>OZ026525.1:27093421-27449921 GCA_964019695.1 Loripinus fragilis | reverse complement strand
CCAGTGATTCAAAAAAAAAAGACGCTTGGGCATATTTATGACACAGAAAGGCCAGAAAGGCTAAAGTAGGACTCTGTGTGCACGCGCGCGTGGTTGTGTACATGTATTTGATTTTTGTCATGACTGGACAAAATATCTCCGCGATTTGCATCAGTCCGACGTTCATTGAACCTAGCGTTTATCATTGAATAAAAGTTTGTCATGCATCAATGCTGGATGCACGCGCATAAGCGACACTGACGATCGCACTGGCAGGCGTAACGCTCCTGTTCCGCTGATATGTTTGTTAACTGACGTGCTCGACGAAAAACGAAAGCATCGTAGACAGACACACCGATTGACCAAATGGAAGAAAAAAACGTTGTGTACGAACTATTAAAAATTACATCTAGGAAAATGACCACTGTACGAACTAATACATGACATTTTGAGCTGACCGGTCATGAATAATTTATGGTGTACGAACTATTCGAGTGTACGAACTAATACAAGATTTACCGTATTGAGATAACTGTATCTCTCATTTGTAAAAGGTTTACAGGATTATTCCAGAAATTTGAGAGATTAAAGAAATAAATTAGTGTAGCGCAAAAGCAATTACCAAAAAAAATGTTTTAAGAGATGATAAGTATTATCATGATACACAACATACTAAAAGGATATTTTGGTATTAAGCTGTGCTGATATCTAATTCTTATAAACATAATCTCCTGAAGTCTCAAATTTGGTCACAAATCATCATTTGTCTAGTTTTAGCCTATTTTGGTCAACTATAGCAACTGTAAAAGCTAAATAAATACCAGACTTTTTTACTTGGGTTATTGCTATAATAAAAATAAACCAATCAGTACACAACCTTACCTTGTAGGGTCAAACTTCATTGGATGTTTCCAGTATCTTGAATCATGATGCAGACTCCAAACATTAAATAAAACCATTGTGTCCTTAGGTAGAGTAAAACCTGCAACAACAAGGTCATGTCATTTTGCTATGCAATACATTAATTCCTTACCAGATTAAATAAAAAAAAACACCCACACATGGTGTAGATGACCATGGCATATGCCATAACTCCAAAAATAGCCAATCCAGAGCTACAGATCCGAGTTCTGCATGTAGTCTAATTGACAAGTAGCGCAATGGGCAATGATCGCTCACCTTGGAGCCAGCATATTGTTTGGAGATACAGGTACCATAATTTATGATGCTCAAAGGCAACTTAAAACAGTGACCAGTAACTAATTCATAAACATAAGATATTATGTTAGTTCTGGTTAGTTGCATGTATTAAAAAGATCTGAATAAAAATGGTGTAAGTATATTATTCAGATGCTCAAGGGCATCTAACTCCATAGTCAGTGATGGGATCTGACCGATCCATCCTGATAACTTACAACTTAACAAGGATGAAAAAAACAAATGAAAAATGAAGGCGCTATAGTAGTTAAAACATTATACAGCTATATACTCAAGTGCAGCTAACTCTGTAATTGGTGGTCGGATAATCTAACTCATTCAAGCTTTTATGGGTCTCCATGTTACCTACAAGAATGAGGAAGATCCACTCAAAAATGAAGGTGCTAGAGTGGTCACAAAAGATCTCCCATTGTAAGTCTATGCAGATTTTTATGATGCTCAAGGGCAGTTAACTCCACAGTCTGAGGTTGGTTCTACTTAAAGTTCAAACTTCTCCCAAGTTTTTATGGTTGTCCTTGTTGCCTGCAAGAATGAAGATCCAATAAAAAATGAAGGCTCTAGAGTGGTCACAACACTTTCCATCAATTTTATAGATGCTCAAGGGGAGCTAACCCTATAATAGGTGATGGGATCTTGATGAAATTCAAACTCTTCCATGCTGTTATAGTTGTCCTTCTTATCTGCAAGAATGAAGAAGATCCATTGAAAATTGAAAGCACTAGAGTGGTCACAACATTACTCCTATTATAAGTCTATGGGGATTTTCCAGACACTCAAGGGCAGCTAACCCCACAGTTCAAGGTCAGATCTGGCTGAATTTTGAACTTATCCTAGATTTTATGGGTGTCCTTGTTGCTTGCAATAATGAAGAATATCCAGTAAAAAAATGAAGGTGCTAGAGAGTCACAACATTATTCATTGATTTTTCAGACGCTCAAGGGCAACCAACTCCAAAGTCAGGGAAGGAATCTTGCGGAAATTCACACTCATCCAAGCTGTTATGGTTGGTCTTGTTACCTGCAAGAATGAAGAAGATACATCCAAAAATGAAGGTGTCACAACATTTCTCCCATTATAAGTGCATGGTGATTTTTCCAGACGCTCAAGGGCAGCTAACTCCACAGTCCGACGTCTGATCTTGCCAAATTTTGAACTCATCCGAGATTTTATGGTTGTCCTCATTACCTGCAAGAATTAGGAAGAACCAATCAAAAATGAGGAGCTAGAGTGGTCACAAGATTTTCGCCATTATAACCATATGGGGGCTATCTGTTGCCGTGGAAACCAGAGTTCTGATCCGATCTGGCCAAAAACCTAATGCAGCCAATCCCCAACCTCAATGATGCTCCAGATGAAATTTGATTGCAATTGGCCAGCTGGTCTCAGAGATATTCATGTTAGAGAGTGTGGACGGACGCATGGACTCACGGACGCACAGACTAATGGATGTACGGACGGACGCCGGCTCGAGTCCAATCCTATAAGCTCATCCCGAGGCTTCAGCTCTGGTGAGCTAAAAATATCTGAAACACTTTTTTAAATAACAGAGAGAACACAATCAAATCGAAAAATTAATAATATTTAGCTCTAAAGTGCTATAACTCCAAAATTAAGTTACCTAGAGTAATGTTTCTTGCATTCTGCATGTTGCCCAAAATTGGTTAATATTTGATTGAAGTTTTATGTAGATATCTTAAATGGCTTTTAAGTTGTAGGATAATATGAACAGAGTGTTCATTAGAAAAATTCAGACTATGCTTTAAAAGTTTGCCATTTACCACTTATTGTTAAAATTTCTAAACGCCACTTTCACTTTATTTATATCCTCATGAAACAAATATTTTTTGTTAGTTTGAGTTTGTTTGTGTTTAACATCTGACCAACAACTATGATTTACAGATGGGGCAGACAGACTGAGAAGCCGGGGATCGAACCCGCAACATCTGGTTTAAAAGGAGAGTTGTTTATCTACCTAACAACGACGGCTCTTGAAACAAATATTGAATTCAAGACAATACCGGAACTGCCTCTGTATTACAGTCAAAGCTCTATTATTTAAAGTGTGAGTGACCACAGCAAATCCTTCAAATTGTCATCAGTTTGAATTTTCTAAATTGGTTGTTATCAGATTCAACTTGGCAATTCGATGAAGTAATGGGAACATCAGTCTAAGCATCTGTCAAAGAAAAAGATCTTATCACATGACGTCTATGGAAGGGTATCGGGCTCATAATTCAAATACGCATTATGCCTTATACCTGATTCCATTTACGTGTTATGGATGTTTATTATGCTTTACCACAAAGTGTTTATCAGTTGTATGCAGTTTACATTCTACAAAATGATCGTCGTAATAATTCCATTTGGGTGTTTTGTACCCCAAATTTCCTGTCATAATTCCATTCCAGTAATGTGTATTTCTTATTTGCTATAACAGACAGTGCGTTTCAGCAATATGCATTCTGCATTCTACAAAATGTCTTTAAGCTTGATGCTATTTAGTCATTATGTTATGTGCTTTATGGGTTTTCTCAATCCGCGAAATTAGCTCTTTCAAAGTTTCTTATCTCTCTAAATAGCTGTTGTTTGCTTTCTTGCAATGCGCGTTTCAATTGACAACAAAGTCTTATTTCGGCTTTTCATGTTGTCGCAAATCGATTTATGACTGAACACAATACGCTGTACATGTATGAGACGCCTATGCTGCTATAAATGATGACAAGAATACTTCTGGACAGGCATAGATCTTTTGTGCGGCTATCCGCTAGTCCCTGAACAGCCAGTAGCGGGTCTTGATCCGTTGTCTTAGCCTCTTAGGTAGATTAGTATTCCTCGTCAGTCAGGGGTGGGGTCCAGGATTTCTGGAAAGGGAGTTCATGTGTATAAAAATGTGGAGCTGGAACCTTTGACAATTATAGTTTTCGTCAAGACATAGGTTATAACAATGAGGCCCTCCCGGGAGTTTTGGGGAACAGGGGAAAAAGGACATTAATTTAAGGGGAACAAAGGCCAATTTTGAGGGGAACAAAGACAATATTAGGGAACAGGGAACATAAGAAAGCAAGTTTTCGATTTTTGGGGAGCAGGGGAACAAGCCAATTTATTTCAAGGAACAAAGAAACAGGTACCCCCCTCATTCCCTCCTCCGGGAGGGCCTCAACAGTTAAGACAAGGCCGTCGTCGGCGGTACGGCTTGTCCGGCCATGGCCAGACCACTTTTTTTGACCAAAAAAGGTTTTAGCCGTACCACTTATTTTAGGCCGAATATGCCTTTTTGTCTGGGTCATTTTTTCATTTTTCTATTGACTTTTTTTACCTTGATTTATATTAACTCGGACATGTATATGTCTAGATAAGCAAAATTTTCCAGCGTAATATTGTGAATATTTTCTTATCCATCAGTTTTAACATTTGTTTTTGGTGCTCAAAAGAATCGTTCTCATCGAGACGGTTCTTTTGAGTATCCACAACCGGGTCCACAACGTAGTAAAGATTTAAACATATGTTTTGGGTGCTCAAAAGAACCGTCTCATTGAGACAGTTCTTTGAGTACCCACAACATATATTTTAGTTGATAAATAGGAAACTTTTTTTAATTACGCTCTCTTTTCTAGAGGCCTGGGAATGTATGATCATGTATGCATCGAACTGAAAAAATCAAAACAACCCCCCCCCCCCCCCCCCCCCAAAAAAAAAAAACAAAAAAAAAAAAAAAAAAAAAACAACTAAAACAACAACAGCTATCTGTATCAGAATTGCTAGCAAACTGTCAAGTTTGATGCCATCACTTGATGAGACCCACCGAGGGGTCAAAACAGTTGTTAATACATTGCTGGTGGGGGGTTCAAAAAGCTGTCGTTAGCATCTGAAATGCAGCTAATGCTTGTAAAATAAGCTTGGTATGACAAGAAAGAAATGCCTCAAAATGCATTAGAATCGCTTCTACAGACATCTTGAATTAGAAAATTTTCTTGGGGCCTCCCCCCACACCCCCTAACAAGAGGGGTCATCCACCTCTCGTACCCCCCCCCCCCCCCCCCACCCACCACCACCAACCCCCTCATGCCTTCTACACTCAGAAAAACGGCTACGACGTTCCATGGCCGTACCACTTTTCAAAAGCCGACGACGGCCCTGTAAGAAGTAATATCACACTATTTGGTAGATCTAACCTCAATACTAACAAAAGTTTTTTTCTCCTTCCACGGGTAATCAGGATAACTCTTGACGGGCAGAATTTACCTGTACACCGGGTTATCTTCCAAAAGTATAGACATGCGCAGACAATCGTCTCGCGTGTTTGTTTGTTTTTTTCATAGAATGAGGGACAAAAAGTAGAGAAGAATTCTACTGCAGAATTATTTATTAGTTTCATTATTATAATTTTGCGTTTAGCATTTTTGGTGAAGCTAGTAATTTAGTTGCGTAGTCGAAATAGACTTAAGCGTATTGCGGTTTGGCAAAAACAGGTTTACCGGAAAACGCAAGTTCAGGTGAACCAGAATATGGAAAGCCATTCTGTAGAAAGCGAATTCCGAATTACAGAAATGCAGTCACTGTTATATTTTTATAGAAATAACTAAATGGAATTATCGCCTCGACCCTTTTCATAGAACGTAAAATGCATATTGCGGAGAGGCACTTTGTGTTAAAGCATAATTAGGGATTAGGGATACAGAACACCCAAATGGAATTATCACCACGATCATTTTGTAGAACGTAAACTGCATACAACTGACAGACACTTTGTGATAAAGCATAATACACATCCATAACCCGTAAATGGAATCAGGCATAAGGCAAAATGCGTATTTGAGTTATGAGCCCGATACCCTTCCATAGACGTCGTGTCTGTGAGTCATGTAACGCCATGCAATAAAATTGATAAATTGGTTTACAGATTAGTAATGTAACTTAATGAGATCCATTATAACATTGCGAAAAAGATAACAATATCTTTATGTTTTCACACCAAAAATGTGTTAATAATTATAATGTCATGTGATAAATAGAAACTATCATTCATTCTCCTGTATTATTGAATTTTTTAAACTTGTTGCGAAAAAGAGATAAAATGCTTGGCAAGCCTCGAATAATATAGCTTTTCCTCAACTTGTTTTATAAACTCAATAACACATGTCCACTCATGTAAGATGCTCTCTGCAGGCCATCAGATAAAATGAGAACTGAAAAATATTTTTTTTTATTTCTCAACAGAGACGGTTCTTTTGAGCACCCAAAACACATGTTTAAACTGATGGATAAGAAAATAATCACAATTTACTTTAAAAATGGCCATCAGATAAGAATGCATAACTGAAAATTATTTTTTTATTTCTCAACCAAAACATATGTTGTTGGTACTTAAAAGAACCGTCTCAATGAGATGGTTCTTTTGAGCACCTAAAACACATGTTTAAACTGATGGATAAGAAAATCATCGGAATTTTACACTTAAAACATTGCTTAACTGGCTCTATGTCTATGTATTTACACTGCAGCATCATCAAGGTGGCCAATCACGTGGTCTGCCTGATTAGGTCAGCACCCTAGATAAGCAGCGTATTTGCGTAAATACGCAATTAAAATCCTCAAAAAAGCAATTAAAATGAAATGTGTGCGTACCAAAAAGCAATTCTAACGATCGGTATGCAATTACATGCGATGTTATTGCGTACCATTTGGTCCATTTCGTTTCCTTTTGGCTAATAAACAAATGCCAGTCGGGTATTGATTTTATTTTTACAAGCGAGTGCGAAATATACTCCAGTTTTGTGAAAATATCGGTGCCCAGTCCAGTATTTCGCGAAAAAACACTAGAGTTGATGAAAGTGAAACTTTGCAAAGTATACACGCTCGAATGTCAACAAGGGAATGAGATTTGCTTTAGGTAAAATAAAATTTAGAAAGGCAGACGATGGGAGTGTATAAATATGCAAGCACATTCCCGATGGCTTCATGCAATAAGAAAAGGTGCAATCACAGAAAAAAACGTGAAGTAAAAATCATGAAAATACGCAATTGTTTTTGCAAGTACTCAATTGAGGATAACCAGGTTGCGTAAATACCCAATTGACCCAAAAGCTTATCTAGGGCGCTGTTAGGTTCACAGACTTTACGAACCAGGTATCGGACATCTCATGTAAGGAAAATCGTTCATAATTTTTGTTACGCTAAGTCGAATTTCAAGCGGTAAAGTGCAAAAAAATCCTCATATTTTTCTGCACATAACTGTGTAAAGGTTTCTCCTGGGTTCGCTGCAGTTTTCCAGATTACTGCAACCAAATGAAGTGTGTACCCAATCGCGCAGAATTTTCCCTTTTTTCTTCAGTTGGTCGAGGTAATCTGGAAAACTATAGCAAACCAAGAAGAAACTTTGCCAGTCTTGTGCAGAACAATATGAGGGTTTTTTTTGCACTTTACCGCATGAAATTTGACTTAGTATTACAAAAGTTATGAATGATTTGACAGGTTCAGGAAATCCGTGAACCCAATTATGCTGACCACGTGATTGGCCACCTTGATCATAAACTTTGATTTCTTACCTTGAAATTGAGTGTCTTCTCTCACTGTATGAGGTAGAAGAAATGGAAAAACAGAGGCCATCCTATGAGTTTCCATGACAACAGCACATGTGTACGGAAGGTACGGCTGATCTGTCAGCTTAGGAAGTCTGTCTTTACCTACAACTGCCAACAATTCTTCCTGAATCTAGAAAAAAATTGTTTACTTTGGTATGTGTAAATCACAGGGGTAATTTTTGAGTGATTTTAGGCCTATGGAAGCATAATATGTGCTTTGAAATGATGAAAGTCTGAATATTTTAGGATTTGAAAAAAATGTTCAAATCGAGAATAAGAATTACGTTTTTTCTATGATTCAATTCGGTCAAAATTTTCATTTTTTTTAATAGTCGGTCAGGACTTTAGTTAAGAGTGTGTACCAGAAAAATAATTTTCTTCTTTATCAACCAAAACATATGTTGTGGGTACTCAATAGAACCGTCTCAATGAGAAATTATGGGTAAGAAAATATTTACAATTTTATGCTGAAAATATTTGTTTTTAATTTATTATATACCTGCAAAGAAATATACCTGATACAATCCCTTTTCTGACTCAAAAATACAAAATCTTGTATCACCCTACTAGGGTGATATTTTTCCGTATCACCATCTTCCATGTTTTACCCACCTCCCAAGCATAAAACCCAGCACCTGACGGCAAACCGCAATCTGAGCGATAACGCGTTAACAATACCCTAATCACTAAAATCACAACACACTCTATCTGACGTTTTGGTGATTAGCCTTAATTACTTTTTCCGCATTAAAGAAAAGGAATTAAACAAGATAACTGCATTTTCCTGCTCTGCTAAACATGTTTACACAATGTGACGTCATCAAAAAATATGGCACAACTTCATTTGCTACCGTGTTGTAATGTCACGTCACACGGTATTAGTTTTAAATTTTTGTTGCGTTTATCACTGAAATGGATGTTTGTTGTTGTTTATAAGTAGGTATATAATAAAAACATTATTAATGTAGTAACTTGATCTGATGGGTCTGATCACATCTCGTGGCTGCGCAAGAAGCGACCGGATCACACTCGACTTCGTCTCATGTGATCAGATGTTCCTGACGCAGCCACGAGACGTGATCCGACCCATCAGATCAAGTCACTCAAGTAATAATGTGTAAATCTAAACCTATTGTCTGTAATTTCTCAATTTTTTGATAGAATTGAAGAGAAGGTTCCTAAGCATCAGACAAAGTAAAAACTATTCGTAAATTCAGTCCCTTTTGTGTAAATCTCTTTATTTTTGCATGATCTTATTTGTTCTGGCAGACTTATGCCTGAAACTTGGAAGTTTTTTCCTATATAAAAGAAAAATAGACAATAGCTATCTCCATTTTTATTTCATGCTGAATCCCTTTTGGCTGCTGCCAGTTCCGACTGTATTTTCTAAATAGTTAACCCTTTAAAGACCAATGGAAATTTCCATAAAGTTTAATATAGTTAAGTCAGGACGGTCCATTGTATATAATTGGGGGTCATGTTATATTTTCTAAAAATATTGTATTTCTTTCTCTGAAGATCAATTTTGCCTCAGCAAACAGTGTAGACCATGATGAATTGCAGCATTTCATCTGGGTCTTCACTGATTGCCAAAGTACCCGTTATGGGGTATCTGATCTTCATTATTGTCTGTGTGTATAGTCTGCTGCATATGTTGTCAGACTGTAAAGTGCAGTCTGATCTGGGTCTACACTGTTTGACCAAGAGACTTTTTTAAACATTTCAGCAGACGATATACCAGATGATTTTCGCTGTGATTGGTTAACAGCGATACAAAGTCAAAGACGGTGACAAGTGAAATTTTATTGATTCTTAAACAAACTGATAATTTAAAAAAAATCTGAACTTCCTGTAAAAGGACCTCTGACACTTTGATAGGGTATCTGCCTATTTTTCAGATGCTTCCCAAAACTTCCCTATGCATTAGAGATCACTGGTATCCTTTTGGATAGGACGCTTGATGTATTAGAAACAAATTAAGGTTATAATGAGACAGGCAGACCTCTACAACAAAACAGGAGACGCTACCAAAGGGGGAAGGGGTTGCACAATTTGACTTCACGAAAACATTTAGAAATCAATCATTTTCACGTGTAAGGGTATTATATCATCAATACTCGATTACAAATCACAGTGAAAGTATTTTTAAGTCCAAAATCATGAGCATTTCAATGATTATTTTTGTTGTTGTTTTTTTTCTATCTGAATTGCTAAGAAATATTTTGAAGTGCAACTGTAGTCCATATTCAACTGTGATGACAATGTATTTTCCTGGTGCAGTATTATGCAGCAATGCACTATAACCATTCACCCGTGCATAAAGTGCACCTTGTCAAGGGCCATGTAGTTTATGTGTATTAGGTAGATACAGTATATGTGCAAAATAATCTACCAACTGAATTTTGTAAAAGGACAATTTTCATAATCTAAAGAAAAATATGCTAAAAACGTTGTAATATTCATGACTAATGGGTTACAAAAAGGAAGCTTACTTGTACTTATTATTTCATCATAGTGGAAATAAAGATTTTCAAGAGAGCACACCAAAAATCCAAATGCTAATATCATTCCCCCCCCCCCCCCCCCGAGTTCCAACTAGCTTTTCACATATATTATGTAAAATATGAGAACACACTTACGTGCAAAAGGATTAGTTGGAACTCGGGGGTGGGGGGGGGGGGGGGAATGATGTTTTAAAAATATTTTTCTATTTCCTATATGTATAATACAAAAAGTGACCATTTTAGCCCCAAAATAAAGCCGTACATTCAAGGAAATAAGAAATCAAATGCAAAATCATAAAATAGAAACCACAAGCCAGCTTATATATGAAGATGGAAGCATTTGATTGACTTTATTTTTTAGCAAAATTATAGGCAGCGATACACTGTGATTCCCATTACCAACGTCGGAGGTCCTTCCCAATCCAATGTGCAGGCCGGTATACAGATGGGCATACGGACGGGCAGGCAGGCGGGCAGGCAGGCAGGAGGGCGGGCAGGCAGGCAGAAAACTGGTGAATATACAAGCAAGGCAAGTTTGCGTAAAATATAAGGACTTCAAGGACTTCTCAATGACTTTCCTACTGTTTCCAAGGACTGAGAAGAATTCTTCTTTGCATTACTGAAGATATTAGTTTAAGAAACGGAAATGCTAGACTGCATAAGAAAATTAGTATAAAATTGTGGTGCCTTTATTTGGTGTAGCATATGCTGCACCAAATAAAGGCACCACAATTTTATACTGATTTAGGTCTCCAAATGTAAATGGTAAAATTCATGGACTTTTCAAGGCCTTTGAGTGTTTTTCAAGTACTTTTCAACACAGATTTAATTTTCATGGACTTTTCAAGACAGTCCTGTATAATAAAGTACTTTTCAAGCCAGTGCGATCCCTGAAAACAAATAAAATCTATTCTTAGATACCTTTGTCTGAATGTCAGGGTATGACGTGACATATAAAATGAGCCAGAGTAGAGAGGCTGAGACAGCCTTGTAGCCCGACCCCGACACTTCTATAAATAGATGGTCCAGATCTTCATGGTCCAGCAGTCCCATGTCTTCGTTGTTCTCTAACACAACCAACATATGGTCGATCAGGTCTGTAACAATTCCTGGGTTATAGCAGTCTTTATGCCTGAAAGTAGTATATGGACCAGAAGGCCTCCAGTAAAGAGTGTGTAATTGAAAATTATTTTCCTTATTTCTCAACCAAAATTTATGTTGTAGGTAATCAAAAGAACCATCTCAATGAGCATCCAATACATGTACATGTATGTTTTAATCAATGAATAAAAAATCATTCCTCATAGAGTAAAACCTGTCTTAAGCGGCCACTCAAAAAAAGACAAAAATGGTTTTCAAGACCAATTATTGCTTAATGCAGGTCAAAAGTATTGCAGAATGCTCCAAGAGGAGCATTCTGCAATACTTTCGATCTTCATTAAGCTACCATCTGTCATTAAGAGCTTTGTTTAGTCTATTTTTGAGTGGCCGCTTAAGACAGGTTTTACTGTACTTCAATGGTTTTCATTGTTGGAAGGCAAGCACATTAAGCTACATCAAGCATGCTGATAGTTGCAATGCCAAAATTGCTCAACAACTATTGTTTAAAAAGCAAGCATTTGTGGCCTGGTATATATATGTGAACAATTATAAACTTAGTGTCTTATTTTCTGTATGCTAAGACTTTTCATATTTTTGTTGTAGTCTGTTTACTTTTTTTAAAGTTAACTTTTTAAATATTTTTTCAGAAACACTATAAGGGCGTCAAATAGTTTGGATCTAGATCAGGACTGACATTCTGAAAACTAAAGTCACTGCTTGCAAGGAAAGAGTTATGCTGATGTTCTTAACAGATTCACTTGTCATAGGAATTTTAACTACAGTAGGAAGACGTATTTACCATGCTTACGCATTTAATAAACAGAAAACTCAAATTTTTGTCATGAATATGACAATTATTCCATCTTGTGAAGTGAAAAAATAATTCATTTGTGATTTTGCCTCTCATGAAGTATTCATTTTTCATTTCACTCCATGAAATATAAGTAATATTTATTCCATAAATTTGAATATCCATTATCCTTTCTTTCTTCCTTTCTCTACATACTGCCTGGCACTCGCTTTCGAGCATTATGGGCAGGTGTACATTGTACACTCCGGGTCGCAGGATGAAAGCCTTCAAGTAACCATATCTAAATTACTGTAGGGTTATTTAACCTGCACTGCATGTGCAAGGGGTGAATTTCCCTGCACAGGGGAATTCCAGTTAACGTCCCGATCCAAAGGACGATACACTTATCTAGTGTCATCCCTGCAAATAACACTACAGAAAGCATGTTTGGACTCCCAAAATTTTCCTCACCCCGAGGGGGGATCGAACCTGGGACCTCTAGCACCAGATGCAAGTGCGCTAACCACTGAGCTAGCCACGCTTTCTAAGATGTGGACAAAATTGGATCAAAACTTTAAGATTATTTGTGGATATCCAAATGAATATTGGTGTATTTTGTATTGGATTGTGAAAAAAGAAATGTACTCTTGTTTGGAGGTTATAAAACTTTTTTCATGCTCAGCTCAACTTAGCATGAAATTTCAACAGTCCATCAAAACTAAAATGCTGAAAAATAAAAACTTTTCTTGCTTTCTTACACTGAGATGTTGTATTTATCATGCTAATAATTGTTAAAATGCCAACAATTGTTGGCATTTTAACAATCATGAGCATGATAAATTGCATGCTCGGTTGAGTTGAGCATGAAAAAAGTTTTATAACCTTCAGTCCTGCAACATACCTGTTGATTATGGATCTCTGATACTCCAAGTGCAGATTGGTCCGCTCCCAGACACCTAGGTTTCTGTGGCTCTGAAATCTCTTCACAAACGGCACAAAATCAGACCAATTCTCACTGTAGGTCTCATATCTCAAATTGAATGTACGCCAAATTTCCAAGAAATTTTCATCATCCGCTTCATACAGTTTTCCATTGACTATATACAGCATGATTCTTAACGTAAGAGATTCTATCATGGAGGCTGGGTCACATGACCTGTCACTGTCCAATAGGGAATAAGCGAGCTGTAGAGCCTGACCTGAAATTAATTCTTCAAGACCATTACCACCACAACACAGATGGTCTAGACCCTGTAGTAAGAAATCTTTCTTCATTTTACACTTGATGCCAATATCTGAGAAACAAATTCCTGAAAAAAAGAGACAGTAATCTTGTAATCCTCACTCTTTGCATGCTGGGTAATTTTTCATGCCGTCTGCAGACTTTTTTTTAAATAAACTCATTTCAGAAAATTCTCTCGGGAACACCATCGGAGTGTCGAACGGTTTGGATCCAGATCAGGACCGATGTTTTGTTGGTCCTGATCTTGATCTAAACTGTTTGCTTTTAGGTTATCAGCAGACGTTTGGTTAATTTTTCATGCTTTCGTTGTCATCTGCTGACTTTTTTCAATCAATTTTTTGAGAAAATTCTTTCAGGAACACCATCTGAGTGTCAAAGGGTTTGGATCCAGATCAGGACCAACATTTTGACCGTCCTGGTTTGGATCCAAACTGTTTGCTTTTAGGTTATCAGCAGACGAAAAAAGTTGCCACTAACAAGGAAGGAGTTGAATACACATTTACAGTGCAGTCCCTTTATAACACATCTCCTAACATGTAACATGGATTTGAATATAAAGTGGTGGGTATTTTTTTAAAACTTTTTTGCAGGGCTCCCTATATCCCCAAAACTATGTGCTTGCTCCCCAAATCCCTGAAAATAAATAGCCATTCTCCCCAGATCCCCAAAATCCCTTGGGGGCCCCTAAGATGCAGTAGTAGATTGTCATCATGTAGCTTGTGTTTGCTGTATATGAATTAAAATCCCAATCTTCAAAAAAAAAATTTTTTTTGAAGATGCTTGTTCTTTTCAGAATCAGGAAAAAAGTCACCTAATTTCCATTGGGAATAGGGACAAATTATGGACCCTGAGAACACTAAAAAAAATCCCTGTGTGGTCATGTCGTGGCTCAAAAAATGTCCCTTAGTAACATAAATCACTTATAACACAGTTCATTCCTATGGACCACAAACATAGTGTTAAAATGGGACTGCACGGTATTGCTATCAGCATGGTTCTGCATGGTAGCCATTCCAAGAAAATGTCATATCACAAGTACTTACACTATCAAAATGGTTTCCAGTTAGACTGGCTCCAGTCCTTAAAACATTTTTATTCTATAATGTGTCCTAGTGCAAGTCTATTTCATATACTTGTAGCTAGTCTAATTCTGATGGCACTGAACATTATAAGTGAACTAAAACACTGGGTGGGAGCGAAAAGTACACGTGACCCCTTCTGTTGATCTGTATAGTGGACAAATCCTTGTGCGAAGCATGTCCGGTAAGTTTCAGAGTATTTATTTTTGTGATTTGATAATATTTACTTTGAGAATTTCAGCTTCATACCAGTAGTACAAGAAGCATAAGTAAAGGTCTTTTCGATGTATTACTCCGTTTTTTCTGTTTATTGCCGCGATTTCGATTATTTACACGTTTTTTCTTAGAAAATCATCATTCTACTTTCGATTTTAAAAGCAACACTGGTACTTTTTAATAAATATTTGCCAAAAACGTTATTTGAAATGACTGATGTTGCATTATGCGTATTTCATGATGTATTTTGTTTCAGATTATATTAATAATTCTAAATGCCGTGCCATGTAAGTGCAATTAATTGCAATGGAAATCATAGAGGGGTCAAAAATTGTTCTGCATCGCGTGTTGCAAAACTGACTATCAGCACTGGACGTCGTGTTGCAGGCATGCTGTATAGTATGTTATGAAAATATTATAAAGGGGTTTCGATGTTTTTTGTAGGATAACATTAAGATATGTTTGAAATCCTTTTTCTAAAGTGAGAAAACTTGGCAGATACACACATTGTTTGTTGAATACTAATAGAACAAAGTGACACTCTTCCAGTCGTGGAGGTTCCTAGACAGTGACTATCCGGGGGTGGGGGGAGCTACTCCGATATTTTCATATATATTTAGGTTCGGAGCATTATTTTTGGTTCAAAATTTCAGAAAAGTAATACTTTTGGGAGTATGAAGAGTTATCGATATTTGGGGGAGGGGGGAGGGTCATTACGAAATCGGACTTTTTTTTTTTTGGGGGGGGGGGGTCATTTCTATACATTTTAGGGCTTTTAAGGTCAAGATACAGAATGGGAATATTTTTTTGGACCGCAAAATTTCAAATAATTTTGGGTATGCCTGATATTCCTGATTGTTCTTTTTTTTTTTTTGGGGGGGGGGGGGGAGGTGGGGGGGGGGGGGATTAAACAGTAGATGCTGGGTCCAAGCCTGTGTATGAAGAAAAATTGAGAGTACCCCCTGGGTGTCTTTGGGTACAGATTTATACTTCTACTCTAGCCTTGTATGGCGGGCTCGGGATTAGGATGCTTCAAATGACCAGGCTAGAGGCACAGTTTGGTAATCCTGATCATAACTAAAAAATACGATTCAGAAATGTCTCCATCTAGACGGGAAAGTCTAAAAGCCCTTTACTCCAGGAAGCCATTGTATCTTATATAATCATCATGTGTAGGTGCATGACTGATCCTGGTTATCTCAACTTGATGGCCGGCTACGGATACGGATGTGTTTCTCTAGCACGCTCAAATAGGCCGAATTGCCTCCTTCAAGACGGGAAAGTCTAAAAGTCTTTCACTCGAGGAACTTGAAGCCATTGTTTTGGTATATTACTTGTCCTGGATATCTCAACTTGGTCACACAAATTCCGGAAGATCTAAATGAGTAGTTTAGCATAGGCAGTGGCTAGAGGTACGGATCCGTACCCCTAGCCTGGAAGACTAGGGATACGGATCCGTACCCCTAGCCTGGGAGGCTAGAGGTATGGACCCGTACCCCTAGCATATTCTACCATGTCAGGCTACAGGTACAGACATATAACCCTGTTGAGAAATTCTAAATTTTCATGATGATAAGTGTTAGAAAATACCTTGTTGTTGTGTTATGAAATACCAATCCAGTAAGTCGCCATTTGCAATGTGCGATAACTCTGTATAGTAAATATAAAAACGAAACACGAATTCGGAATTGGGACAAGTGGCGCGGGTTTTATGTTGTGTTGTTGTTGTTATTATTATTATTATTTTTATTACATGTATTATTATTATTATTATTATTAAATCAAATTAAAACTTGTTATTCATGATTTGTTTTTGCCATTGTGTCATTAGCGAGGGTGCGAACAACATTCTGTGATTAATTGGTCGGCATACCGCACCACAAAGACATCTTTAAACTTAAAAGAACAAATTACAATGATTGGATGAATGTTTTAATGTCCAACCTCAAAGACATCAGAAGAACTTAATAACGTCCAGTGATTTTATTTGGCCATTTTTAGGGCCGTAAATGGGAGTCATTCCCAATCAAAAAATGGCCTTTATTTTCCCAATTTCATGTATTTTAGCACTTATTTTCCCAATTTTAATAAAATATTTTCCCAAATGTGAAGGAAAAGGTAGCTTCCTAAAATCCCAAATAAAATCACTGACGTCCTTAGTTAGCCTAATCCATATAAACAGTATCTAGACCTATAATTATACCTATAATAATAACTATTTGATGTAACCGCCTAATCCTCGCTGCTCATTTATAAAACTCTAAGAAAATTATGTTCAGTCTCACTTTGCCAGAATGGCTCAAATGCTGAACATAGGGAAAAAGTTTGAGGACTTTTCCTCTTTAGAAGTTGCCATCAAGCAGTATCAGCCAGCACACTATGTCGGACTCACTTCGGTCCGCCCACAAAATGCCATTCAAATGGCATTTCGCTGGCAGGCCGACCCTGGCCCGCTTTTTTATGTTTAGTTTTGATGTTAGTTTTGATATAATGCGTAAATCAAGTATTATATTTTCAAATAAACATTTTTGGTGCTCAAAAGAGTCTTCACTATGAGACGGTTCTTTTGAGCACCAAAAACTTATGTTAAAAGCGATAGAAAATACAATTTTACATACCACCCGTCCGTCTGTCCGTTCGTCAGTCCGTACAATTTCATTATTTGTTTTGGGTGCTTAGAAGTAACATAATACCTTAAGGATCTAAAAAATATTAAGTTTGTCCATACGTCTAAAGGTCCTAACAAATAAACCCAGCCAGCACACAATGTCGGACCAATATCGGTCCGCTAGCAAAACGCCATTCAAATGGTATTTCGTTGGCGGGCCGACCCTGGCCCGCTTTTTTATGTTTAGTGGGATATATAATCTATTCTTCCAGCTCATCCATGGGTTAACATGGCAGGTCGACGTAATAAAAAAACCTGCTTTTACATTTGTTATGAAGTTATTGATAGTATCACAGATGCAAATTCTGGATGTTTAGGACGTGGTTTGGGGTGGTTTAGATGTGGTTTGGTGGTGGTTTTGGGTGGTTTGGGGCTACCTATCTATCTATCCCTTGTTACTGGCTCGATCAAATTTTGATCATTACGCCAGGGAGTGCAAATTTGGAATTTTGAAGAAAAAAACAAAACAAAAACAAAACAAAAAACAAAACAACACAAGAAAAACGGGGCTAACATGGCAGGTCAACGTAATAAAAATGCTTTTAAATTTCTTCTTCAATTATTGATACTATCACAAAAACATATTCTGAGTGTTAAGAAAGTGGTTTGGGTGTTTCCACGACCCTGACAGGTAGTATCATTTCACAAAAAAAAAAAATCCTTTCGAGTAAGTAAGGGTGCAAAGATCAGGAATCGATACAATCAAGTACCACACAAGACCCAGGATACCAATGGGAAAGTGACAATCTCACAGTAAGACACCACAAACGAGAGCCAAGAGGTCAGCCCTTTCCCAGCAGGTGACCACAAAGCACATACAAACAGACGCGCACAAAGACATAGCAAACACAAGACTGAACAAAAGCACAAAAGATCCACAAAAGAAGTACCGCCTTGGAAGGGTCAGTAAAAAATTTTACTGGAGGGCTTAACCCAGTTTAACGGCGAGGTTAATCTTTCTTTCATAGGATAATAATAATAATAATAACACAACATAAATCCCGCACCACTTGTCCCATTTCGTTTTTATATTTACTATAAAGAGTTATCCCGCATTGCAAATGGCGACTTGCTGGATTTGTATTTCATAACACAACAACAAGGTATTTTCGAACACTTATAATCATGATAAATTCTCATCAGAGATATATGTCTGTACCTGTAGCCTGACATGGTAGAATATACTAGGGGTACGGATCCGTACCTCTAGCCTCCCAGGCTAGGGGTACGGATCCGTACCCCTAGCCTCCCAGGCTAGGGGTACGGATCCGTATCCCTAGCCTCCCAGGCTAGGGGTACGGATCCGTACCTCTAGCCACTGCCTTTAGCATAAGCTAGCCACTGCCTTTAGCATAAGCATGCTTATTTCACTAGATTAGCATGCGCGGATCTAGAGGAGGGATATCGGGTCCGGACCCCCCCCCCCCACCACGGAACATCTTAAGTTAAATGTGTTTCTGTGTTTCTATAGAAAAAAGCATTTGGACCTCCCCCCCCCACCCCGGAAAAATGGGACCCCCTCTGAATCCTTGGAAAACCATAGAAATAAGTTGAGGACTCAAAAAACGTAACCAATGCTGTTTTCTAGCCGTCCTAACTGGGGGGGGGGGGGGGTCCAAATACTATTTCTTTAGTAACACATACAACTTAAGATTTTCAGGGGGGTCCGGACCCACTACAACCCTGACAAAAATTCCTGGATCCGCACATGATTAGCTACATTGCAAATTGAGCATGCCGAGTTCGCCAAAGTTCACAATTTAGCCAGTTCATGAGACTGATATTTAATGAACTGGATCGCTTACCTCATGTGAACATGATACAATGTAAGGCTTTTCGTATAGTGGAGCAGCTAGTGCTACATGCAATGCGAGTCTACACAATACTGACCAGGAATTATCTTCCTTGGGCTAACTGATGGTAATTTTTGGCTGATATTAAGATTTTGAAGAAGATTTTAGTTATTTTCAGAGCTCTTGAATATTGAACCGTTCTTATATTTCAGGGAGTTGATGAAACGCAAAATATATAAACGACTGTGCCAATGAAGATTCAGATCAGAAAGCATATCCACCCAGTCTGGCCAGATTCTTCATTGTGCACTTAATGGTAAGCTTTCTTCACATGGGCAATAAAGACTCTGATCAGGCTAGGCAGTGGCTCAGACTAAGCTTTTGTAATGTGTTTCCACAGCTACGCTTTATTCCAGCATGAACGCATGGCATAAGATCGCGCTCCTCGTTTGCTTAACAGCAACCTTTACTTTGTATGATCATGTTTTTGCATATTCTGAGGCAGGACAGTTCTAATATGCCAAATTTGACTGTCGTACGTCAACTTAATTAAAAGATATGTATCAACTCTCATTAATTTTTGAGTTACCCAACTTGAATTTGGGGAGAAAACAATGTGTGTCTTAAGAGATTATTTTAGTGCTATCATAGGCCAGCTCTTAAACCATTACCCCCTGGTCTATACACGAGGCTACTAGCTTTAAAAAATATCTTTATTACAAGATATCTTTATCTTCGCTTTATTCCAGCATGAACGCATGGCATAAGATCGCGCTCCTTGTTTGCTTAACAGCAACCTTTACTTTGTATGATCATGTTTTTGCATATTCTGAGGCAGGACAGTTCTAATATGCCAAATTTGACTGTCGTACGTCAACTTAATTAAAAGATATGTATCAACTCTCATTAATTTTTGAGTTACCCAACTTGAATTTGGGGAGAAAACAATGTGTGTCTTAAGAGATTATTTTAGTGCTATCATAGGCCAGCTCTTAAACCATTACCCCCTGGTCTATACACGAGGCTTCTAGCTTTAAAAAATATCTTTATTACAAGATATCTTTATCTTCGCTTTTTTCCAGCATGAACGCATGGCATAAGATCGCGCATCTTGTTTGCTTAACAGCAACCTTTACTTTGTATGATCATGTTTTTGCATATTCTGAGGCAGGACAGTTCTAATATTCCAAACTTGACTGTCATACGCCAACTTAATTAAAAGATATGTATCAACTCTCATTAATTTTTGAGTTACCCAACTTGAATTTGGGGAGAAAACAATGTGTGTCTTAAGAGATAATTTTAGTGCTATCATATGCCAGCTCTTAAACCATAACCCCCTGGTCTATACACGAGGCTACTAGCTTTAAAAGAAATCTTTATTACAAGATATCTTTATGTATTTCCAACTTTGCAAAGGGCAATAATCGAAAAAATAAAATGACATTTTTTTTAAAAATCTTCATTAGGTTATCTACTCATTATCCTCTGTCAGCTATTCAAGTTTGTTCAAAGCTCCTAGCTGTATGAGTGAAATATCAAGTTTTCTATGTTCAAATTTGCAAAGTGCAATAACTGATTTTTTTAAATTTTTACCAGATAATCTACTCATTTCTTCTATCAGCTGACCAAGTTTGGAGCTCCTAGCTGTAAAAGTTTTTGAGATATCTTAATTACAAAATTTCATAATGGCCCCTAAAAAGGGCATTAATCCACAAAGGGAGAAAATCAAGACTTAATAAATTACGGGTCACTTATATTTTGATGAGAAATACATCTATAAAATTTCAAAACCCTATCTTAAATTTTACAGACAAGCTTATTTCAATATGCCCCTTCAACTTTTCCAAAGTTGTGTCAATAATAAAATTTCACGTTTGTACATTGACCTCATAAATTACTTGTCATATCCACTATATCGTAACGTTTTTTTTATTATCAAACAGAGTAAACCCTGATCAGGCAGCTCTGACAAGAGCTGCTGATCTGTGTCTGTCCTGATTGAAAAAGTGTTAAAGGCGTCTCTCATTGAGGCAAACGGTTAACGTAGCTTTGCTTTACATACTTCAGCATTATTTTTTTTGTTGCAAAGAAAAATATTTTTCAATTAAACTTATAAACTACTGCATATTAAAATTGACAGACAAATCGAAATGTCATAACACAAACTATACACTAGTTCTGCGACATGCCATGCAGTCTGAAAATTTTGGGAATGGTCACTCATGCTCCTCGTGTGCTTTCATACGCATTTCTAACGACATTTATCTTAAGTGAATGTCATCATAGATCATTTCTCTATCTAAAAAAGGCATTGACCGATATTTTGTTTCAATCAAAGAGCTCAATCGGTCGATTTTCTGTTCACAGGTGATGTGTAATTCTCGCAAGCAATAGTGATTTGCGGACGAAAAAAACAATTTATACAATAGAAAAGACATCTTTTCGTGCCCAAAGCTTTCCAATAAGGAAAACAAGAATAAATAAAACATGCTTACCAAGTTGTCTATGTCCAAAACTTTATTACACAGATGACAATACACACACCGTTATCAAGGTCATAGAAAACACAAGGATTTGTCCACTATACAGATCAACAGAAGGGGTCACGTGTACTTTTCGCTCCCACCCAGTGTAAAAGAAGGGAGAATTTGTTGATAAAAGAAATTTCATTATGATTGCAAATTTTATTGACTTTTTTCTTCTTCAAAACATAACTATGTTTCAACCTGTAGCCAGTCTAATTTCCAGTCCATTTATTGTTTGGTCTTGAGGCCTTAAAAGAGGGGAATTCATAATTTATTTTTTGTATTTCTCAATATATGTCTACTTTTTGCTATACTGTAGAACGTAAATGAAAGAGACATCGATGGAAAACTGTTCAGCATTATTGAAAGAATGACTGTGCATATTTGGTTCCCCTGAAACAGTTCTGCCTGGATCATGGCAGTCGGTCAAAGGTGCTAAAATCACATTCTTTTGATTGTTTCGCAAAAACATATTTCCCCAAACGATAATATTACCTTTTCTTTGTGGCAGAATAGAAGCTAAGTATACCTAGCGTCATACCACACAAATCGTTTTGATTACATATGCAACTAACCCTGGAATGACACTGGGGTAGGGTTTTGAAGATAAAATGTCCAGCCCCATCCATCTTTTGATGATAAATAGCACAGCAAACGAATTAAGCCAATGATGACGTTATACATTCTACAGTAAAGCAAAAAGTAGATAAAATTAACTCACTTTTGACTTGTTTACATATCGTGCATTTTTGCGGAATGATTGTTGGATTTTTATCACCATGCATAGTGTGATGACAATATTCTGAAAGAGTTGATTTTATATTATAAGCCTATTTGACCCCCTGCGTCAGGGCCATTTTTGGCCCCATGGGCATAATTTGAACAAACTTAGTAGGGGTCTACTAGATGATGCTACATATCAAATATCAAGGCTCTATGCCTTGTAGTTTCAGACAAGAAGATTTTTTCATGTTTTCCCTATATACATGTAAGCCTATGTGGGAGGGGACATTTTTGGCCCCAGGGGCATAATTTGAACAAACTTGGTAGAGGTCCACTAGGTGATGTTACATACCAAATATCAAGGCTCTATGCCTTGTGGTTTCAGACAAGAAGAATGTTTTCATGTTTTTCCTATATATATAAGCCTATTTAAAATATGTGACCCCCAGGGCTCAGGAGCATAATTTGAACAAACTTGGTAGAGGTCCACTATATGATGCTACATACCAAATATCCAGGCTCTAGGCCTTGTGGTTTCAGACAAGAAGATTTTTAAAGTTTTATCTAGAAAATCTACTTTTAGCCTGTGTGACCTAGATATGCAATGGACTGAAACCATTTGAACAATTATTAAAGAGAGCCATATAAGGATCATTCCTGCCAAGTTTGGTAAAAATCCAGCCAGAAGTTTAAGAGATTTCCTTTGAAGCAATTGTTGATGGCAGACAACGCACAACAGTCATCCAATGATCACAATAGCTCACCTTGAGCCAAAGGCTCAGGTGGGGTAAAAACAGTGTAGCTGGCTTCTGATGACACTATCTGGCCTGGATCCACACTTTTCCCACTCTGCTTGTTAACACATGCTTAATATATAACTGGAATGTTGCAGCTTAACAGGATAAAATTTGGGGAGAAGTGTAGGACATGTATAAAAATATTCAGCATGACAAGGGTTAAATGGGAATCATATTATTATTTTTGGTTACTGTAAAGGCGGCACCTCATGAATGTGTAATTAGGACTGGTCTACTTTAGACATAGGTAAAAGCTGAAAATGAGGCGTGGTGAATCATCTTGCACCATTACCTCAGTATAGACGCAAAACACATTATTTAGTCCTTAAAACTAAAAGCAAAATAACTGCATTGGAAAATGTCTATTTAACATAACATAGAGGCAAACATTGTGGCCCCAGATCAGACTGCTCCCACAGGAGCAGTCTGATCTAG
This sequence comes from Loripinus fragilis, assembly GCA_964019695.1. Taxonomy (NCBI): domain Eukaryota; kingdom Metazoa; phylum Mollusca; class Bivalvia; order Lucinida; family Lucinidae; genus Loripinus; species Loripinus fragilis. The sequence goes on along the minus strand of OZ026525.1, from coordinate 27,426,266 downwards.
GTCCACACTGTTTGTCTATGAGGCTTCAAATATTTTAGTGGACGATAAAAAAACATACATTTTGTGAATATGCGCTTTAAGAGTTAATAAATGTGAGTTCAGTGTGTATAGGGTTAGGATTTTCATGAAATGCATGCACATTTGCACGGCCCAAACAACTTATTATTTCTTCACCAAATTATAAATTAAACCTGATTTCCCTTCCTTAGGAGCTGAAATAGCCGAACCACGCCCAGATATGAATATTAAAGTTGCCGCCTTTACAGTAAGCAAAAAGTCTATTAATACCTCCATCAGTGTGCCCATTAAAGAGAACTCCATTGGAGAATATAGCTGATCTTCCGCTGAACTTGGGACTGTTTTTGACCAGACCCTCTTGTATAGCTTCCAAAGAACATGCCACCACAGTTCGGTATTTGCCCAGCCGTAGCGAGTAGACGTCTCCGTACTTCTTCTGTAGGTAGGTTAAATGATGATGAGGTTTCTCCTTCAGAAGCTTGAGACTGCCGACAAACGGGAAACTCCACGGGCCGGGAGGAAAGTTTTGCGAGAGAACTCTCTTCAGATATATCAAGCTGAGAAAAAATACTACCAGAAGGATGATGGTGCTCTTGGTGTCAAAAGTATCCAGCAATAGGTTTGCCATCCCAACTCAAACTCTGCAATTATACACCATACAGTAAAACCTGTGTAAAACGGCCACTCTCAATGACCAACAATTGGTTTTCAAGGCCAATTATTGCTTAATGCAGGTCAAAAGTATTGCATAATGCTCCAAGGGACGGAAGCATTCTGCAATACTTTCAACCTTCATTAAGCTAATGCAGGTCAAAAGTATTGCAGAATGCTCCAAGGGGAGCATTCTGCAATTATTTCAACCTTCATTAAGCTACCATTTGTCATAAGGATCTTTGTTTTGTCCATTTTTGAGTGGCCGTTTTACACAGGTTTTCCTGTATTGACCTACAGTTAATGTTTTAAAATTTTGAACAGTTTTCTCTTTCTGTTCTCAATTAAAATGTTTGTTATCAGGGCTGGAATTACCAAAATGCTTGCCAGAATAGCAAACAGAGAAGACCATGATCAGATTTCTCTGTTTGTCTATGCCTTTTAGGTCGGCAATTAGTTTTCCAAATTTTAGAACATCTACCGTGATACATGCAAGTATACATGCTGTTATAAGAGGGTCTGGATTGGGGTCTGGATGGGGGGGTCTGGTTTTCACTATTCATTTAAAAATAACCCCATTATTCATCTCATTAAAATTTTGGGTTATTCATTAAAATAAGACCAATTATTCATTAAAAGTAAGAAAGGTGGCAAAGAAATCTGACTATTCACTTTTCATTAATTTTTTCTTCAATTCATTAAAAAAAAATATGAAATTCAGAATATTCATTAATTTTTCGGCCCTCAATATTCACTATTCATTATTTTTTTGGCTCATTATTCACTATTCATTATAAAAAAGGGCCATTATTCACTAATCATTATACCCCATCCAGACCCTCTTATAAGCACATATGCTGACAGCTATTTTTGAGCTGGGAATGCCACATGTATACAACTTCTGATTTCCAGACAGTCTTTTGCTGAATTTCATTATTAATATGGATTTATCATGCTGATGAAAAACAGTGCGCAGCCAGTCTGGGTCTGCACTGTTTTCAGAAGAGAGTATACTACCTATATATGTCATAGTACGGATGAGTGTCACGAATAGCCCCCTTTTTCAGCGCTGCGAGGTATACGATAATTAAGCCCCGTTTTTCTAAGAAAAAGTGTATGCCTGAACCAGTTTTTCATCATTGTTATATGAATGGCCCCATTTTCTGACATCCCTGTTTGAAAATACTCATATTTTTGCTCAGATATTCTGCTCAGAAATCAAATTGTAATATTTACTTGTAAACTTTGTTTACAGACAGCAAAGAGGGTATATAAAAATCAAAGAACAGTATTTGAATGTGTAAACATTTTGTTCAATCAAGTATATGAAAAGTTCATTTTTTCGAAGACCAGGTATATGATTGGGGTAGGTTTCAAAACACCCATACCAAAACCCCCTTCCCCCCCCCCCCCTCTAAACAATGGCAGCCACGCTTCTCAGCATGGTTGCTGCTATAGCCATTTGGGTCAAGGGACAAAAATATTTACATATATATTGCACTTGTCCTGCAGGACTAGTGACTTATAACTTTCACTCGTCCTGCAAACGCATGCACATGTCCTTTAAAAGCGTATGCAATAAAGAACATAAGTGAGTAATATGTAATACGACTTCCTCGAGTAATTCTTCCTAGAGCACTCGTCTTGTACACTCGTCCTACAGGACGCGTGCTTTGAGATGCTTGTCCTTTCTAGATTTCACTCGTAAATACGAGTGGAAATTTTGTCCCCTGTGGGTGTGATGCTATCACTGGCCAATAGCCGGGTGACTAAGCCACAAGCGAACTCGGCCTTGAGCGGTCTCTGACTGAATATTATATATTGAGAAAGGATCATTGACACTTGCTATGGGTAAATGCCTATGGTTTTCAGCAAAAATAAAAGTTTGTCAATCCTCCCTTTCTTCACCTTGAAGCTACCCTGACCTGAGTACTTTATGGCTGTGAAATCCGTTTTCGATATTAAATGCTTCAAGGATGTAAAATTTTGGGTAGAACAATCAGTTTTACATTAAGATATATAGAAATCCGAAAACATTTTTTAAAATATCATTCCCCCCCGTGTGCCAGCAAAAGCTTTTGCATGTATATGTGTTACCATATTTTACACATTGTATGGAAGTAGCTTGCTGGCACACGGGGGGGAAAGATGTTCAGCAGCCTAAAAACCCAGGGCCTAAGCCCATAAAATGCCTTTTCTACCAAATAAGAAATTAATGACAGTAATAAAGTTCTCTAGAACCAACCCCCTAAATTGCTTTGTATTCTGTGCTAGTTTAATAAAAAGTACTAAAGATTAAAAGTAGAATTAGCAAGGTTTTATGCATTTTTTCATATGAGAAAATCTCACTGTTATTAAATGACACAATATTTTGCAAACGTCCTGTACTTATATATTTGCATGCTAGGGAATTGTTCATGTTTTTATTTTCGTCTGCTTACTTTCTTCAAAATTAAGTTTTTCAAAAATAAACCACCCAGGACCACCATCAGAGTGTCAAACAGTTTGGATCCAGATCAAGACTGACATTCTGTTGGTCTTCATCTGGGTTCAAACTGCTTGCAAAAGACTATTGGCAGACGACAAAATTATCCACTGGCATGCAAAGAGTTATAGCAGGTAAATACTTTAGTGTTCAATATATTGTCTCATATAGGGATATACATGCATACATGTATGTATACCATAAATATTCGGACACTTTTAATACATTCAACATGCTATGCCCTTTAAACAAAGCAAAGGTAATATTCAAAGGATCTAGTAAGAATCAGTTTTACTTTCCAATGCTAAATGGGACACTTTCATTCCTTCAAAAATATTTATTTCTTTTGTTGAGCTTTCAGTTTTGTATTATTTACGGTACATGTAGTCGAAAATATACAGGTAACTTCTAAATTATCTCCCCAAAATCATTTTATTACAAAACATATTTTGTTTTTAAAACAATTTCATCAATTATCGTGATTCGTTAATACTCTGCGTATGGTATGTTCAATAGATATTATCATGCCTACCAAATAAACCAAGAAAACGTGCAGAAATCACTTTTTAAAGCACTTTTTATTTTCGTGAAATTTCAGACCCCCTCCCCTTTCTACCCGCCATAACTCTCGAATGCGTAGGAATTTTGCAAATATTTTGCTAGCTGGCTCTTGCCATTAGATTCACCTATTGCACCGATACTACGTGCACCACAATAGAAGCCCAAAAGCAGCGTGCCGGGAATCAGAAAAATAGGCGTATAAGGCCCAAACCGTCAATGATCCTTAAGTCAGTATACAGATGTCTGAATCTGAGCCTGAGGCGGCATGAATACTGTTACCATACCAAAAGAAATAGTGGATTTAAATCTACTATGTCCAAAGTGAATACACAAAGAAAATTATAGAGTAGATTAACTAAGCCAGTCCACCAGGGAACAGAAAAAGTAATGAAAAATCTTACCAATTTGTTTCTCAGCTTCAGCAGCTGTTTAATTATCGCTTGTGTATTTAAAAATAACAATAAATCAACACTTCATTCAAATATTTTGCATGTCTTTAATTCGAAAGATACATATAATTTTCCAGAAAAAAATCTAGAAGATTATGAAAACGAATTTTAAATATAAAATCCGTTTTTGTAACGTTTTTGTTTAGATCGTAAGCGATTCAAGATGTCAGCCCCCTGTCCTTGATTTATTTATTTCATATATTTTTTCACCTTTACCGCTTAGGTCTGAACAGGTTTTGGCTAAACATATAAACAACATGAGCAGATTAGTATTTACTTTGAAACGGTATGTTGATTTTATGTAGACATCCGTTTCATATCGTTTAATGGTGCCCTTCAACTTACCCCGTGATAAACGAGTGGGTGGGGTGATGTGTGGTGTGAAAAGTTGGAATAGCTCTAAAGTATTCTGAACTGAACATTTCAAATTTAGATTTCTCTGACATGCATAGGTCCGCCAGGCCTGACCCAGAACAGGGTATACACTGCACTGACTGCAATCAAAGGTTTAATTCCACTGGCTGCTGAACAACAAAAAAAGTAGATGAATTATTTTTTTTACATTTTTTGTTGTTCAGCAGCCAGTGTTTAATTCATGTGTTCCCCGAGTCTGAGCCTGCATGGTTAACCACTTGCCTTATACCCAGGGGTCCCTAGTTCGATCCTGGCTCCCCAGTCTGTTGGATGAGACTCTTAGCATGTGTTTCATGTGATGTCTTAGACATAGAACCTCTGCCAGTGAGCCTTCGGTTGCTTCCGGGAAAAAAAATCATGCACCCAGCTACTGGCCTGCCGCTCAATACTGCATGGTTAACTTAATGCCAAGGATCTACCACAAAAAATCAGAAGTAGCTGTGCCCGAACAATTCCATTTAACTTTTGTTGGAGTATTTCTCCTTCTGCGGTCACTGCAGACCACAGAGGAGTAACGAGTTTAAAGATAAGGATAAAGAAGCTTATTTGAAACAAATAACATAAGCTCAGTAGAGCTTTTATTGCGGCATAACAATATCTTTTTAAGAGATACTTACCTGCCTTACTCTATCTTCCTAGCACAACCCCTTTTATGCGAGCCTCAGCTAGGGAGCTGCTAGTACCATCTTTTACACCTTTGGTATGGTGCGGCCGGGATTCGAACCCACAACCTACCGCTCTGAACGCAGACACTCTACCAACTGAGCTATCAGGACCATCATTTAGTCAAGACACAGCCAAAAGTTTTTTGGTGTTTTTCCCCCAAATTTCAAAATAAGCACTTTCTGGCGTAATGATCAGTGTTGATAGCTGCCAGTATAGAAGATTGATAGACTAGGAATAGGCACTGTCTGTGCTTTTTTTTCAGGCACATTGTGCATGTGTGAAAAAAGGGATCGATTCAAGACACTTTTTGCTTCAGTTATTGAAATTTTGAGCAGGCAGTCTCTTAGTCTAAATCTTAATAAATCTTGTAATCAAACGTTTGGTTAATTCAAACTGTTTTTATTATCAGATATACATCAGGGTGGGTAGTCACGTGGTTTTTGCTTGGATACACTGTATGGATGTTCGAATACACTGTACGGACATTCATATCGAATGTAGGTAGATTTCTCTATGTTTTCTCATCTATACCCAGAAAGTTATACACCATTTTCCAGCCCACATTTTCCCCTATCAAACGCTACCAGGATAGCATTTTTAAGCTTCTTACTTTGAGTACTAACTCTGTCACAAATGTTGTCCGTACAGCTTATTTCCAAATTCAGGCCCGATCTTCGCCGCTTAAAGATTTGTGACAGAGTCTGTACTAAAAGTAAGAAGCTTTATGAGGATATCCTGGCATCGTTAGATCGGGAATAATGGGGGCTGGAAAATGGTGTATAACTTTCTGTGTAAAGACGCAGAAATATCTACTTACTTTTGCTTAAAACATCGGTGAGGAAAGAAGTCCGCCATTTTTCCGTACAGTGTATCCTAACAGAAACCACGTGACTACCCACCCTGTACATTGATCAGTAATACTACAGCCCAATGAACCCATAATGGATGCATTAATTTCCAAAATATCTGAACCAAGCTGGTAATGATTTGTAAAAATAAGTCTTTGCATCCTTTTTTTTGTTTGCTGAATTTTTTCAAAACTAGCATTTTCAAAAAAGTTCTTTCACAAATACTGTTAGAGCATCAAAAAGTTTAGATCCAGATTAGCCTGACATTTTGTTGGACCTGATCTAGTTCCAAATTGTTTCCAAAGGTCAACAGCTGACAACACTATAGCTGGTAATATTTAACACTTTTATCCTACAAATGAATGCATTTAACATGATACACATACAATGGTCAAAACCAATTGTGGATCCAGATGAGACAACTCGACCACCTCATCTAGATCTCCTTTGTTTTTGGTTATATTTGACTACATTTGTACAGCATTTTTGTTGACTTTTACTTGATGATATGTTGAAAATACTTTATATTATTAACCCTTTGTATACTAATAGATACTTCCTTCTGGTTTGATACAATAAGCTTGAGATAGTCCATTGTGCATATTTAGGGGTGTCAGGATATATTTTAAAAAAATATTGCATTTTTATGTCTGAAAATCTCTATTACCGTAACAAACAGTGTAGACCCTGATGAAATGCCGCATAATGCGGCATTTCATCTGGGTCTTCACTGTTTGATAAAATATGCTTTTAGTGGTTTCCCGAATACAAAGGGTTAAAACAAACATGCATCTTTTCAACCCTTATAATGCTTGATAGTTTTATATACTACTCTCCTCCCAGTTTTTGTAAAATTAACTTATTACCATTAAATTGAAGGAGATCGTCACCATGTAGCTTGTGTGAGTGTTGTCTGAATGAAAATCCCAATCTTCAAAAAAAAATTGTTTTATTTTTTTTTGGGAAGAATGGGATTTTCTTTTTCAAAATTGGAAAAAAAGTCACATAAATTCCATTGGGAATGGGGCCGAATTTCGGCCCCTGAGAACACAAAAAAAATCGCTGGCATGTATTTACAAAAAGAGTCATAGGTCCAGATAAGGATCGTTTGTGCACCTATGAATGCATTTATTTGCTTAACCATCAATTTAAACAAGTCTTTTTGAGACGGTTTTTTTGAGTACCCACAACATATGTTTTGGGTGAGAAATGAAAAAAATAATTTTTCAGTACACACTCTTATTTAGAGGTCTGAAGAGTGGAAAACAGTGTGGATCCTGGTCTGTTGGCTTCTGAGATGCCAGCTGATCTGGGATTACACTTTAAAAAACAGGATATATCAGGATTTAGCTTGATAAGGGTTAAATGCCCTTAGATTCAAATTCACATCATCAAAATTGTATTTACCCAAGACTTATTCAAACAAAATAGACCTTATCATAGGTCCAGTAAAGCAAAAAGTCATCGTAAAATTGCAATTATTTTCTTATCCATCAGTATAAACATGTGTTTTGGGTGCTCAAAAGAACCGTCTCATTGAGATGGTTCTTTTTAGTACCCACAACATATGTTTTGGTTGAGAAATAAGAAAAATAATTTTCAGTTAAGCACTCGTATCTGGGGGCCTGCCTTATCAGACAGTGCACAGCTAGATCAGCCTGTGACAGGGGACCCTCAACAGTCTGATCGAGATCAACACTGCTATATTAACACTGCATTTACACACTTCATCATGGATTAATTCAAATTTAAAGAAAATATGATTGAGTGTCTGAGTATTTGAGGTATATCCAGTGGTCTCTATAGCCAAGCAGACTGGTTTGAGTCTTAATTGGTAGCAAATCTCAAGGACAGGCTAACTTATATTGACTCGTGTGATACTTTTGCAGGTTTCCATGTGTTAACTCCTGTGGTGCCAGACATGTATCAGGACAAGGTAAGAATGAGTGAACTTTGTACCATACATGTATATTTCATTTATGGTGGGTAAAAATCAGTAGACTGGCCATGTCCCAAGCTGCTACATGTACGATATGTATTGTTTTTTTATACCAACAAACAATGTAAGTTTTTTTTGTTCATTTTTTAATTTGGATTTTTTTAACTCTTTGCCTACTAGTGTCATCTGCAAATAACCTTTGCAAACAGTTTGGACCCAGATCAGGCCCGACAAAAAGTCGGGCCTGATCTGGATCTAAACTGACACTCTTGCTTGCTTCCTTACAGACCATTCACATGAATTGTAAAGCATTCATATCCTGATAATCTTTGCAACCCAAGGGTTTTAAGTTTCCATATGCATGTTCGTATGGAATGAAGTAGACTTTGTAGTATTCTCAGCTTGTGAAGATGCTCCTGGAGGTTTAATTCTTAACTCCAAGTGTCGTCTACTGATATCTTTTACTAACAGTTTGGACCCAGATCAGGCCCGACAGAATTTTGGGCCTGATCTAGATCCAAACTATTTGACACTCTGATGTTATTCCTGAAAGAATTTTTCGAAAAATTTGATTTTGCAAAAAACAGCAGACGATAAAAAAGCATGAAAATTTACCCAGGATGCAAAGAGTTTATGATTTTGATTTTATATTTTTGTAAGCTGCACCAATACAGAAGATACTGATTGCCAATCGTGGGGAGATAGCATGTCGGGTGATCAAAACAGCCAGGAGCCTTGGTATCAAGACTGTGTCTGTGTACAGTGATGCAGATAGAAATTCTCTCCATGTTGCCATGGTAATGTAAAAAAGTTTTTTTGATCTTATTTTATGGAGCTTGATCACAGGAGCTTGTAGTTCGATCCTTATATCACTTCTAAAACTGAAAATATCATAATGTCGTTGCGTAATGACATTGTGAGCTTTTGGTTTTGAGACTGATAGAGGTGAGATAAAGACAGAACTTCAAGCTCCTGTGGTTTGATTAGCTATGTTCATTTTTACTATTTTTTGATCGCTCCACTCATCCATTAACCAGCCAATTTCAGTCATTCAAGGCATAATCCCTATTTGTTCAGAAAAAGGTTTTCATCATTTTATTTGGTCTGTGCATATATGTTAACTCTTACATGTAGGCACATCCCAGTATGCGCCCTAGCACTAGTGCATGCCTTTGTGTTTTTCCTAATAGAGTTGTTAAGAGTTCTTATGACTCTCTCTTCCCTGTGTTGAGGATTTAAATATGAAACTATCCAAAAATTATGAAATGAAGCACAAAAATTGTTGTCTGCTGCAAACATAATCAGTGATTTAAACCTTTGAAGACCAGAAACCCAAAAACGTGTACTTTGGCAAACAGTAAAGAGTCCGATCCCGGCCCGGTCCCATACTTTCGTGGAGATTGATCATGAAATAATTTCTACGGTCATTCTCCTCCCTTCTGCTGATTCATTCAAGAAGGGTTGTTGTCAGTTACAAGCGAAAGTATGTGCACGAATTACTGGTTAACCGCTTGTTAAAGCCTGCCCAGGAAAAAGTGTGGTTAGGTGAACTGACCGTCCCGCAATGACCATAGCTGTTGATTTGGGACGTAAAGCACCAAAACAAACAAAAAACAAACGCAGATTAAATGACACATTATGTGGCATTTCATCAGGATCTGCACTGTTTGCTAAGACATAATCAATCTTCAGAGAAAGGAATATAGTATTTTTGGAAATTATAAACTGTGATCCCCTCAATATACGTATACAATGGACCATCCTGTCTCTTAACTGTATCAAACTTTATGGGAAATTTCATTAGTACAAAAAGGGTTAACTTGTAATTTTGTAACCTTAGTGGCTCATAAGATTCTCTAAATCTGATTTGGTTTGATTTGTTTGTTTGATTTTATTCTTTATGTCCCAGCCAACAATTTTTCAGTTATTTCGGGATGGCTCTTCCTGGGTTGAACCAGTACTAAGCAAGGATAAATGTGTCTTGCTCAAGGACACAACACATTGATGCTGGTGAGGCCCGAACCCACTGCCCCTCGGTCTCAAGTCAAGCACTCTACCACTGAGCCACTGCGCTCCCGTTGCTGCAAACATGATCAGTGTTTGATAAGATGTAATTTTTAACCTTAGTAGTGGCTCATAAGATTCTCTTATCTCCTACCTAGTAGTGTCGTCTGCTCATAACCTTTGCAAACAGATTAGAAGCCATGTCAGACCCAACAAAACATGGGGCCTGAACTGGATCCAATTTGTTTGACACTCAGATGGAATTCCTGACATTATTTTTTCAAAAAAGTTAATTTTGAAAAAAAATCAGCAGACGACAGAAAAGCAAAAAAAATTCTCAGGGGGCAGATTTAAACTGATTTGGAACCGTTCACATTTTCACCAGGCTGATGAGGCCTATAGGATTGGCCCAGCCGCTGCCAACCAGAGTTATCTGTCCAAGGACAAAATCCTTGAGGTGGCCAAACAGTCCGGTTCCCATGCTGTACATCCAGGGTATGGTTTTCTGTCTGAGAACACAGAGTTTGCTGAGCAATGTGCTAAAGAAGGGGTGATATTTATAGGCCCTCCCTCGTCAGCTATCAGAGATATGGGAATAAAAAGGTATGAGACTTTGCTGAAAATATTAACTTTTCGGGTGCTAATCATGACTAAATACATATCAGCTTGTCGTCTGCTAGTCCTTTTGAAATGTCTCTGTAACCAACTGTGTGGACAAAGATCAGACTCCTATGGGCTCAGTCTGGTCTTGATCCACACTGTTTGTCAGTATGCTGAAATTAGTCATTGACTTAAACATTTACATGCAGCAATGTACTAAAGAAGGGGTGATATTTATAGGCCCTCCCTCGTCAGCTATCAGAGATATGGGAATTAAAAGGTAAGTGTATTAATTTTGCTGAAAATGTTGACTCATCGTCTGCTGCTCACGACTAAATATCATCTGCTGTTGTCCGCTTGTCCATTTAAAATGTCTCTGTAGCAAACAGTGTGGACCAAGATCTGATTAGGAGCAGTCTGATTTGGTGGACACTGTTGGTTAGTCGTTGGCATAAGCATTTACATGCAGCAGACAACGTCAGCAGAAAACATTTTCAGATGCATTTTTTTCGTAGGTGAAGGGTTAAAAATATGCATCAGGGGACAAAAATTCCACTTGTTAGCTCGTAATTACGAGTGAAATCTAGAAAGGATGAGTAATTCTTCCCAAAGCACTTGTCCTGTAGGACGAGTGATTTGGGAAGGATAACTCGAGGAAGTTGTATTACATATTTCTCCCTTATGTTCTTTATTGCATACACTTTTAAAGGACAAGTGCGTGTGTTTGCAGGACAAGTGAAAATTGTAAGTCACTTGCCCTGCAGGACAAGTACAATATTGATATATTTTTGTACCCTGTGCATGTAGTAACACATGAGTTTTCAGTCCCCTACCATTTCTGGAGGTAATTATAGATTTATTCTACTTTTGTCCATCTACAGTCAAACCTCGATTATTCGAAGTGCAAAGGAATCCTTTCGAATAATCGGTAGTTCGAATGATCGAAATCGGTAGTTTTCGGATATTTTCAGAAATGCTCAAATGCTTTCATAGAACGTCATTGTTTTGCCAGAGTTTGCAACTGCAACTCGTGTTTTCCATGAAGTAATCGGAACAGCTGTCAAAGCATTGAAGAAAATGAGCTCCTTGGAGGTTGTGGCCCCATCGTCTCTTATGCTTTGCATGTCTAAGAACGCAGAAAAGAAAAGAAATTCAGAGCTTACACACTATATACATGAAACAACATCGATAACACCAATGAAAATAAAAGTTAAATGTAAATTGGCGAACCAAATTTACTGACGAAATATTGTCTCCTTTTTATCGCCCTACCGTCATAAGGTCTCCACCAAGCTAGCACACAACGGCGGGCCACCAACGGCCCACCAGCGATAGGCCATTCAGATGACATATCGCTGACGGGCCTTTGGTAACCTGACGTTGTTTGCTCTTTTGGGCTGGTAACTTTTCTTTTATTTCAGCGAAAACATACGATTTTGGTGTTAAAAAGAACCATCTCGATGAGAGAGTCCTTTTAAGCATCCAAACCTAGGTTTTGGTTGTTTTCCGGCAATCGTAAAATTGTGTTTTAGGCATTCAAAAGAAGTTTTTCGATGAGATAGTTCTTTTGAGCACCCAAAACACATGTCCGTGATAGTCGTCTATTATCGAAGTTGTTATTTTAATTGTAACCTGTTTCATCTTCAAAGTCGGTGCGCTTGGCGTGTTTGCTTAATGTACAGTGGTCAAGAATAAATGGATCAAATTAAAATCAATTTTAGCTCATTTATGCCCCTAATTAGACATTTAAAAACATCAAACAAACCATCATTGCAGACAACCTTAATTAAAGACACCATTTACTCACTTAACGGTTCATCACGTAATAATGTGAACGTTAATCCGATGATAATTACCTGTTGCAACTTTGTCTGCTAAATCACTCGGGTGTGTAAATCGAAATCGACCAAACAAAGATATCATGATCACCATGCGTGACATTTGGACTGCGAATCTTGAAGGGTAATTTAATAGCAATTTCTTTAATCGGGACGGACAAATCACTTCGAAAAATTGATTTTTTCGGATAATCGAAATTCGAATAATCGGTAGTTTTATTGCAATAGATAATAGAGAAAAAAGTCGGGACTGTCTGTCGTCTTCGAATAAGCCAGTAGTTTCGGATAATCGACGTTTGGATAACCGAGATTTGACTGTATTTGTTTGATTTTACTTCCATCTATCCATCAGGTGGCACAAATCTGGAGCCTGTGATATTTTCAAAACGAATTTAACTCTTTCCTTGCTAGCAGCGGCTTTTGTCATCTGCTGATAACCTTTGCAAACAGTTTGTGCCCAGATCAAGGCTGGATCCAAACTGATTCAGATTGACACTCTGATAGTGTTCCTGAAAGAATTTTTTGAAAAAGTGAATTTTGAGAAAAGTCAGCAGAAGACAACAAAAGCATGAAAAATTACCCAGCATGCAAAGAGCAATTTAATTCAAAGTTTATACAAGGGTAAAGCATTGTGAAATACAGGTCAAGTTAAAATTTGGAGATCATCTGGAAAAAATTGACTGAGTTATGGCCCTTTTTTGACTTAGGTTTTGCCAGGTGACACATCCAATTCTCGGAATTCTAGTATAAAATATTCATAGCTGCTGTCATTGATTTGTTTTCAAGCATATCAAGTCACATATTGTCAACTTAGTGTACCAATCATCTGGCAAAAGTTAAATTTAGTGTGACGCAATCATTACAAAAATAAAAGTTTGCTCAAGTTAACTATTCAGCTGCTAATCATCTGCTATGTATCGTCTGCCAGTCCTTTTAAAATGTCTCTTTAAAAAATGTGTGTGCCCAGATCAGACTACTCCTCTTAAAGTGTGAACCCAGATCAGACTGCTCCTGGAGGAGCAGTCTGATCTGGGTCCACACTGTATTCCGAAATTAGTACTTGACGTAAGCAGTTACATGCAGCAGACAACATTTTCAGACACATTTTTTAGTAGCAGGTGAAGGTTAAACATATCTGCTGTCACTAATGTTTTCCATCTGTCTTTTCAAGCACATCTAAGCACATCATGTCAGCAGCTGGTGTGCCAATCATCGAGGGTTACCATGGTGAGGACCAATCAGAAGCTGGACTGAAACAGGAAGCTGCTGCTATTGGCTACCCTGTCATGATCAAAGCAGTTAGGGGTGGAGGTGGCAAGGTATGAATTTTGATAAAATAATAATCTGTAAAACAACCCTTATATCCCAGGATGAATTCTTCGGAATTGATGCGAGAATATGGCATACCCTGTGGCGGCCTGTGGCACGTAACAACTACAACAACAACTGTCAACCCTTATCATGCTGAGTAATTTTATGCACAACACTTCCTACTAAATTTTAATTTCTATTAACCTACAGGTTTCCAGTTATAAGCATCTTCTTAGAAGCAATATGGAAACAGCAAAAAAAAGTGTTAATGGTATCTGAGTGTGTACATGGTATCAAAATTAAATCTCCTGGTTTAAACCCCCCTTAATTCATATTTTGGCGTCATTTTTACAGTATGCTTTTCTTTTGAGCTCTCTCACACATGGCTTGTGAAGCCATCGATTGCTGTGGCGTGGTATGACATTTATTCATCAAAACACTAGATTTTTACAAAAAAGTGTAAAGGTATCCAGTTGAAAATGCCATTTGTGGCTGAATGTTCTCAATAACAACAAGGGATCAAGCTATACAGAATTCAGAGATTATAAGGTTAAAGTTAGTCCTTTTTCTTAAAAAAAACAAACAAAGAAAGCAGTGAAAAAAATATTACCTTCTTCTGAAGCAGCAACTTTCTACCGGAAAACCTGGTTTCTATGGTCTGTTTCGATGTTTATGTCACGTGACTGATGGCGTACGTTACTCCCCTTGGTCTCTGGTGTTATTATAAGAAATTGGAAAATTTATTCACAATTTTTGGAAAAGTTTGCTTATTTTTTTTAATTGGGAAGGGGCCTGTATTTTTCATGTGACTCATCTGTTGGCAGATAGTTCACAAAAAATTCAAGCCTTTTTATTTTAGAAAGTCAATAAAATTAATGCAAAAAATATTATCTGCTTAAGTGTTGATTGGTGCAATACATGTTTGTATACCTTCATATTTATCTGTAAGTCATGTCCTGTGAAGCATACACAGCACAGGTACAACAGGATTCATTTTCCCCATTGCTTACTTAAGAAATAGATAAGCTCTAGCGGTGAATTTTTGAGTAATTCACGCACTAGAGCTGATCTATTTCGATTCTAACACACAATAAACGACGAAAACACATTTGAAGTCTTCAGCTACTTCCAGCTTGCCGCCATTGCACTGAAGAATTCCCACATTGGACTTTGTTTGTTTGTTTGAATTGATTCTTTACGTCCCATCAACAGTCTTTCAGTTAAACAGGGACAGGTCTTCCTGGTTTGAACCAGTACTAAGCTAGGATAAATGCATCTTGCTCAAGGACCACAACACAGTGATGCCGATGAGGCTAGAACCGGCAGCCCCTCGGTCTCCAGTCAAGCTCTCTGCCACTGAGCCACTGCACTCCCAATAATAGTTGGACTGTGTCGCATATGTTAACATGTATTTGTAACAGCTTTCCAGCGTAAAAAAGACGTTACACTGTCTAACGCCGTGACTAGCATCATTTTGCAGTAACAAATGACGTCAACTAGTGCGCGCTTTCCTCACACTTTCAAAACTGTGAATTATTGTTTGATATATCACGTTATTTTAGCATTGGCTCTATAGGCGAGGTGTGTTAGAATTGCTAATATGATATTATAGTATATGACAGATCTGCCATTAATTGATAATTGAAATATTCCAGGGCATGAGAATAGCCATGACAGAGGCAGAGTTTGATGATCAACTTGAATCAGCCAAACGAGAAGCCATGAAATCATTTGGTGATGAAGTCATGTTAATAGAGAAGTTTGTTGAAATGCCAAGGTAAGATACAGACATTTGACTATCATCCAGCTAATATTTTTCTCCTGAAAATGTTTTCTGCGTATTAAGTCTGCTGCATACACTCTATGCACTCAAGACTACTGTAAGTATGGTAATAACCACTAACAGCTTAGGGAGCAGCCTGATCATGGTCTATATTGTTGGAAGTATATGCTACCAATATACATCACTAGACAACCATAGTTTGGCCCTGAAATTAAGAAATGAATTCAATTTTTGGAATGTTCATGGAATCATGAATACTTCGGGTCTCGTGCAAAGTAAGTGAAGCCCGAAGGGCTTCACGTTAACATTGCAAGAGACCCGAAGTATTCATGATTCCATGAACATTACAAAAATTGAATTCATTACTTATATTTACATTTTATATTATCAGTCAAGTGTCAATTTTCAATTTTCATCTAACTTGGCTGGTTTTCCAGATATTTTGAATTAAATCAGACATAACATAGAATTTGGAATACTAGCCAAAACGCCAAATTTCCGCGCTAAACGTCATGGCGATACATGTTCAGCGTCACGCAAACGTCAGTAAACAAGCAACGTTATTGGATGGACTTGACGTTAGCCCGCTCAAATGGGGCGAATGTGGGTGTGGCTTAAATCGATTTGTTCATGAAGGTATGAACCACATCTCAAATGTAAAGGTTCATTTAAAGACTCACAGTGGAAATGTAAATATAGTACAAATGAACCGCGGCATGGGATTTCCATCAATGTGGTATGTGCAACCAGCAAAGCCTCAGATCAGCCTTTGCATAATCGCAGTCTGGAAGGATTCTATGAATATTAAGCTACTGACTGAACATCATTTGGAGTGTCTAAGCTTAAAAGGAGGCTGCACAGAATCATCTGAGTCTACACTTTTCAAAATGCCACATTGTTGGAAATCACATGTCACGGTTCAATTATATTCATAAAACTGGATGACCCAGATCATAATGTGCAGCCCATATTTGAACTGATAAGCACTTCTGAGTTTACTTTGAGTACTTTATGGGTTATTTACATTAGAAAAGTTCTGATTTCCAGTAAAATCCAGTGGTTATATTTCATAGTTTGGGGATACACAGGGGATTGTACACAAACAATTTCCACATACATTGGATTTGGGAGATCCAGTATTTAACTGGTGGGATTTTTGACATACAATGTATGAGACAAGCCTATCATCTGGAATATATGGCCCAGCTCAAGGTGGGATATCTTTGTGTGATCACTCTATCCATCTCAATTTACTCTGCGATCTTTAACATGAAATTTGGCAAACAGGCCATTAATGGCAGGTTTGAGACAGTCATTATATTCATTCTACGTTAACTTGGCCAATTGTGAAATCAGAAAAGTTGAAAATCGAATACTTTAGATTTGATAAATGAAGTTTGTATCTGACAAAATAACGTTTTAATATACGGAAACAAACTTCAGTGTACCCAAATAAAGCTTTTTTGAAAGAAAAATATTGACGTAAACAGGTGTGCTATCTACACAACGTAAGATACGTTACAGTATATATAAGGATAAAATACTCAGTGTAGTTGAATATTAGAGAATGCAAACTATGTGTTTTAAATACTCTCGTGAATAATGTATAGCTATATAATAAGTGTTTAACAATAGTGGTCTTCATCATGTCGTACTGCGCAAGAAGATTCAATGTCAAATTGAAAGAAATTATTTTTATTTACATTATCTCTTATTTTAATCGATAAAAATCAAATATCCCTTTTAACACATGACATTTTTGTATAATTTCTAAGTTGCAATGTTATATGATTATATCAATTTGGTTTCATACACACTATGTATTCTATATAACCACAATAAGCATTCTGATAAAACAGACCATTTTGTAACGTATCTTACGCATATGGAGTCTCATCTGTTTATACAATGTACATCCACTTGACATACCCTGAATCATCCTATTTGATTAAATTGACTAGTAGTTAGTCTAGTACAAGAAATGTTTATCCTATATATATTAAAACAATCAATTCAAAACCAGCAGAGCACACAAAAACAGATAGGGTGCATAATTGCAGAGTAAAAGCGGTATTTATAGAAAATGATGTAAAATATTATCAGTTATCCTTGTGAATCAGAACAAACTCAAACTAATTCATAAACTATAATTAAACTATCCAAAGTCAAACAATTAAACCAATCATTCCAACGGTCATTCCAGCAAGTGTCTACAAAGGGATTGTAACGTATCTTATACTTTAAGCTCAAATGTCACTTTGATTACTTCAGTATCAGATTTTGATACCCTAAACTGACGCTGATGCTTCCCAGTTGCAACATGTTTGACAATGCTACACATAACTTCACCATAAGTCGCAAATTAAGGGCATTATTATCAGACGTTGAGTTACATTTGCAATTACATTTAATAGCCTATTTTACACTCTTTAAAAACTAATATGAAATACAAAAGATTCATATGAAGAAATTGGGTTATTTTCATTCCACTGACAAGAAAATATTGTGACAAAAGACAACATCACTTTTAACCAGCCATGACATCTTTGCGCCAATATTTTTTGAAGTTGTGACTTCAGCTGACAGGAAGCGCTGATTTCATAATATA
The DNA here is from genome assembly GCA_964019695.1 of Loripinus fragilis. Classification (NCBI taxonomy): domain Eukaryota; kingdom Metazoa; phylum Mollusca; class Bivalvia; order Lucinida; family Lucinidae; genus Loripinus; species Loripinus fragilis. The sequence continues at coordinate 27,408,091 of OZ026525.1, read as the reverse complement.
CGTTACAAAAACATAAGATACGTTATGCAAAATAATCTGAACTCAAAGAGCTCAGTATACTATTTTTTAAAATAAAATATTCACATGTGCTGTTAATTCAATTTTATAACAAAATATGACTGATTAATTGTTGCTGTGACAAAATATTTCACATTTGTTTTCAAAAAGATACGTGACTTTTCATAAGATACGTTACGCTGAAAGGATCTGTTGTAGGCAATGTTTTCTTTTTTCAAATTGACCAAAAGGTCATTTGTTTGGCTTATTGTTTTTTAGACTTTCATATTTCAAATAGTTGCAAATGCTTCATATTGTACAATATAATATTTTCAACGATATTGTACCTTTGTTTCTCAAAATTCTATGATTTTGTAAAATTCAAAAGTTCCAAATTGTCCCGCTTCATAACCTTAAGCTATGAGTAAAAATAGTGCCCAGTGATTCCGCTGACAATAAAAATAACATAGCACATGTGAATACAGGGGTACACTTGATTTATCAGCATAGAGATGCAGCCTTCTAATTGAGCGTCACGTATCTTATTTTAACGTATCTTATTCCAAAAAAATGTTTAAGTCCATTTTAGCCAGGTTTAACTTGTATTCCATGAATGCTTTATTACTTTCCCTTAAGTAAACATTCGGCAGTATTGTGCGGGCAAGGGTTAGGGTAAAGCTTTATAATGGACTAGAGTGTAGTCGAAAAACACTGTCACGTATCTTACCAAAAAATTTGGTGCTTTTGTATCCTGGATGAAACCTTTGTATTTGTTTTTATTAATATAAATCACAAAATAGTTTTGTGGTTTAAATCTTTTAAACTGATATATTTGCATCTAAATTAATCAGTTACATACTAAAAATAAACAGAATTTGGAAATGCTAAGACCCAGAAAGAGACTGTAACGTATCTTACTTTAAAAATAGGGACAAGTTATTATACTTTTTCATCAAAATTTCTATATCTGAAACAGGTAAAGAGTATCGACAGTCTATTTAATCGTATCTTATAGTCGGGTAGAAAACAAGAATGACCTGGAACTTGATTTTAAAGTTTTTTTCTTCACGGATTCTTGTTGTTCAGACATTGTACATGATGAATCCAACTGATGCCACTCTGGCATCATTGAGCGTTTTGAAAAATTAAAGATGGCGTCCAAGATGGCCGTCATTTGTGCTCTTTACACCTTTCTGACCAACAGGATACGATAAAAGAGCTCTAATTTGGACTTTTTAAGGATGTTTAGAGGCTAAATGATACAGACAATTAAAATGGAACATTAATTTGATTCAGAAGGTTGAGATATTAAAGATGGCGCCCAAGATGGCCGTCATTTAGTCCCCTAAGACCTATCTGACCAAAAAACGCAATAAAAAGCATTTAAATGTTAACTTTGTATGGCTTTTTAGAGTCTAAATGATACAAATGGTTAAAATGGAACATTGTTTGATTCAGAAGGTTGAACTATTTACGATTGTGTCCAAGATGGCCGCCATTTTAAAGCAAAAATCCCACTTGAAATCAGAATCACAGTTAATAACCTTTTTTCTGATAGTTTTCAACAGTAGTTACATTCAGCGAATTTGACTTGCATGATGTTGTTGTGTTTCAGCGTTGTAAAATATCCAAGATGTCGTCCAAGATTGCAGAAATAGCAGGATGTATATTGTAAAATCACATGGGTTTTTATTATACACTGCACTGAAAACAATAACAGACTTATTTTTTCATAATGATAATGTTTTTTGTGTGTGTCTTTGTTCTGGTAATCGTATCCATCAATCCATGCACTACTTTCAAGACTACCTTTGGCTAGGTCTGATAATACGAGCCTTAATATCATATTATTCTCATAAAAGTTCCTACTTTGGGCAAACATTCTGTCAAGAATTAATGAAGAGATTAATGCCAGGGTATGCTGAACGAACCATACCATCGAAAACTCTGTGACAGCGTGCTTGCTCAAAGTACACACCTTATTTTTAATTAATATGCGCGGAAAATCAGCTTGAAAGTAGCTTATGGATGGATTGCTAAAAAATAAAATTACCAAAAAAAAGAGGGAAATATTATTTACTTATGGAGTGCAGTGTATCAACAAACCAACGAGTAAGAGATATATTTGCATGCTGCATATGTTAATTACCATCATGACTGCTGGTTGGGTGTAACCATTAAAGACATTCCTGCTGCTTAGGAGAAACTGCAAAATACAGGCCTGTTGGTCCGGTGCAGTTGTAACAACCATTACTACTATACTAGTCTGGTGCAAGTGCAACAAACAGCACAGATGGTTGGATATGTCTATAACAAATATGAATACTAGTACTGGTCTGGTGCAAGTTTTACAGACATGCATGCGTGTAGGTGCAAGTTTAACAGACATGACTGCTGGTTAGGTGCAACTGTTAAAGACATGACAAATGGTCGGATGCAAATGTTACAGACATGGCTGATGGCTGGGTGCAAATATAACGTTCATGGATGCTGATAAGATGAAACTGTAAGAGACATGCATGCTGATTGTATGCAACATATAAAGACCTGACTGCTGATCAGGTGCTACTGTAACATACATGCCTGATGGTCTGGTGCAATTGTGCTTAACAGCCTATTGGTCAGGTACAAGCATAGAAGACATAACTGCTGGCACAGCCCCACAACTACATATGTGTTTGCAAATCTAACAGAAATGCATGCTTGTATTCGATGTGCCAAATGGCCGGGTGCAACTGTCACAAACATGCCTGCTGTTTCAGAGCAAAGTTTAAAAACATGGGTACTGCAACAGGCCTGATAGTCTCGTGAAGCTGTCACATATATAACTGCTTGCCTGGATTCTTGGTTTCAGACATGTGTGCTTAATCAAACACGGAAATGGTAAAGATGTCTACTGACCCTGTGGCAATAATGGCTGGGTCGATGGTCTGGTACAAGTGTAACAGACATGCATATTGATCCAATGCATGAGTACCCAGCATTCCTGTTAGTCCCGTGCAATTATAACATACATTATTGCTTGTGTGATGTAACAAACACACATGCCTGCAGATCCTGCGTCTCGGCAACAGGCATACATGTGTGCTGTTTCAGTACCACATAATTTGCATGCGTGCTGGTAAGAATGTCTGATGTGATGGCCTGGTGGCAATACATGGATGCCGTTCGATGAAACTTCAACAGATATGCCTGGGAACTTGGTACCATTCAATCAGACATGTCTCCTTTGAAAATCAAAGAGAAAAGCTACTCGATCGATGCCCCTCCATCAGACATGCCAACTTAAACTGTGAAACTTTAGTAGGCAAGACTATTGCTACATCGTCAATGCAACATACATGCCTGCTGGTCCAGTAAGACTCCATTGCTATGTCGCTGCAGCTGCAACAAATATGTATTCTGGCCTCGTGTAATTTCTACAAACACCACTGCTGTTCAAACATGCCCACTGGTTGAGTGATGTGCAAGATGGGTGCTTGCTGGACCGTTGCCACTCAATATGCCTGCCGATCTATTACCACTCAATCAGTATGCATGCGGATCTTTTACCACTCATTCCTGCATGCTTGCTGGTGTTGTGTATCTCTATTTTCCATACCTGCGTGTATGGTGTCTCACTATCAGCTGCGCCTGCTGGTGTGGAGCCTCACTATAGGCCATGCCTTCTGGTGTGATGCCTCATTATCAGCCATGCCTTCTGGTGTGTTGTTTCACCATAGGCCACGCCTTCTGGTGTGGTCCCTTATTATCAACCATGCCCATTGGTGTGGTGCCTCACTATAGGCCATGTCTGCTGGTCAGTTGCCACTGCAACCTACATTTTACTAGTTGAGTGCAGATAGAAGGGTGGCAACAAATATGGTGCTACTTGTATGGAGGTGTCATCACATCAGACATGTTTGCTGAACTGGGCCAAGAATTACAATGCTTCCTTAAAGTTAAGGACGCCTTAAGCGAAGTATTGATACTTCAAAATGTTTCATTAAATGTTTAATAAATTGCCAGGATCGATGCAGTACGTATGATCAAAGACACCATTGTGATCTACAGAGAAAAATGAAACTATTTTGATTTTAATAAGTTGGAAACGTTATTTTAATCAATACTTAACTTAAGTCTTCCTTAACTTTAAGGAAGCATTGTAATTTTGGGCCCTGGTGCCATTCTCAGATATGCTTGCATTTACAGTGCAACTCTATTACACACGCATACCAAGTTTGTTTATTCAGATATGCGCGTTTGTAAGTTTGTAAAGGCATCTGGTCTGTTACAAATCCATCATTGTGCCTACATGTAGAATGCCGCTCCCACGGGTTTGAAAAATTTGTTGGCTACGATCTTGGACGCCATCTTGAATATGTCAAATGCTTAGTGATAGCATCACTGGGATCACAAGGATGATGTCTGTAATTCAAGAATCAGTAAAATAAGGATATTGCATGCAAATCCCTTGACTTTGTTCGTCTCAGGCAAGATTTTCTTATACTTTTTGTGATAAACAGCCATCTTGGCGGCCATCTTGTCCGCATTCTTATTTTATTTGGTTACAAGCTAGTGTGTTCAGTTAGATTCCAACTTCAAAGCAACAATTTAAGAAAGAAAATGGGTTTGAGACATCATTTTCAGTATCACACAATTTTTCTCTTATAATTGTCCTCCATCTTGGACGCCATCTTGGATATATCGAAATGCTCAATGATGCCAGAGTGGCATCACTCGGATTTTTCAAGGACAATGTATGCACTACCAGAATCAACAAAGAAAAAAAGTTTAAAATCAAGTTCCAGGTCCCCCTAAAATTCGCCTGAATACTGCCGGACTATTAGGTTTACACAAAAAAACTTTTTTTTGATAAAATACATGTAAATGGGCCTATAAAATAACTACTTTTGGAGAACATAAACCAGGGACACGAGAATTGGGTAGATTTAGAAGCATTGTCTATTAAAAAATTACATTTTTCTATTCATAATCTAAACTTTTTTATGTAAGAAACCTCAAACAGGTATTAGATGAGTTAAACAAAACCCAATGCCTTAACATATCATGCAATAAGAATATTTTACAAGCGTGGGACAGTGTATTTTCATATTTTAACCATTTAACGTAGAATGAATGATTAGCCTAAAAGTCTTTCCTACATGTGTGCTAAATACTAGAGATTTAGGAGTTGATCACAGCAACATCAGGGGATACAATTCAGAATTTTGGACCTCTTGACCAGTGGTCTAGATAAGGACTTGGACCAATGGGTATTTCACCCCCTACTTTTAAATTTAATGAGTATTTTACTCCATATTTAAAATATCAAATTGCAGAAAATGCAAAGCCTTGTAAAAAGACCCAATATTTGATTAACATATTTTAAAGAAAAGTTGCTTGTTTCAAATACATATTGCATTTTAGGAAAACTTCCAAGATTTATACAAATGGTACCAACACTGAAACCTCAAACTGCAAAGGGTATTTTCACCCTTCAATTTAATTTTCAATGCTGAATTAAAAAAAATCAATGCTGAAATACCCTTTACCCCCTCTTATCTGGAGCCCTGCTTGACAAGGGAATCAGACATGTACTTCAAAATTGTATACTTCCAATGGGTCATCCCACTGCCATCCCTCTGGGGAAAATACTTTGCAGTCCTCATTATAACACAGATTTGAATAATTATGCAAGCCAAGGTCGTGTTGTAGCTCCCAAATTATTTACCATGGAATTTTATAAAGGAGTTATAGGAAAATGACCATAAAATGGTCATTTTCCTATTTTCCTTTATAAAATTTTCTCTTTATAACGTGATTTACTTATAGCATGGTCCATACCAATGGACCCTAAAAATACCATTATATAGGGACTTCACTGTATTGATAGTTGCATTATTTTTTTCTATATATTGCCATGGATGAAAGTTTTCAGGATTAATTGTGAATTCAGGATTTTGAGGCTGACTTTCCATAGAAAGATTTTGATAGCTTCTCCGATTAGTTCTCAGATTATCTAAACACAATTAATCCTTTAAACTTTAAATGATTCATTTTTATAGGCATCCTGCAAGTTTTAAAATTTGAATTTCTTAAGTTCAGGATTTAGGAAATTTTGAACTTTCACCCATGTATTTCAGACATGTGGAGGTCCAAGTGTTTGGTGACCAGCATGGTAACTACGTTTACTTATTTGAGAGGGACTGCAGTGTACAGAGACGGCACCAGAAAATCATAGAGGAAGCACCAGCTGTAAGAATTCACTACTTCTCACAGGTCCAGATAAGGAAATTTTATTTGCGTAAAATTTTAATTATTTTCTTACCCATTAATTTAAACATGTGTTTTTGGTGCTCAAAAGAACTGCCTCATTGAGACGGTTCTATTGAGTACCCACAACATATGCTTTGGACGTGAAATAAAGAAAATAATTTTCCAATACGCACTCTTATCTGGAGGCTTGTGTCTAACATAGGTCACATTGCGCAAACGTTTTTAGCGTAAAATTGTATTTATTTTTTGTATTCCTTTTCAAGCACCGGATCTCTCTTTACCAAATGACATCAGCTTGCAGCTTTTGAATATGGGCCTGTAACATAACAAAGCCGGTCTTCGGGGTTTTCAACAAAGTGAAACTCAAACCAGCCTCCTCAGATACAGAGAATACCTAGAAAATTATAAATTTTGCTCAAAGCAAGTCTAGATATATGATATTTTCTAATGGCGCTGATCAGACTGCATTGAAGCGCAGGCTCAGACTGGTCTGCGCATTTGTTGTCTGCAAACTCCCAAAGCCAGGTTTTCTCGCGTCGAGGCCCATATATTTACGTGGTCACAATGTCATTGCCCTGAACATTGTTTACATAAACAAAACCACTGGCAAAATGGTCATTCAAACCATTTCTTTGTTATGTCATATAAACAAATCAGCAGCTCTTTGAAGTATTTTCAAGTTACAAACCATACTCAAAAAGCATGTGAACCTCGATTTGAGCAATGACAATGGCTTCAAACAGCTATGCCCAACTATGCAAGAATATCTAGAAAGACAGGGACAGGCACATTTATTGACAAACAGTTTTGCCAATAAAAATCTATGCAAGAAGATCTCGAAAGACAGGGACAGTCACATTCATTGACTAACAGCTTTGCCCATAAAAATCTAGAAAGACATGGACAGTCACATTCATTGACAAACAGCTTTGTCCATAACAATCTTTGCAAGAATATCTAGAAAGACAGGGACAGTCACATTCATTGACAAACACCTTTACCAATATAAATCTTTGCAAGAATATCTAGATAGACTCGGACAGTCACATTCATTGACAAACAGCTTTGCCCATTAAAATCTATGCAAGAATATCTAGAAAGTCAGGGACAGTCGCATCATTTTAAAATGAAGTTGAGTGGCAACCCCTGTTTATAGCATTTTTCTTATGTGTTTTCCTCTCATGTATTTTCTATCATTGTACACAGCCTGGGTTGACAGAGGAAGTCAGAAGATCACTAGGAGAGGCTGCAGTAAAGGCTGCCAAAGCTGTTAATTATGTAGGAGCAGGTGAGTTATTCTTTGCATGCTGGGTAATTTTACATGCTTTTTTGTCGTCTGCTGATATTTTTTTCAAAACTTTTTTAGAAAAAATCTTTAATGAATACCATCAGTGTCAGAGAGTTTGGATCCAGATCAGGCCCGACATTTTGTCAGACTTGATCTGGGTCCAAACTGTTTGCGAGGGTTATCAGCAGACGACACTAGTAGGCAAAGAGTCAATAACACCATATTCAACCTAATAAGAGTATGGTGTGCATAAATTTGTCAAAGTTCTATACCCTCTTTTTAAAACAGCGTAGATGCAGATCATCTGGCTTCATCTGATAAGAATTTACACTGTTTACCATCCATAAGATGAATCTATATTGATTATGAAATAGACATTTCCGAGCCATGTCCAGAGTGTCACTCAAAAGTCACCTGATAGTATACAACTGACAAATGCAACAACTTAGCATCTGACATAGTCCCACAAACAGAATCACGTGTTCAATCTCCCACAATAAATCCGATGTTTACCTTACAGTTAATGGGATTTAACTGTGCATGCTGGGTTATTTTACATGCCGTTTTGTCACCTGCTGATTTTTTCAAAATCATCTTTTTCGAAAAATTCCAGGAATACCATCAGTGTCATAGAGTTTGGATCCAGATCAGGTCCAACATTTTGTTGGGCCTGATCTGGGTTCAAACTGTTTGCAAAAGTTATCAACAGACGCAATAAAATCAATTTGATACTTTGCCTTCACAATGTAGACATATTGATCATCTGCATGTTTGAGTTTGGTGCAAAATTTTTAATGATAAAATGACAACTATGAACTTACATAGTTTTTCCTTAATTTGCATTTTGTATATGCATAGATAGTGCCTTCATGTGCCGATCAACTCCTACCAAGCTTTTGTTAAATTATTCCTGGACCAATACTTTCCATACACAATGTAGACATTTAAACGTATGCATGTAGAAGTTTGGTGCAAGTTTTTTTTCGACAAAATGATAGCTATGAGAACCTTCTGATATAGGCAATTATGTTGAAATAACTTTCAGGTGTGATATTTTCTGTACAGTTTATCTTACTAAATGTTGCAGATTGCCAACATAAAGATAATTGTCCAGATTCTACTGAAACTTTTTCAAAACGAAGGTCTGCTGGTTTGAACTATCACTTACCGAAATTAAGTTTTATTTCACTGTCCCTTTCTGTGCTAAGGGTATCTAATAAGCATTGCTTATTGACAATTTTTTCATTAAAGAAGTTAAGAGAAACAGGCCCTCAAGGTTTTATTTATTTGTCTTTTGACTTTAGGTACAGTAGAGTTCATCATGGACAAGAATCAGAAGTTTTATTTCATGGAGATGAACACAAGATTACAGGTAGAACATCCTGTCACAGAGATGGTCACAGGGCTCGACTTGGTAGAATGGCAGATTAAGGTATAAACATACAAATCAGCCATTGGTGCTTATCCCATATGCAGAAAGTAACTGATTGAACATGCATGTAATTAAGTAAGTAAGTAAAGACTTTATCGAGGGTAACAACATTTAGCACATATACATACTTCACTTATCAGCTTTGAAATCCATATCCTTTAAAACCTGGTAGATTCAGACCAGTTGGCTTCTGAAATAGCCAGCCTATCTAGATCTGCAGTTTTTCATTCATGCTTCTAATGGCATATTGCACCACCTGACCAACAGTAAGTCAGAAAATTCATGAAGTGCAAACAGCCCTTCAAGCATTCAGTGTATGCTAATAAGGTTGAATATGGTATTTAATATCTAAGAAGCATGAAGTCTTAGCATCAGTTAAAATCATATTCAGATACTCATTGTTGTATTTAAGATCAAACTGATCATTATTGAGACGTTGTTGTTTCTGGTATGTTGTTACAAGCATAACTTTTGTTTTTGATGAATTTAGAGTCATGCCATTGCTTCTACACCAGATCTGTAGATTGTTCAAGGAAGACTGAAAGCTATTTTCAATCTGTTCCATAGAATCTTGGACATTGAACAAAGTTGTGATATCCACATAGAGATCAGTAAAAAAACATTGCTTGTGTATAAAGGTAGATCATTGATGAAGCAGAAATAAAGATGGCCCTAAAATAGAACCTTGGGAGACACGATATGAGACTGACTATATCTGACTTACAGTTGTTAATTGCCACCTGCTGCTTTCTGTTAGTTAGGTAGGTATTAAACCAAGATAATGCTTCATCTTTTACACCATATATTGTACAGCTACCTTGTGGGGTGAGATGCCTAAGACGTGGCTTGAGCCTTCATCTGTGTTCCTACTTTATGTGTAGGAGCAGCAAAGGTTCTGACTAGACTGGGTATCTGGGCAGATTCATCTGGGCCTTCGCTGCTGGCATATGTGATAAGTAGCAAAATCAGCATGCAAAGAGTTAAGAAAGGTCAAACCTATGTTTACTAACCTAAACATTACACAACTGATTCTTTTGCTTCTCATGAAATGCCTCATTTAAAAAATACACAATTTATTATTAGATTGCTGGTGGTGAAAAGCTCCCAGTGACACAGAGTGAAGTTAAACTACGAGGGCATGCCTTTGAAGCTCGTATCTATGCCGAAGATCCTAACAATAGTTTTATGCCAGGGGCTGGTCCCCTGTTGCACCTGTCTACACCACAGCCAGATAGCAACACAAGGATTGATACTGGAGTCCGGCAAGGTGGGTTAAAGAGGATTTCTGTAGGTTTAAAATGGAGATTCAATTATTTAATAAATAGAGGCTTTTTGACAAGCATTGAAATGCAATTGTGTGTACTCAAACTACAGTCAACCCTCTTTATAACGACAATGTTTTGTTCCAAGCTTTCTTTGACGTTAAAGTGAATTTGCTGTTATTAAGAAATTCTGACCAGTACCACATTTCAACATCATAATAATTTGGTAGCAGAAAATATCATACAAATGAGGTAAAATGCCATTGTTCCAAATGTATACATCATTTCAGCTTCATATTGCATCAAAATGCACAAAGCTTTCCTCTTATCAAATGAGACAGATACCTGTTCATTCAAAATACCTTGACCTGATCACAAAATTGTCTGACACATGGTAAAAATTCTGTTATAATGAATTTATTTTCAATAGAAAATTTATATCTGTTCCCAGAAGGTACTGTCGGTGTTGTTAAGTGAATATTCTGTTATAAAGAGGGAATTTTAATGGAAACAGAACCATTCCCAGCATATTTATGTCGGATATTGAATATTCTGTTATAATGAGTGATGTTATAAAGAGTTTTGATTGAATATTCTGTTATAAAGAGGGAATTTTAATGGAAACAGATCTGTTCCCAGCATATTTATGTCAGATATTGAATATTCTGTTATAAGGAGTGACGTTATAAAGGGTTTTGACTGTACATGTACACTGAGCAAAGTTTCTAATTGGTCACCTTACTTTTATACGTTATTTTTGTTTGTTTGTTTGTTTGATTTGATTCTTTACGTCCCATCAACAATCTTTCAGTTAAACAGGGACAGGTCTTCCTGGGTTGAACCAGTACTAAGCTAGGATAAATTTATCTTGCTCAAGGACCACAACACAGTGATGCCGGTGAGGCTCGAACCCACAGCCCCAAGGTCTCGAATCAAGCACTCTACCATTGAGCCACTGCGCTCCCAGTACGCTTGTTTTGAAAGTAAGATTCTGTTATGCAAATTTCATGCTTCTATAAATCACCCAAGGCCTTGCCGAAACTCTGCAGGTCATTTCATTTAAAAATTACTGGTACAGCTTACACAGACGATGCTAGAGTAAAGGTACCCTCATTTCAAAAAGTCACATTTTTTGCTACAATATGAAATATTCCACAGAGACGCCATCCATTTGTTTTTTGTTTGTATGAAGATGTTTCTGACTGCCGTGATTAAAGAAGAACACGCTTCAGATGATTGGCTTCAACCAGACTCCTCTTTTGTGTTACGTAATAGCATGGTGACAGACACTACCAGCAGATAAATCATTGAAATTCAGCTTTTTGCATGCAATTTACATAGGAAGTTTGCACTGTTCTGTACGCCTTATTATCTGTGATATGGCATTGAAATTTTCAGTGATTATGTATTACTACTAGACGTCACTGTTCTAGTTTGGAAATTGAAAAAAAAATGCAAAGTACCTTCAAATTGACTTTTTAAGTTTTATATTCAAACCGGAAGTGCGCAGCAGCAGTAAAATGTTTGTCATCACAAAATAGAGGAATCAAGTTTGATTCTGTTTGGGCCATCTTGGGCTATCTTTTTCAGATGAAATAAAATGCATGCAACAATTTTTACACAAGCTACTAATGAATTTCAAAAATCTCGAAAAATGTGATATTTTAAAAAATACGTAAAAAATCTACTTTAGTCAAAATTTCAAGTGTTTGGTGTTTTTTGAAGTCGACTAGACCAGTTTATTACCAACTGCACTTAAATTTGATAAAAACTTCACTCAAAATCATTTTTCTTCAAAAAAATCATATTTTTGCATTTTTAGCAAAAAAAAACGTGGATTGAAAGACAGTGTTTTCTGAAAGACCGCTTAAGGTTTGCCCATTAAACTGCACATATATAGGCAAAAAATCTTTTTAATGTTATTAGCGCTTGATCAGAAATAATGAGTTTAAAAGGTGACCAATTAGAAATTTTGTTGAGTGTATTTAGATTGTAAAATACAGTTGACTCTTGTTATTATTCAAAGTCTTGGATTCCAGAGTTTTCACATAAAATTATTCACTACGGTAAATCTTGTATTAGTTTGTACACTCGAATAGTTCGTACACCATAAATTATTCACGGCTGGTTAGCTCAAAATGTCGTGTATTAGTTCGTACAATGATCATTTTTCTGATATGTAATTTTATAAGTTCGTACACAACGTTTTTTCCTTCATTGGCGCTTGTTTTTAATCAGCATAGCTGTCTACGATCTTTTATTGTTAACTTTCGCATGATCTTTTCACCTGTCAATCTAACGACTTAGGTCGCAAACGTAAATCCAGCATTGATGCCGCATGTTTCAAATAACATACAATTTTGTTTTCTGAAAGCGCTAGGTTCAATGAATGTCGAGCGAATACTAATTTACACGCCTATGTCATCGATGCGTGGGAGATATTCTGAATGGTCATTACAAAAATCAAATGAGCGAAGTGTCCTTAGAATAATGGACTGTTACATTTTACTTCTGTGCCATATATCTTCTCGAGTCTGACACCCAAGCCGCGTGCGACACGGAGAGCACTTCTATGCTTGTGAGGCTCAAACATGAACACGAACTCAACTTGCCCAGAGTATATCAAATTCCTCAAAATGAAACATTTTAACAAACTGTTGAGCCAATTGCGGCATGTGAAACGTCCTGAGAGTTCATGATTACCGAGATAGTGTACGCACATACCAAGAAATAATTTGATTGTAGCATGATTCTAGGTCTAGGTGAATTGAATATTTAAACTGGTATTTTCATGAAATAAGCCAGTTCATGAGATTATGGTACCTATCAAATATGCGAGCAGCGAGGGCTCAGGCAAGCCTGTGCATCTGCGGAAAATTGCCAGCGCCTTTAATAAGATAGAAGGAATGTACACGAAGGTACATTAATAGCCCATTTGAAAACAGGAAATTGCGGCATCTCAGAATTCGCTTTATTTACCACAACATGTGTCCCGACTTTCCATTAGTTTTCATGAACAGAGAGACCATAGCCTATGTCTTTTTAGAAGGAAAAGTCTTCCAATATGGATGGATTTTCCTTCCATTTAGTTTTTTTCACAGAAAATTGGAAGTTCTTACCATCCATCTTAATGAAAGCAGTAAAGACCTTGAGATGATCATTTGCAAAAATCCTTCCCACACGTCCCGACTTTGTTGTATGAGACCAACAAAGTCGCAGATCAGCCTGCGTACAGCGCCTTTGTTATGAATAAAAACATCAAAAATTTTGTCGGCCTGATCTGGGACCCAACCTGTCTGCTAATATAATCAGCAGCAGACAAAGGGACACGTGCTGTTGTTGTTTTAAGAGTTGGGTAGCACGTGGTGGCCTTGACGCATGAAAGCGGACTTTGCACATAAAACATAATTGCCCAGCTGCATGCGCGGATCCAGAAAGTTTTGTCAGAGGGGGTCCAACTTCGACCGTTTTTTAGGTGATGATGAGAGAGAGGATTCAAACACCACTATATGCGGGTCATCATTGGCCCGCCAGCGAAACACCATTTAAATGGCATTTTGCTGGCCCAACATCGAATGCTTTGTGATTTTAAGGAGATTTTAAGGAGAATGCTAAGAAACCATATTTTTGGTGATTTTTCAAGGGGCGGGGGGGGGGGGGGGGGGGGGGGTGCATACGCAAAAATGTTATATAAAATTGTTTTGGATCTCGGAAATTCACTTTACAAAGCCCCACAGTTTATCAAATGGCGGGTGACAGCTAGAACTCTTTTTTAAAAGCCCCAGTGAGTGCATAAAACTTGGGTGTACCGTGTGCGCAGGAGGCCTCGGTACACCGTCACAAAACCGAAAAATAGAAACGGAAATTCACTTGGAGAGCATTAGACTCTAGTAGGCAAAGATGAGCATGTGCATCCAACACTGCTGACTTTAAGGTAGTATTATGCGCAGATACAGGATTTTTTGTCAGGGGGAGGGGGGGTCCAGGCTCAACGGACAGAAAAAAAACCTCTGATGCCGTTTTTTAAGGCATCAGCTTTTTACAGTTTTACAGAGGGGGGGGGGGGGTTTAGGAAAACTACTTTAATTTTAAAAGGTTCCAGAGAGGGTCCAACATTTTCCAGGGGTTAGTGGGGTCCAAAAGCTTTTAAAGCCAATTCCGAAGGACAGGTTTTCTCATGCAACGTTTCATTTTCCATTCCTGGAGCGACTAGTGACACCTCAAAACATGATGAGATGATGAGGTACATGATTCTGCGATATTTTATCTGGTTCTACGTTGAACATACAGGGATTTTAAATGGAATAAGCATGCGCTGAAACGTAAGTTGTGGGAAGCGAAAAGGCGCCTATCTTGTACATATATATTTTGACTTGTCTCTTCCTGTTACCTGCGTTTTCGAGGGCTCTAGAATCTACATGCTGTCATCACGACTCAAAAGGAAATAAACAGAGGTTGCTGCTTTATGTTGTAGTGCTAGCCGACTGTCGGATTAAAGAATAAGTTTGATGAGTATGTAAATTATTCAGGGTGCATACATGTATCATGTTAGTGGAAAACAAATTTGTTGAGACACAGTGATTATCGCGACTTTTAGTCAACTATTCTTGGTTTCAGTCTTTCATCATGTATTAGACACATATAATATAAGACTAGGCTTAAAATACTCACCGAAATTCATCCATCTGGGCAAATTTCGCATGATTTTAGCGATAATCGGATTTCATTTTATTAGTTCGTACTGTGGCATTTTCCCAGAAAATATTTTTTAATAGTTCGTACACAGAGAAAAATAATTATTTTTTGCTGTACGAACTAATACAAGATTTACCGTATATCAGTAGTTCAATTTCATTCATCAAGAATATTTGACCATAGAAGGGATTATTTTCCTAATTTCCTACCAAAATTACTTCCCACATACATAAAATTTTAAGAGCCATCTTCAGGGTACCCACAAGCTCTAGAAATCATGGAAAATCACCAAAAAATGTTCCTTGCATGGAAAAATCATGTAATTTGAAAAACCTGAATAATCATGGAAAAATCATGGAATTTTGTGAAATAATTTGACGAAACCACCAGTAGCCAGAAAACTAGATGTCAGCCCTTCATTAAGCTACCATTTCTCATAAAGATCTTTGTTTTGTCTATTTTTGAGTTGCGGTTTTACGCAGGTTTTACTGTATTTATAATTTACCTCAACTTAACTCTTTGCATGATGTGTATTTTGTTCATGCTTTTGTTGCCATCTGCTGACTTTTTTCAAAATTTTCTTTACCAAAAAATTCTTCAGGAAAACTATCAGAGTGTCAAAACCATCATTCTGTTGGCCCTGTTCTGGGTCCAAACTTTTTGCAAACATAAGCAGATGACAAAAGTAGCTGCTAGCATGGAAAGAGTTAAATTGACTTATCATAATACATCGCGTCTGGGAGTGAAATAACGCTATGCAATAAAATCCATAAACCACTAGTGGTTTACAGATTTTCGGAAACGTTACGACATCCATAACAAAGTAACTGCGTACATAATGACAAAATTATAACGTTTCTTATGGCAGAAATGAGATTTCAAAGTAATCTTAATGTCATATGATAAATAGAATCTAACATTCCTGCTCCTGTATTATTGCAATTATTTTATCATTGCGAAAAAGCAATAAAATGCTAGGCAAGCCTTTCATTTTATCCCTTTTCCTCAACTCGTTTATTTTATCATTTACGAAAAAGCAATAAAATGCTAGGCAAGCCTTGCATTTTATCCCTTTTCCTCAACTCGTTTAATGAATTCAATAAAACATGAGCACTCATGTAAGATCCTCTATTTACATATTGATATTAATCTCTTTTGCTAGGTGATGAGGTATCAGTACATTATGATCCGATGATAGCTAAGCTCATTGTTTGGTCAGAAGACAGATTATCTGCCCTTAGAAAATGTAGATCAGCCCTCTTAGATTATCAGGTATGTGGTTTATTTAGAGATTCACTGCTTTTAACTCTTTACCTCCTAGTGTCGTCTGCTGTTAACCTTTGCAAACAGTTTGGACCCAGATCAGGGCCGACAAAACGTCAGGCCTGATCTGGATCCAAACTGTTTGGCACTCAGATGGTATTTCTGAAATAATTTTTCGAAAGTGTGGATTTTGAAAAAAAATCGGCAGATGACAAAAAACATGAAAAATTACCCAGGAGGCAAAGAGTGATCACTTATCCTGTTAATACTTTTTGTTCTGAAAATAATGTCTGCTCACAATGTCTACTGCATACATTCTTATGCTTTATGGATTCTTTTCGACATGGAAGCAAACAATATAAACATTAAGCCTCACAGCTTAATGTCAGATCCTATCCTGTAATGTTGTGCTTATCTTAACATGTATTAGTATTGAATAAAATATTCTTTAAACCAAACAATATAAACCTGATCAGACTGCTCCTAAGGGTTTATATTGATTGCTGCAATATAGGCTACCAAAGTACAACAGCAGATGAGACTGCAGACGACATTTGTCATAAGTGGCGGTTAAAGAATTATCAGGTATGCAGTTTATTTAGAGGATAACTGCATTTAACCCTTATCCTGCTAGTGTCCTCTGCAGTTAACCTTTGCAAAGAGTTTGGACCCAGATCAGGCCCGACAAAACGTCGGGCCTGATCTGGATCCAAACTGTTTGACACTCAGATGGTATTCCTGAAAGAATTTTTCGAAAAAGTTGATTTTGATAAAAATCAGCAGACGACAAAAAGCATAAAGAATTACCCAGGAGACAGAGTGAACCCTTATCCTGCCAATACGTTGTTTTCTGAAAATATCGTCTGCTCATTTTTTTCTGCTGCATATATTCATATGGATAGGCATGATAGAAAACTTATCTTTGGGGATTCTGACGAAATAAGACTCCAACCAGTCCGCTCAGCTACTGAGACTGGTAAGAGTACTGAAATTTTGTGTGTAGAAAGTTTGGATACTATACTTTACAGACAGCAATTAACAAATGCACTGATCAGACTGTGGGGATGTGCAGGTTGGTCTGCACCGCTGTTGTTTTCATGCAACAAATTATCACATCGAGGCCCAAATGACACAAATAGTATTAAAAAATTTACCAGCATGCAAGGAGTTAAGCACATCTTTACTCCCCAGTATTTTCAGGGTGCCCACTGGTCAGGGAAATTTGTTTTTTCTTCAAGGTCAGGGAAAAGTCAGGGAATTCTGTAAAATGATCAGGGAAATTAGAAATTCTTCAAAAGTCAGGGAATTTTAAAATCATGCTTGGTTCGCCCCTCAAAATTGAACATTCAGATATGAGATGATGACCTTAATAGTTTTAGGGGTGAATATAACATGCAATCCACTTATATATACATGTTTTTCTCTTTACTATAGTTATTTTAATCTAAGAACTAATTTTGTTCACATTTATTAGCTCACCTGAGCCAAAGGTTCAAGTGAGATATGATATTGCTGAGTATGGTATGTTGATGGTCTGTCATCATTGTCTGTTCACATTTTCAAAGAAATATATCTCTATAGTCTGCATGCCAATTGTGATCATAAGGTAAGGGAAAGGCTGCATAAGATTTTTGGACTAATTGGATTTGAACTCTGATTGCCATGGGCAACATGATGCTCACATAGACTTATAATGGGAAAAACTTTAAAAATCTTCTCTGAAACCATAAGCCCCACAGCTTATAGATTTACATGTAGTATGTAGCAATGTCTAGTGGTCTCGTACATAAATCCTGCCAACAATGGCCCTAGGGTCCAACTTGGCCATGCCCTGGGGGTCATTTGCTCCCACAGACTCATATTTTAAAAAAATGAAAAAAATCTCTGAAACCATGAGGTATAGGCTCATTGAGTTTCAATTTCCAGTGGGACTAATGTTGTTACCTGAAGACTGAAATGACCTTGCAGACCTTACCTCCAGAGCTACTTCACTAATTTATTAAATTTCAAATTGCTTAGGGTAGTATTCATTATTAGGTTTGAAATTGCTTTCAAGTTTATCAGCAGAAACTTATACATGTAATTCGACATATTATCAAATCATTTTACACAACACAAAGTTATGTTCTTTTCTTTCATGCTTGCTGCCTGTTGTTTGTCCTTTTGTTTTAAACACATATTTCTGATGTAAAGCTCATACATTTTAAAGATTTAGTTTGATTGATGTCACTAGTAAAATGCGGGCGTAGCAGAGGGCTGTAAGGGGAGGAGGAAGACGAAAGTGCAGTACAATGGTCAGGGAAAAATGAATTTTGGTCAGGGAAAAGTCAGTGAAAAGTCAGGGAATTTCATTTCAAACTAAGAGTGGGCACCCAAAATTTTTGTTTGTTTCAGGTATTAGGTTTGAGCACCAATATACAGTTCCTTACAAGCTTAGCCAAACACTCAGAATTTGAGGCGGGTCATGTACACACAGATTGTATACCTCAACACTACGAGGTCATCTATATGCATACTCCCCATCTGTACTCCCCAGTGTTTCGTATATTTCAGGTATTAGGTTTGAGCACCAATATACAGTTCCTTACAAGCTTAGCCAAACACTCAGAATTTGAGGCGGGTCATGTACACACAGATTTTATACCTCAACACTACGAGGCCATCTACATGTCTACTCCCCACCTATACTCCCCAGTATTTTGTATGTTTCAGGTATTAGGTTTGAGCACCAATATACAGTTCCTTACAAGCTTGGCCAAACACTCAGAATTTGAAGCAGGTCATGTGCACACAGATTTTATACCTCAACATTATGAGGAGCTGTTCCCACCACAGAGGATACTTGACTCAACAGTCTGTCAGGCCATTGTGGCCTTGATTATTAAACAGGGGGAACAACTCAGGGACAGAGCAAGAAATACACTAGGTACTACTAGTTTTGTGATTAAGTAGACTTTGTCCTTGTGTGTCAGGGACAAGTAGTTGTCAGGTCCACTATGAATAATTATATTAATAAACTTTCATGTTGGTACATAGAATAAAGAAATTACTTATCAGGTCCACTTGTATAGGATCAGATATATCTTATTTCCATAGGCAAACAAAGTAGACCCTGATCAGGTAGCTCTTACAAGAGCTGCCTGATCTGGGTCTGCTCTGTTTGTAAAAGCGATAAAAGGCGTCTCTATGAGGTAAAGAGTTAATTTGCTATTCTTCTTATTTCTTTAAAAAGAGCTTATTTTCCCAGTAATTATTATCAAAGGGGAATTTTAGCCTTTTCTCGTCTGTGCTATGCACATGCATTAAAGTGGATTTCTGATTGTTCATACTGCTTATATTATTACAAGGTTCATAACTTCATACAGGCAAGATTGTATCAAATTCAAGGACTTTACAAGGACTTCTTAAAGACTTTCCTACTGTTTTCAAGGACTCAAAACTTAAGAAAAATACTGGTTCACACCTTAAAATTCTACTTCTGAAATGCAAGAGTCCATTACTATATATATTAGTTAAAGATAATTAGTATAAAATTGTGGTGCCTTTATTTGATGCAGCATATGCTGCACCAAATAAAGGCATCACAATTTTATACTGATTTAGGTCTCCATAAACACTGTAGAATCCACTAGTAATTGGTAAAAATCAAGGACCTTTCAAGGTGTTTTTCAAGTACTTTTCTATCCTAGCTTAGTACTGGTTCTACCCAGGAAGACCCGTCCCTGTTTAACTGAAAGATTGTTGATGGGACGTAAAGAATCAAATCAAACAAACATTCAATTACTTTTCAAGGCAAATTTAATTTTCAAGGACTTTTCAAGACAGCCTGTGTATTCAAGTACTTTTCAAGCCTGTGCAAACCCTGTTTTAAATCAATTATTGAATTTGAAATATTAAATGTTAAGTTAATATTCTAATGCACTTGCAAAAGCAACGCGACATCTGATTGGATAACGTCATAAATTTGCGACAGTATATCCTGCGATATACTGTCGCAAACCCGACGTCATTACATAACGTCTCTTTTCATTTGTTAAAAAGTGAATATATGCAGCTGGCAAGCAGTTTTATGCAGCTGGCAGCCGCTGGACGTATAGGCGCAACAAAGTACATTTTTGCCGTCTTTTTGAAGGAAACATTCTAATAGTGCATTAGAATGGGGATAACAGTATTCAAAATTTTCCTTTGGGGAGGTGTATGGTCGGATATACGTTCGGAAATCACGTTTTAGGCTCCTCTTACGCGTCGCCGTAAAACTAAATTTCCAACCGCATATCAGACAATATACCTCCCCAAATGAAAATATTGAATACAGTTATCCCCTAAATTATTAATAAATGGCAAAAAAACTCAGTATTTTTGAACGGCCAATGTAACTATTTCAGATCCTTTCTCCCCATTCTCAATGTGCTCAGCAGCTAGAGTGAACCAGAACCCTGTTAGATTTATCAGTCTCAATAACGGAGAAAAAGGTAAGGTCTTTTCTTTAAAGGCTGGACAGAGCTGCCTGATCTTGGTCTGCCCTGTTTGCAAAAGCTTAGAAGGCGTCTCTATGAGGTAAAGGGTTGAGGGTTAGTTGCTTCAAGACAAAACGAAAGACTTGGCAGCCGACAATTCTCACGAAATAGTTCTGAAATACCATGCTATATTTGCCTCTGAAAATAAAAATGGCCTGAATTTGTAGTCTGCCATTGCCACGACTGAGGCTGTAAGAGTTAAAAAAAATTTATATCATATGACATTGCTTATGGGTGTGTAATAACGCCATGCATTAAAATCAATAACACGCAAAGGTATTGAATTTTTGATAACCATTTGAAGTTATGCCATAAAAACGTTGCATATGTACGACAAAATAATGATGTAGTCATGCCTAAAAAGTAATTTCAAACTGATTTTAGTGCAATATGATGAATAGAATCTAACATTTGCAGGCCCCCAGATAAGGGTGTGCAACAGAAAATTACTTTTCTTATTTCTCAAACAAAACATACGTTGTGGGTACTCAAAAGAACTGTCTCGATGAGACGGTTCTTTTGAACACCCAAAACACATGTTTAAACTGATGGGTGAGAAAATAATTGCAATTTTTACGCTAATTTTTTTTGGCTTAACTGGCCCTATGCATTTTTACTCCTCAGTCCTGTGTTATTCAATTTATTCAACTCATTACAAAAAAAAATGCATTTTATCTCTTTTCCTCAACTTGTTTAATAAATTCAATGTTTATTAGATACCCCCGCACAGTAAGGGTCAGTGAAAAAAAACTCATTTTTTTGCAAATTTGCTATTTCCTATTCTTGAAGCAATATACTGGGCATGGTAGCCTCATGTATCCCAGAATTTCTTATTTTTTATTTAAAGTTGCTTGAACAAATGAAAAAGTCAATAAGCAATGCTTATTAGATACCCCGCACAGTAAGGAAAAGTGAAAAACTTATGTTTTGGCAAGTGAAAGTTCAAACCAGCAGACTTTAGTTTTTGAAAACTAGGTTTCAGTACAATCTGTGCAAATAATCTTTTAGATGAACAATCTGCAACATTTGGTAAGATTAAATGCACAGAAAATATCACACCTGAGAATGTTCTTTGTTTGAACTTATACAGTCGACTCTCGTTAACTCAACTATGCATAACTCAATACTATCACTTACCTCGACCCGATGGCCCGGTCCCGGTATTTTCCCCTATATATTATTGCAATTCCACAACGTTTATCTCGACAACGGCTAAGTCAATAAAACTGATAACTCGTTATGAAAACCTGGTCCCGCCGATCAATTTAAGTGTATTTTACAACGCCTAAGTCGATTCCATTCCATTCCATAAGAAAACAACAGTCATGGTTGTCTTTTTTTAACTTGCCTTTTTTTATCTGAATGTGCCTCCTTTTTAATCCACTGTTTTCAACATTAATTATCCCCATTAAACAACCAATTGTTTGATCAATGATCAACCAGACTTAATCTACCTGTGTGACGCATGCAGTTGTAAATTAGTGTCACGGTTGCATAATTACATAACTGGCCGGGGTCGACGAATTCTATTGATCTATTGTGTACAACTTCAAAAGCGGGTAAGTGACAGTATGAGCTAATGTGTCATATTTGAGGAATCTCTTGAGTATTAAGCCTGTCAGATGACTGTTTGTTTTAATTAAGGCCAAAGCATAATTTAATTGTTTCTCAGGCCAATTTTTTTAATTATTTTTATTGGCACTGGACAGTTGTGCGTGTAAGGCCATTTTCGGACATTGGTCATGTCATGCCAAATATAGATTGGTAAGGGGCTGACGAAAATTAAAACGTGCATCTAAAAAATATGAAGTCGTACGAAAGGGTAAAATCTGCAACCGCGGAACCAGTTACCGATACTTACTTTGAACTGAAAATGTTATGTATATTTTGTCTTAAAAAGTAGTAACAGGTATAATATCGAGAATGCAGTGGTACATGAGAAACATTTCTATTTTCTCCTTTTACATTAGTTCTTTTTTTTATTTCAATGCTTAGTGTCAATTGGTTCTTGGGTCAATTCATCACGCAATTCATTAATGTAATAGCTCCCAATAAGGATCTATTAATGAATGAGTTGAACGTCATTTATTAAGCCCCAAAATCGTAGCCATAAGTCATGGTTTGGTTACCTCTAACTACTGATAACTTGACATAATTTGTCCAGTCCCTTGGAATTCGAGGTAATGAGAGTAGACTTAACATGTATTGGAAAAAATATCTAACTTCTTATAGCTGTCATTTTGTAAAAGAATATTGTTTTTGCTCCAGAATCCTTCATGCACATGCTTAATGTGTCTTCATTGTATATGTGAAGTAATGGATCAATTCATGAAAAGCTGTGGTAGGAGTTGATCGGCCCATAAAGGCACTATGCATATACAAAAGCCATATTAGGGGAAAATTGTCTAATTTCTCTTACCTGTCTTTTTTTTACCTTTTTAACCAAACTCCTTCATGCATATGTTCAATGTATCAACAATGTGAACGGGTTCCAACAGAAATTTCAAAACACAATTCCAGGATTTTTCCTTGATTTTCCATGATTAACAATGTAATTTCCATGACTATTTAATGCATGGCTTCCAAACTCCGCAGTTTTAGCGGCATTTTCATTTCTTCACCACTCTCAGCATAAATGCAGAATGCAGCAACATTAATGTATTTAAATAAGCATGCTTGTAGACATGCATGCATTTTGAAATACAGTCGACTCTTGTTAACTCAACTATGCATAACTCAATACTATCACTTATCTCGACTCGATGGCCCGATCCCAGTATTTTCCCCTGTATATTATTGCAATTCCACAACGTTTATCTCGACAACGGCTAAGTCAATAAAACTGATAACTCGTTACATAAAACTGGTCCCGCTGATCAATTTTAGTGTATTTTACAACGCCTAACTCGATCCCATTTCATTAGAAAAAGACAGTCATTAACTGACCTTTTTATCTGGATGTGTCTCTAATTAATCCACGGTTTTGAACGTTAATGATCCCCATTTAAATTGTTTGATCACTTGGTCCACGTGTGTGACACATGCAGTTGTAAATTAGTGTGTTGTAAAATTACATAATTGGAATGCGGTCGGCGAATTTCGATTGATATATTTGTGTACAACTTCAAAGCGGGTACATGTCTATCTCATGCAAGTGACGGTTTGAGCTAATGTGTCATATTTGAGCAAAGCCTGTCCGATGACTGCTCGTTTTAAATAAGGCCAAAGAATAATTTAATTTTTCTCGGGCCATTTTTTGATTTTTAAAAACAGATGCAGCGTTTTATTTCATGCACTGAACAGTTGTGCGTGTAAGGCTATTTTCGGACATTGGTCATGTCATGACAAAAATAGATCGGGAAGAGCCGACGAAAATTAAAACATGCATGTACACTGTCTGTTGGGGCTTAAACATATGACGACGTACGAAAGGGTAAAGCCTGCGACCGCGGGACCACTCGCCGATACTTACTTAGAACTGAAAATGCTTTGTTAATTTTCTTTTGCCGTAGAAAGTGAAAAAATGGCCATAATGTCGGGACTGCAGTGGTACCTGAAAAACGTTTCTCTTTTTTCCCCTTTTTATTCTTTTTCTTATATTTTTTTTAATTTAAAATTCCCAATGTCAATTGTTTCTTGGATCAATTCACCC
Source organism: Loripinus fragilis (assembly GCA_964019695.1). Taxonomy (NCBI): domain Eukaryota; kingdom Metazoa; phylum Mollusca; class Bivalvia; order Lucinida; family Lucinidae; genus Loripinus; species Loripinus fragilis. The sequence continues at coordinate 27,383,727 of OZ026525.1, read as the reverse complement.
AACAGTTCATTAATGTAATAGCTACTAATAACGATCTTTTAATGGACGAGTTGAACGTGATTTATTTCGCCCCGAAATTGTGGCTATACGTCATCATATGGTTACCTCCAACTACTGATAACTCGACATATTTTGCTCAGTCCCTTGAAATTCGAGGTATCGAGAGTAGACTGTAATTAAAACCACCAGTTGCCAGACAACTAGCTGTCAGACACACAAAAATTGGTGGTTTCAAGTTTTAATTATTTCACAAAATTCCATGATTTTTCCATTATTATTCAGGCTTTTTTAATCAAATTCCTTGATTTTTCAATGCATTGAACTTTTTTTGGTGATTTTCCAGGTTTTCCATGATTTCCAGAGTTTGTGGGAACCCTGGTGAAGACAAAGTATCAAATCTCTCAATCAAAAGCTGTGGTAGGAGTTGATCAGCCCATAAAGGCACCATCTATGCCTATACAATAGAATTAGCCCCTAGCCTATTTGTCTTGTAGATATAAGTATATTTGCAAGGTTTGATGAAATTCCATCAATGACTCTTCAAGATATTAAGGAATCAAAACGTTACGGACTGACAGACAGACGCACGCACGGACGTGAAAACAGCATACCCCCACAAACACAGTTTGCAGGGGTATAATGATTCATGAGTATTCATGAATTTGTTTTTACATTCCAGATTTACATACTGAAGTGACAACCTTAGATGACGGCAGCTATAGCATTTCATTTGATGAAAAGACATACTCTGTGTCAGCCGAACTGAGACAAGAAGGGGAGAGAACTGTGATAGTATCTGTGATTGACGGCGTCAAGTCGTCGGCATCTGTGGTTGTCATGGGACATTCTGTTCACCTGTTTACCTCAGTAAGTATTTTTAGACCTTACTGGTTAACTCTTTACCTGCTAGTGTCATCTGCTGATAATCTTTGCAAACAGTTTGGGATCCTGATCAGGTCTGACAAAATGTCAGGCCTGATCTGGATCCAAACTGTTTGACACGATGGTACATGTATTCCTGAAAGATTTTTTTGAAAAGGTTAATTTTGAAATAAATCAGCAGACAAAAAATCGAGAAAAAATTCTCAGCATGCAAAGAGTTAAACATGGATTAGAAACCTACTGTATTTGACCTACTAAACACACATACTCCTTTAAGAGCATACTAAGTACTTTATGGACCGTTTATACAAAGTAACTTATGATCTCCAGTTAACCCAACAGTGCAATTTCATATTTTTATATGAAATCACCATGTGGATGAAAAGCCTGATCAGCTGAATTCATCAAGCAAGCTGATCTAGATCCATATGGTTTCAAATTTTGAAAAAGTAAAGCCCACAGTGCACTGATTAGGTTAAATATGAGCCTGGACGCGACAAAACTCTCTTGGGGGTTTCCTACAAAGCGAGACTCAAACCAGTCTCCTCCCCTACAAAGTAAGTAAGGGGTCAAAGATCAGGAATCGATACAATCAAGTACCACACCTGACCCAGGACACTACATGGGAAAGTGACAAAAGCAATAAATCATCACATACAAGATAGCCAAGAGTTTAGCCATGAATAGCTACGAAATCAAAATTTCGCTTGTATCAAGTTAGGAATTGATACTTTCCAAAAAGCAAATAACAAAGGTGCTGATTAGTCAGATGCGCAGACTGGTCTGCACCCTTTTGTTCGCAAAATCCGAAGACAGGTTGAGGCCAATATGGTATCTGTTGTATTGGGAAAAAGTCCCAAGCGGGCTTACATAAACGTAGTGTTTAACTCTTTCCTTGCTAGCCACACTTTTGTTGTCTTCTGGTAACCTTTGCAAGCAGTTTAGACCCAGATCAGACCGACAAAATGTCGGTCCTGGTCTGGATCCAAACCGTTTGACACTCTGATAGTGTTCCTGAAAGAACTTTTTGAAAAAGTTTATTTTGAAAAATGTCAGCAGACAACAACAAAAGTATGATAATTACCCAGCATGTAAAGAGTTTAATTTTGTTTCTGATCTGACTGTGATGATGTCAAGACTCATGCTGAGCCATCACTGTTTAACTATTAACCCTTTAAGCGCCACCTACATTTTGCAGCAGACGACAATTTCAAATTTTGCTGCTTTTTCAAAAATAACAAATAAGGCATGATATTTCATGAGAATTGTCTCATGAAATATCATACCTTATTTCTTTTGAAAATTAGGAAAGATGTCGCAAAATTTGTCGTCTGCTGCAGTCGTGATCAGCGCTTTAAAGACATACTTTCACATTTTCTTTGTAGGAAGGACAGCGGGAGTTGAAACTGCCTATTCCTAAGTTTATGTTATCAACTGGTGGGGTAGCAGGCGCCGAGGATGCCGTGGCCCCAATGCCAGGAGTGGTAGAGAAGGTAGCAGTCAGTCCAGGCATGGAAGTACAGAAGGGGGATCCTCTCGTTGTTATGATTGCTATGAAAATGGAGGTATTGTGATTCATTCTGTTTGCAACATGATTCATATTAAACCAGTCATGTCTTGGCTTTCAATGATTAGAATTTCAAGTTCCAGTCTATTGATATTTCTTTGGGGTGGTCTGATCAGAAGAAATTAACCCTTGAAAACAATCACAGCAAAATGTGTCTGCTTTTGTTGTCTGCTGAAATGTATTAGAAGCCCTTTTGGCAAAAAGTTTAGACCTAGATCAGACTGCTCCTATAGTGTAGACCTAGATCAGACTGCTCCTATAGGAGCAGTCTTATCTGGGTCCACGCTGTTTGCTTCTATACTCAAATTAGTCAGTAATGTTAGAAAATTATTTGCAGCAGATGACAATTTCAGGTGAATTTTTTTGCAGGCGCTTTAAGGGTTAACATATATTCTTGCAGATTTTTCATTGTAATAGGGAATAACATGTTGTACTTTTCTTCTTCTTTTTCTATAACAGTCTGCTCAATTTTGAAGTTAAGCAGTACCATTTGGAATCAATAAAATCAAGAGATGGTTTAAAATAATTTATCACATGGTGTTGTGTCTGGGAGTGATAATGCCATGTATTAAAATTGATAAACCATTTGTAAACCAGTGTTTACATAGAGGATATTCAAATTTTTGTCCGTCCGGAACCATATCTCAGTATCTATTGGTCAGATTTGATTCATTCTTGGTACAAATGATTAATACCATGGACTCTCAATATCTTTAAGTTCCGTCAAAATTGACCCCTTAACACTTGAGTTATTGCCCTTGTTTTAGTATGGGCAATTATAATGCAAAACATATTTTAACTTTTTTGTGTGATAATCTTCACATTTCTTTAGAGCTATTTTATTTAACAACTTTTCACTATAGACCATGATTGCCTAGTGCCTGTAGATAAGCATAGCAGTGTCAAAGTTTTACCCCACTCCCTTTGACCCCACCTTAGGGGTCAAAGGTCAAATATTTTAATTTCGCAATAACTAAGGCAATTGTCAACATTTTTGCTGAAATTTTGCATGCAGGCAGCAGCAATAGATATGAAACATATAACATATCAAACAGGATTTTAGTTTGGAGGCATGGGACCGAGCCCCTGGGGTGGACTTAGGGGATGGGGGCCTGAGGCCAAAATTAAATTTTTTCAGAATATGGTCATGTTGCATATCAAATTAAAGCTGAAGATGTTTGCAGCAACTTGGTAGCAAATATTTTGCCCACAGACACACCCTTGACCCAGGGGGTGGGGTCAAAAGGTCAAACCATATATTTTTGTGAAAGTAGTCACGTATATCAAATTAAAGGGAATTGAGCACAGAGCACCATAAATGCAAATATGCTGTCATTACACACACCAATGACCCCTGGGATGGGGTCAATAGGTCATTATTTCCTTTTCTAAAGTGGTCATGTTGCATATCAAATTAAAGAGGAAGAAGTGTAGACCTACATGCAAGTAACTCTTTGAATTTACACACACCCTTAACCTCTGGGGTTGGGTTGAAAGGTCAGATATTGAAATTGCGTAGATGTAAATATATTTTTTTTATTAAACTAAGCACTAAAACATACTTGACTGGCTGTTGTTATGATCTGAATGATACCGAAAGTGAACTTCAGGTTTAGATATTTTGGAATTATGTTTTGTGATTTACATGTTTCTCTCAACCCTTCGTCAGGGATATAAATTTGTCGAATTTGTCTTGTTAAATTTATTAAACCCTCTCCAAAAATGTTCGGCAAGCCTTGGGTTTAATCTCTTTTCCACAACTTGTTTAATAAATTCGATAATATGTGAACGCTCATGTAAGATCCTCTATATAGCTAATAAACAAGAACCTTCCTTAGGCATTCACTTTTTGGTCGTCTGCTGATTTTTTTTTTCAAAATAAACTTTTTGGAAAAATTCTGTCAGGAATACCATCAGAGTGTTGAACAGTTTGGATCCAGATCAGACTCGACATTTTTTGGGCCTGATCTTGATCCAATCTTTTTGAAAAGATTATCAGCAGACGACACTAGGAGGCAAAGAGTTAAAACAAATATGAGATTTTGGTGCTCATCGAATAGGTGAGCAAAGATTCAAACCTGCACAAATGTTCAGTCTTGCCGGAGCCTTTGCTGCAAGTAAACACAAAGTATGCAATTTGATGAAAGCTTGAATAGAAAAGTAGCCCTCTATGTGCTTCCACCTTAACTCTTTCCTTGCTGGTGCCAACTTTTTGTCATCTACTGATAATCTTTGCAAACAGTTTGGACCCTGATCAGGACCTGATCTGGACCCAAACTGTTTGACACTCTGATAAGTTCCTGAAAGAATTTTTTGAAAAAGTTAATTTTGAAAAAAGTCAGCAGACGACAACAAAAGAATGAACAATTACCCAGCATGCAAAGAGTTAAAATGACTAAACATTTTCAGTGAGTACCATTATCTTGTGAGCTGGCTCATAAATTCATGAATAAAAGATGATTTTGCGCTTATTATCACTTTCCACTGTCTAACAGTTACATTATTTTTTGCTTATTTCCAGTATGTTATCAGAGCTCCTAAGACGGGTACCATAGAAACAGTATTTTACAAGGCTGGTGACACAGTCAAGAAAGGTGTGGCACTGGTCCACTTTAAAGAGGAGAGTGGGTCACAGACAGAACAAGGGAATACAGATTCTGATTGAAAAAATCATAGACACAGTCTACAAAACAATATATTTTGTAAAAAGATAGTTAAATCATGGACACGATCTGCAGTGTTGTTTGAAACATTCTACAAAACAATATATTTTGTAAGAAGTTAAATCGTATAATTTCTGTTATGGAGTGAATACGGACCACATTATCTGTGTAAACCAAATATATATAGTTCAAAGAGGTGACTGTATCAGACCAAAAAATTATGGACACAGTCTACAAAACTATATCAAACAGTCTTCAAATCCCAACAGTCTCCGAAATAATCTATTGTGTAAAGAGAAGTTAAATCACATTTTCTGTGCTACAGAGCAGGTTGTTTGTTTTTTTGATTTGATTCTTTACGTCCCGTTAACAATCTTTCAGTTATGTAGGGACAGGTCTTCCTGGATTGAACAAGTACTAAGCTAGGATTAATGTGTCTTGCTTAAGAATACAACGCAGTGACATTGGTGAGGCTCGAACCCTCAATCTCGAGTCAAGCACTCTACCACTGAGCCACTGCGCACCCTAACAGGTTGTTTGTGTAATGTGTAAACCAAATATACCACTTTTACCCTAAATGTTTGTACAAATCTGTCTAAGCAAGATCTGGCCCCTAAATTATAAAACTTTTTCATGCTCAACTCAACTAAGCATGAAATTTACCATGCTCATAAATGTTAAAATGCCAACAATTCTTGGCATTTTAACAATTGTTGGCATTTTAACAATTATGAGCATGATAAATACAACATCATAGAGTTTGAACACAAGACAAGTCATCATTTTTCAGCATTTTAGTGTTTATGATCAGTTTAAATTTCATTCTCATTTGAGTTGAGCATGAAAAAAGTTGTATAACCTTGGGGCCTGACCTCTGCTGGTTTACACAATTTGCCATTTCATCACTTCCTTTTAATCATTTTGATCTGGCTGTAAAATGTCCTTCAGATATTTGGATCATAATGGTGTCCAAATAATTAGGCTAAATATGGTACAGTACCTACAATGTAAGTTTAATCATAAATTGTGAGAACAGCCTAACATACTGCTCTCAAACTGACTGACACCATTTTGCCAGTTTCATTGAACTTGTGTTACAGGGGTTCAGGAGTGATTTTTAAAATGAAACCTTAACCATTTCGGGAAACCCCTAAATGAGTACTTTTGCAAACAGTGAAGACCCAGATGAAATGCAGCATAATGCTGCATTTCATTAGGGTCTACACTGTAAAGGTGAAAAAGATCTTCAGACAAAAGAATACAATATTTTTTTGAAAATTATAACCTGGCATCCCTAGATATGTACAATGGACTATCCCAAGTTTATTGTACCAAACCAGAAGGAATGATCCATTAGTACACAAAGGGTTAAAGAAAAGTAAAAATAAATACAAGTGTGAGAACTAATACTCAGGGAATCTGTATGTATTTGGTAATGCTATTTTCTATTCTTGAAGCAATGTACTTGGCATGGTAGCCACGTGTATCTCAGAATTTCTTACTTTTTATTTTACGTTGCATGAACAAACTATAGAACATGAACGGGAAATGTCACAACCATAAAGAATTTTTCTTTGCTACATGTAGCATGACTTTTGTCGCCTGCTGATAACCTTTGCAAACAGTTTGGGCCAAGATCAGGACCGGCAGAATGTCGGTCCTGATCTGGATCCAAACTGTTTGACACTCTAATAGTGTTTCTGAAACAATTTTTTTTTAAAAAATTCATTTTGAAAAAAGTCAGCAGACAACAAAAGCACGTAATATTACCCAGCATGCAAAGAGCTAAACCAACCAATGGATAGAGGAAGAAATACAAGCACAGAGTAGAATGTTTGGACAGCCTTGGATCAGCTGATTTTTTCTTACCTGTAAGCATGAGTGAAAGTTTTCAGGAGTATTCCTGAATTCAGGATTTTGTTTGTTTGTTTTGTTGCTTAACGTCCCAAGTCTCCTGGGCAAGCTTGAACAAGCAGTTAACCAGTACTTTGTGCACATACTTTCGCTTGTAACTGACAACAACCCTTCTTGAATGATTCAGCGGAAGGGAGGAGAAGGACCGTAGAAATTATTTCACGACCAATCTCCACGAAAGTATAGGACCGGGCCGGGATTGAACTCAGGATTTTGAGGCTGACTTTCCATAGAAAAGCCAGCCTCAAAATCCTGAATTAGGGAGATTATAATAGGTTTTCCTATTTATATTCAGTCTGTCTAAAAACAAATGGCCATTAAAATTGAAATTGCAAATATTTAATGGGCATACTGCAAGTTTTAAGATTGAAGTTTCAAAAGTTCAGGATTTTTGAAATTTAAAACTTTCACACCGTGTGTAAGTGATTACAGTGCAGTCCCTTTATAACACTATATGCTGTCCTTGATTTCTTCCCTCAGGCAAACATTGCGTCAAATGTAAGTGTCCTCCGTCAAAACAGTAAGAGAAGTTGGCATTTTATATATATATGGAGAAGACGTTTAAAGGCATGGTGGCCATCTTGGTCATGTGACCAGGACCATTTGAGTGTCCATATGAAATTTGAGTTCAATTAACCTAGTGGTTTCAGAAATGTTTGAAAATGTTGACGGAGGGAGAGCAGTCATTGGTATACTATTAGCTGACCAGACCCATGAGCCTTCGGCTCAGGTCAGCTAAAAATGAAGGCTGAGCTGGGGTGTGCTATATATAGTAAGTGCAAGAAGCAACACAAAACATTTATAAATTACCAGATCTTTATAGACCAAGTAGCTGTATAACACAGAGTAAGCACCAATCAAGCACCTGTTGACTTTGAACTGTATAGTAATTCTTTGAGATCCAGTCTAACTTTATCTGAGAAAGCTGACTGGTTACTCTCTTATTGCACAATCTGGTACCCTCTAAACCAGTCTCAAGCGATTTTATACAAAGGGGGTGAATATTTTCTGTTCTGAGTATTTTTACTTGCAAATTATGAACGAGTCCTTTGCGTATGTTTACATGAAGATCAGCTATATTATGAGAATTGTTCAGATCAACTGAAAATTGCCGTTCTATAGAAAAGGATGGTGTTTTCCCATAGATCCATTCCCAAGATTCCAGCTCTTTAGAATGGTTCTCTATTCCGAGAAATTTTGTCATAGCAGCTGGATTTATTGTCTCCAGAGAAGAATTCTGAAAGTAAACCAAAGCATGCTGGGTAATATTTCATTTGTCGTCTGCTGATTTTTTTCAAAATCGACTTTTTGAATAATTCTTAAAGGAATATCCTCAGAGTGACAAGATCAGGCCCAACATTTTGTTGGGCCTGATCTGGGTCCAAACTGTTTGCAACGGTTATCAGCAGACAACACATGTAAGCAATGAGTCGACTATTTTCCTGCCATTTGCGACAAGTGCTGTCTGCTTTCTCATCTGCTGATGTACTGTGGCACAATATGGACCTAGAGCAGACAGCATCAGTAGGAGCAATCTGGCCCTGATGTTATAAATATTTTTTCATGCTCAACTAGACTGAGCACGAATTTTTAACTACTCATAAAAACTAAAATACCGACAAATGAAGAAGTTTCTTGCTTTAAGTCTCTCAGATGTATTTATCATGCTAATTAATATTAAAATGCCAACACTTGTTGGCATTTTAACATTTATGAGCAGAATAATTTTTGTTTTCAGCTGAGTTGAGCATAAAAAAAAGTTTTATAACCTCTGGGCCTGATCATTGGTTCACCCTGTTCACTTTCATGACTTGAGGGAGAATCAATTATTTCACCCTAAGCTTACAGGAAAAATCGACCCTGGCTGACAGCAGGCCAGATAAGAGTGCATAACTGAAAATTATTTTTCTTATTTCTCAACCAAAACATATGTTGTGGGTACTCAAAAGAACCATCTCGATGAGATTGTACTTTTGAGCACCCAAAACACATGTTTAAACTGATGGATAAGAAAATAATTGCAATTCTACGCTTTTTTTTTTTTTGCTTAACAGTACATCAGATTCACTTTTAATCATATGGTCCACTTTCCGGCCCCGAGCTAATAAAACTTTTTTCATGTTCAAATCAACCAAGCATAAAATTTCAACTTTTCATAAAAACTAAAAAAAAATGCTGAAAAGTAAAGACTTTTCTTGCTTTCAAACTCACAGATCTTGTATTTATCAAGCTGATAAATGTTAAAATGCCAACCATTATTCACATTTTAACATTTATGAGAATGATAAATTTCATGCTCAGTTGAGTTGAGTATGAGAAAAGTTACATAAACTCGGGGCCAGAGCCTTTGACTGAGATTAACTAAACATAAGGTGGCTCCTAATACATGTATTTACAGGAAAACTTCAATAGTTTGTACTGTGGCACAATATTGACCTACCGTATTGGGACCGTTAAAATTTGTTTGAGATAAACATAGTACTAGCCACTGAGAGAGATTTATAGCATCAGATTCGAAGGCATGGAAATACATGTAATATTTTTGTCTTCCATTAAATAAAGGTATAAGAATTGCCTCGATGGGGGTGATTCTAATGATCACGCAAAATTTAACATGCAGGTATTGTAGACAGCTACACTGATTAAAAACAGGCACTAACAAGGAAAAAATGTTGCGTAGGAACTAATGAAAATTACAGATCAGAAAAATGACCACTGTACGAACTAATACATGACATCTTGAGTTGAATGGTCGTGAATAATTTATGGTGTACAAACTATTTGAGTGTATGAACTAATACAAAATTAACCATATTTCTTTCCCTGATGATCAATTTTATCATAACGAAGAGTGCAGACCCTGATGAAATGCCACATCACTGTTTTCCAAAGTACAGTAGAACCTGTCTTAAGCGACCACTCAAAAATAGACAAAACATAGGTCTTAGAGACAAATGGTAGCTTAATGAAGGTCAAAAGTCTTGCAGAATGCTCCAAGGGTAGCATTCTGCAATACTTTTGACCTTCATTAAGCGATAATCGGTCTTAAAAACCAGTTTTTGGTCTTCTTTTTAGTGGCCTCTTAAGACAGGTTTTCCAAAGTACTCATTTAGGGGTTTCAGGCCTTAAAAGGGTTAAGCATGATACAAACCTGATGGTTTTCAACAAAATGGGAACTGATCACATCTACAAGGCTGTGGAAATCCATGTCTGTAGCTTGTTCTTTAAGATTCCTCACTGCCATTCTTGTGCTCTTGGTGGCATTACTTGTAACTCCTTCCTGTTACCATAAACAGGGGACAAAAATATTTCAATGCACTTGTCCTGCAGGACGAGTGACTAACAATTTTCACTCATCCTGCAAACACATGCACTTGTCCTTTAAAAGCATACGCAATAAAGAACGTAAGGGAGTAATATGTAATATGGCTTCCTCGAGTAATTCTTCCCAAAGCACATGTCCTACAGGAGGAGTGCTTTGGGAAGAATTACTCGTCCTTTCTAGATTTCACTCATAATTATGAGCGGACAAGTGAAATTTTTGTCCCCACATAAACAGACATATACAGTGCAGTCCCTTAACAACCATATATTTGGGGTCCATAGGAATGGACCATGTCATAAGCGGATTGATTATAAAGGGAAAATTTTACAAAGGAATTATAGGAGCAGTCGTGGTGTAGTGGATAAACCACTCGCCTTGTACCTAGGGGTCCCAAGTTTGAACCCCGGCTCCTCCAGTCTGTTGGATGAGATTCTAAGCCGTGGCCACATCTCCATATGACCTTAGTTGTTGGTGGGACGTTAAACACAAACTGACTCACTCACTCACAAAGGAGTTCTAATTATCCTATAATTCCTTTGTAAAATTCTATGATTAAAATTTTGGGAGCCACAATATGACTGTTATATCCAAATTCATGTTATAATGAGGTGTGTTATAAAAGTACTGCACTGTATCATATTTATTTCATTTTAGGACAAGGTTTTCCCCCTTCTAAAATCAATCTAAAAAAATCAAGTTCTCTGGTATCTTTTTCCATCATTTTAGAATTGAGGTTGCAATGCTCAAATTCACAAACATCCCTTAATAGCCCTTTGTTTTCGAGAAACCCCCAATTTGAAAGTAATTTTGCAAACAGTGAAGCAGCATATGTTTTGGGTGCTCATTGGGACCGTTCTTTTGAGTACTCTCAATATATGTTTGGGTTGAGAAATAAGAAATATATTTTTCTGTTATGCACTCTTAACTAAAGGCCTGAGATAGTGTTGTTTTTGTCAGTCCTGATCTCAGTCCAAACTATTTTCAAAGCTAATCAGCAGATGACAAGTCACCACATTATAGGCACATACAGCTTAAGTGTTTAAGGAAAATTCTATAATTATAAAATCTTGTTTATCATATGACGTCGCGTCTAGGAGTGGAATAACGCCATCATCCATGCAATAAAATTGATAAAACACCAGTGGTTTACAGATTTACGGGATTTATGACGTCTAAAACAACGTTACATACATAATGACAAAATTATAGCGTTTTACGGCAGAAATGAGATTTCAAAAGAATCTTAATGTCATATGATAAATCGAATCTAACATTCATGCTCTTGTATTATTGAATTAATTAAACTCGTTGCAAAAAATAGATAAAATGCTTGGCAAGCCTCGCATTTTATCTCTTTTCCCCAGCTCGTGTAATAAATTCAATAATACAAGAGCACTCATGTAAGATCTCTATATAAACAAACACAGAATCTCACCATATTAGAGTGGAGCAGTCTGTTCAGCTTGTCTGTGTCTACATCATACAGTAGTGTAAAGTGATGGTAGGTCCGCTTTCCTCCTAGCTTTGAGGCAGTGCCAGATATCTGTAATATGATCAATTCCAGATATAAACTTATCGAAGATCTTGCACTTAACCCTTTAATTACATACGACTCCTAAAGTCCTACTTTGAAAAACATTGTAAACCCAGATTTTTCAATTCCCCCCTCCCCCTCTCACACAAATGATGAATTCTTTTCATTGCTCACTTTCCTTATCTTAATTTGATATAAACTCCTGGGAGTTACTGAATATGCTGAGATACAACATTACATGATATTTACATGTTCAACGCAAGCCTTTACTGAATGATCAATCTTTAGATTTTTGCAACCGTTCATAGCTTCATGAATGACATAAATTTGATTGACAGCTGCCAAGCTCACTTGCCCTTTCAATAGGCTTCGAACATTGAATTCATTCGTCAGATGTGACACTGGTGTTGTGATAGAAAGCGAGCCACACCTGAGTTGCATGTGCACAACAAGCTTCTTGTTTGTCCATTGGCTGTCCATGTTCACACTGGCTGTTTCGCTTTTCTGTTTTACACTCCAACAAAACCGTTAATACGATTACATATTGTATACAAAACTGTTTTGTTTCCTAAATTATAAATAATTTCTATAGTTTAGATATTTATAATAAAATGTAAATATAGCAATAAATTCAATTTTTGGAATGTTCTTGGAATCATGAATACTTCAGGTCTCTTGCAAAGTTAATGTGAAGCACTTTGGGCTTCACTTACTTTGCAAGAGACTCGAAGTATTCATGATTCCATGAACATTCCAAAAATCACTTAAGTGACTTCACCTTGACAGTGATCAATGTCATCACTTGACAAGGATGCCCTTGACAAGGATGTCCATGAGCTCCAATACAACCAATGAACAGCCTAAATGTAACAGCCAGGGTAAGATAACTTTGGTAAGATTATAAGAATGTATCATGAATGTGAGGGTAGGTAGGATAGAAAAATCCATCCAGAGGGTCGCTGTTTGGCATCATGAGGCTTGCCTAGTGATGACAAACGGTGATCCAGAGGGACGGATTTTTCTATCCTACCCTCACACGAATAATGGATTCTTTTTTCTTGCTCACCACTATTTAGTTTAAAATAAGCTTCCAGAAATCCCTGAATATGCTAAGATGCAATTTCACATGATGACATTACTTGACGTCCTGGGTAAGATAGCATGGGTAAGATAAGATTTTCTATCCCAGGGTAAAATCTCAGACATCCTTATCCGGTGTGCAAGAAAAAAATTCTATCCCAGGCTGAAATCTCAGTTATTATCCGTCATGCAAGAAAATTATTTTATCCATTTCAGAACCCAGTGCAGATCCAGATTAGCTGGAAATATTTATGATCTTCATCCACACTTCTTTTTACTCTGTAAATGCATCCCAATAATTTAACTGGATGAAAATTGGAGAGGAGTGTAGAACATAAAAATATCCAGCAACATAAGGATCAAAATGTCAGGGTTCATACAGGCAAGCTTGAGTAAAATTCAAGGACTTTTCAAGGACTCCTCAAGACTATCCTACAGTTTTCAAGGACGAAAAGTTTAGGAAAAATCCTGATTTGTGTTAAAATTCTACTTCAGAAATGCTAGACTGAGGTAATGGAGACATTAGTACTGGAAAATTAGTATAAAATTGGTGTGCCTTTATTTGGTGCAGCATATGCTGCACCAAATAAAGGCACAGCAATTTTATACTGATTTAGGTCTCTATCAACAGTGCTAAGTCCTATAGAAAATAGTAGAATTCAAGGACTTTTCAAGGCTTTCGAGTGATTTTCCTGTACTTTTCAAGGCAGATTTAAAGCTGCATAGTCTGTAACTTTTGATCTTCCAATTTTAAAAATAATGTTTTTATTTTTCAAGAACACAGTAAAAATACTCAAATTAAGGTAAACATTTTACCATTTTCGTAAATCTTAACAAGTTATCACTATCAAAACAACTGCATTTATGTTAAAATTCAACGGTCTAGAATTATTGGAGGGACGCAAATAATTACAAAAAAGAGAAAATAACACCTATTTGTTAAGATAATTCACTTTTCCATGCAGTTTTCAACTGTACTGAACATTTTTATTGTGAAAACATAGCTTAATTCTACTTTTACAAATGATTTAAAAAGAAAATAAAAAAAAATCGAAAAATGTTCATAGTTACAGAGTATGCAGCTTTAATTTTCAAGAACTTTTCAAGAAAGCCCTCTAAATTCAAGTACTTTTCAAGCCTGTGGGAACCCTGTGTAGTCTTAAGTCTGTTGTTATCCCAACTCTGAAAGGCAAAAATTCAGCAATGTAATGAAAAATAGAAACCATATTAGAAATGATCTTGCTTGAGTTAACCTTAAACTACAGACTTAATTTAAATCAATTTACAGTAATTGAAAAAATAAGAAATCTGTCTTACAACAGGTTATCATAGGTCCAGTTAAGCGAACATTTTGAGGGTAAAAATGTGATTATATTTTAGCCATCACTAAAAAGTTAAAAACGTGTTTTTGGTGCTCAAAAATCTCATCTAGACAGTTCTCTAGAGTGCCCACAACATATGTTTTGGTTGAGAAATAAGAAAATTCTCAACTACGCAATTTTATCTGGAGGCCTGGTTACAGAGGAAATCAAAATGGTTCTGAAAGCTGACAAACTTGGATCAATAAGAAATACAGCCCTGAAGGGCTTTTGACTGGAATTTGTGCCTAATTAAATGACAACAATTTGTGATAAAAAAAACCCACAGTTTCAAAAGATTATTGATCTCAGTTTCTGATGACTTGAAAACAAATGTTTTAATTGATTGGTGTGAAAATAATTACGATTTTACGCTAAAAAAGTTTCCACTGCCTATGTCTTGGGTGAAAGTTCCAAAATCCTGAACTTATGAAATTCAAATTTCAAAATTTGCAGAATGCCTACAAAAATAAACAATTTCAAGTTTAGATGATTGTGTTTAAATAATCTGAAAACTAATCAGAGAAGCTATAATAATTATAATTTGCCTAATTCAGCATTTTGAGGCCGACTTTCTTTGGAAAGTCAGCCTCAAAATCCTGAAAACTTTCACCCATGCTATGTTACTGTAGTGGATAAACAATATACCTTGTACTGGCCATCAAGCACAATGTCCTCTCGGCTGTTCAAACTCAGATCAACATTCCATCTAGATTTTAGTGCACCAATTACAAATTCTAAATTCTCTTTTCTATTGTACAACTCTCTCCTTTTAATAAAAGAACAGTTTAAATTCCCTTCATCATGGTACACAGTCCCACCTCCACTTTTTCTTCTCGCTATATCTACTTTCTGTTTGATGCATTCTGGAATATTGCACTCCACCCAAGGATTCTGATGTCGACCTATCACAATTGCAGAACTGTTTCTCCATAGTAACAGGACACTCTCATGCTCAAGGTCAGCTTTTTCATACAACCAATCCTCCAGAGCTAGATTTTCAAAAATATCAGTTGAGGATGAAACAAGGATCTTATGACAAGGGGTATTGGTGACAAGACGTCTATGAACAACTTTGACAACTGTTTTCAAGGCATTTCTCATTGAAAGAAGCTTCGACCAGGAAACTTGCTGAAGTGACATCTTTCTTGCACTTAGCTCTGAGCCTGTAAAAAGTTTAACCTTTTATAACCTAATGGATTTTACAATACAGATTAATACAATTAGGATGGGATTGTCCATTATATATTTCAATGGGTCACAGGTTAACATTTCTAAATTATAATATTTTATATCCATTAAGATTGTTTTTACCTTTAAAAAATTTGTAGACCCTGATGAAATGCCACATTTTGCAGCTTTTAATCTAAGTCTTCACTGTTTGCCAAAGTAAGTGTATGCAGTCTTCAGTATGCAGAGTTAAACACTATTTATTCAAAAAGTAACAAATACCACATTTTTTGTTCATCAGATAATCAATATATTGCAATAGTAACCTAGTTGCATACCGTTGCAACATTATAAGTATTAGTCTTCTCATTATTGCAATAGTTTCAATAATTTTTAAACCTATGGATTCAGGTAGAATAAACAAATCAAAGTTGAATCTCCTTTCAAGAAATCCTGGATCCGCCCCAGATATGAGGTGCACATCTTCAATGTGTGAACAATCACTATGCATAGTTTGAATATAAAGGAATGAAAACTGTTGGATTTACAAACAGATTACACAATGTAATCACCCCAAAGGTGTGTAGAGTTAATAATGTCTGAGTTTTAACACTCCAAAAAATATAATAGATAGCATCAGGAGGTGCACATCTTCAATGTGTGAACAATCATTATGTAAAGTTTGAATATAAAGGAATCAAAACTGTAAGAGTTACAAATTACCAAAAAAACAGACACCCCCTAATTGTTCTGGATAGAAAAAATGTCGTAAGTTAACACCCCAAACAGGGGACAAAAATTCCACTTGTCGGCTCGTAGTTACGAGTGAAATCTAGAGAGGACGAGTAATTCTCCCCACAGCTCTTGTCCTGTAGGACGAGTGCTTTGGAATGAATTACTCGAGAAATTCATATTACATATATTACTCCCTTATGGTCTTTATTGCATATTCTTTTAAAGGACGGTGAATGTTTTTGCAGGGTGAGTGAGAATTGTTAGTCACCCGTCCTGCAGGACAAGCGCAATATTGAAATATTTTTTACCCCTGCCCCAAACTCGCGTTTAAACGAGAAAGCCTCGGAAAAGTATCCTTTATTTATTACTTAAAATGATTTGTCCATTTCAAAATTTTTTGATAAACCATTAAATAACTTTTCTTCTTCATGGGCATTGCCAGTTTTTCAGAATGCAAATGGCGGCGTTACTATGACACCTGTATGGTCATATATCTGGTGCAGCCCAAACTCCTAACAGTTGCAACATCCTTTCGATTGAAATTGAAGTACACCACTATGGGGAGTGATCCTGGGGAGTTGGTCCAGGCTTTTATTGTTTCTCAGATTAGTCTGGTACACATGTCTTTGCCACTTTTGTGCTTTGCTAATTGATAGAATTGAGGTACTGGAATAGGATAGCACGCATGCACAGAAAATGAACAACATCTGAAAAAGCCAGCAGAGATTTTACGCGGTATAGAGACAAAATACAAAACTTTCAAAAATGGACTTATTTTCATAAAACAAGTGTGGAAACATTTAATTAACAAATTTTTTACATCATAATTGTGTGAAAACAGCAATTTTTAAAATTAAACTTCATACGGAGTTTAATGAAGTAAACAAACTGCTATCTAGTGGGCAGAGCACCCTGCGGTTCCGCATTGCAGGAATCACTATTTTGCGATTTATACTGCTTCATTAATCTTAATCATACAATGCAATAACCTGACTCAAAGACCTGGTTAAGATCATCAAAAGACAACTGATATGCAGTTGTTTTTTTTTCTCACGTCTGTGGATTAAAAACTGGATTTTCTGGGTAATCCATGCGAAAGACATTGTCTCAATTTGTCTGTGGTAAAAAAGGAGACAATGTGACTACAAATTAATGAATAAATGATATTTGCCTACTATCTGCTTAATGTCAAATTTGCTCTAGTACAACTTGTAGACAAATTCATGGGGATTGCATTTTAGCAAAGCTAAAACTTGCTACTCTTGTTTTTTGGGGCGACAGGAAACTCGTGACCTTGAGTTTGAGACATATAATAACGATGACAATATTCATTTAAAGATTGGAGTAAAACTCAAACTAACTTGTTAAAATAACTGAAAATTAGATTAAAATTTACCGCAAGTACAACTTGCCGGAAGTAAACAAAACAATCATTCGGAATACATTTTTTGAAGGTATATTTAATCACCGAAAGGAGTAACTCACAGACAGCCAGCACTCACGTACTCACCTGTCGCATTTCGCTCGGTGCACACTGGGATTGAGCCGCCATTCACCCGCCATTTTTTTTATTAAAATATATTATGCGAACACTGCTTGCATGACTTATGGGTTTACATCTTGAAAATATCGATAATAGAGAAATGATAAAATTTCAAATTTGACTTTTTGCAATTTTAACAATAAATTCTATCACTATAGGAGCGCGAGATTTGAACGGGACTAGCCAAATATCGCTAGCTACCCATGATGCAAAGGGCGATTTGCGAGAGATCTAGATGAGGTATCGTCAGGTCTCGCGAGAATGCGTCATCGCCGCCTTGTGGCTCCCACGTGAGCTTATCAAGGCTGGGGGCCTTTTCTGTGTATCATCATAGTGTGTTTATTTGATTAGGTTGTTTCTCTGTGATAATGCGTTATTGCATAAGCTAGGAAGCCTCCGTGCGAGCTAAACATGTTTTGTGTTTCAACAACAACGCATGGAGGGTGATGACATTTGGCGCCAGTAAAATGGATTTGATCCCCGATGGCTTCGGCTGCTGTCCGTTCTAAGGCGGTGGTTCTGTTGTTGTTGAGTCATTGTTTAATGTTCTTCCAGTTGTTTGTGGGTATGCTGTGTTTGCCATGCATTACTTAGTGTCCTTTCTAGTTCTGCAATCATCTTGGTCGGTTGCTTTACTTTAATTGTCTTTCTGATGTCTTGTGACTGTTAGTGTTTGGTGGCTCTTCCTCGCGGTGCCATGGATTGGTCTGCTGTGTGAATGTGGTATTTCCTGATCATACTCACTTTTTTTATCTTGACGAGGAAGACAGAACTGGTTGCTTTACATTAACTGTCTTCCTGTTGTCTCATGCCTGTAAGGGTTCTGTGGCGCTTCCTTATGGCGCCTTGGGTTGTCCTGCAGTGCGTGATTGTGGTGTTTCCTGATCGTAATTTTTTTGTGGTGATTTTGTTTGCTAACTTACTAAAACAAGTCTATCGATATCTTAAAAAAAACAAGTGAGTATGATCAAGAAATACCACAGTCACACACCACAGACCAACCCACGACATCGTGGTGAAGAGCCACAGAATACTGACTGTCACAAGACATCAGGATGACAGTGAATGTAAAGCAACCAGCTCTCTATTCCCCCGATCTATTCCCCATCAATATGATTGAAAAAGTAGAAGGACAAAACGTACCGAATAACAATACAATGACCAAACACAGAACCCCCACAAACAATGGGAGCAACAACAAACAATATATAAATCAACAACAACAGAACCACCGCCTTAGTACTGACATAAAATTCGCAATTATTTTCTAAATTCTACCGCAGACACTCTGAGTTGATCGTTAAATATAACGTTGGTTTGATACATTGCATTAGTTAGATGGCCTCCATGCGAGCTGAACATTTCTTGTACTTCAACAACAGCAGAATCTAGGGCGAAGATTTGGTACCAGTAAAATGCATTTAAGCCCCCCAGTGGCTTAGGCTGCTGTCCGTCCTAAGGCGGTGGTTCTGTTGTTGTGTACTTGTTGTTTATTGTTACTCCCATTGTGGGAGTCTGTAATTGTTCTATGTTTTGTTGTACGTTACTTTATGTCCCTTCTAGTTTTGCAATCATCTTGATGGGGAAGAGAGAGCTGGTTGCTTTGCTTAGTTTGTCTTCCTGGTGTCTCGTGATTGTTGTGTGGCTCTGCCTCGCGGTGCCATGGGTTTGTCTGCAGTTTGTGATTGTGTTTTTTCCTGATCATACTCACTTACTATTTTTGCAGATGTGACATTTTAACTACTGATATGAAAATATTGGATTACACATAGGGGGTAAGAAAGTTTTACTGAAAATGACGAATTGTCTTCAACAGTGACCTGCAATGAATCGATTTGTCTAAACATAGAAGTCTACTGTCTACTTTAATTTGACATTTTTCTGAGAAGAAAAGTGCAGAAGTATTTTTGTCTGTTTCAATCTGTATCTGTAGATTTTGAATTTATTTTTAGTGAGTGTTGTCCACCCCCAGGGAGTTGAAGTGACCTGACAATTGCAAGTAAACGGCAAGAAACGGCACTTGCGATGTTGTACATTGGACGGTCGGTCACTAGCTTTATTGACTATTTATTTACACCCAAACAAATTTCTTTTTCTAACATGGAAAACCCCCAGCAGAAGCGTGTTTTTGGTCTATAAATATGTATTGCTTTATGACTGCATTGAAATGCTAATTCATCGTTGATGTTCAGTGGATTTGCATTCTGATCACTTGTTTATCAACTAAGGTTGATTGATTTTCGAATTTGTAAACATGTGAACAACGTGTATAAAGACGCAATCTGCTGGTCTTAGGAATTTAGTCTTCTAGAATATAAGTACTTTCCAAGAAAATACCAATAAATTTTGTCATAACTAAACCAGCGCATGGCAAATGGCGAAAACATGACACACATGGGAGCATGACACCGTTCAGTCACTTGCTGTTGTTTACTTATGGATTGTACATGACAACTGCAACTTTACTGAACGGTCACTTGTATACTGATGGTTTTATAATTGCTCTCAATTTATGCATACCAATGCTTATGTTTCGACTCACAGCTTTATTTGCTTTGTCCTGTCAAGAAACTTTTGTCCTAAAACGCTGCATGCTTTTATCGTCTGTTACATATATTCAAACACACTACAGACTACTTTTAGTCATATGGAAGTAAACATTGATCTTTAAAGAGCGACTTTAATCTCAAACAATACAATCCAAATTCTCATAAGCTAACCCATATTTCATTCATTAAAATCAATATAAAGCACGACCCACTAACTTTATCTGTGAAGTATACACTATAGACCCTGATCAGACTGGCCCTTCAGGAGCAGCCTGATCTGAGTACATATGGTTTGCAATATAGAGTTCTAAAGTATATCAGCAGGTGCGAGAGCAGACAATAGTTTAAATTAGCTTCATTCTTTACTAGCATAAGATATGCTGTGGGTATTAAGAACCGTCTCACTGATATGGTTCTTTTAAGTACCAACAGCATTTGCTTTTGTATACAAAATATAAGGAAAGCAATTCAGAAATTTTTAGTTATTAGGAAATAATAATTTCTTTAGACGCCAATTACAAATGTTGAATGTAACTGATTTGTAAATTATTTAGCCTCATCCTGTCAATATTTTGTCCTGAAATTGTATTATATCCAAATGTACTTCAGACTTGTTTTGATCATATGGAAGCACACTATGAACCCTGATCAGGATGTTCCCAAATGACCATAAAGGAGCAGTCTGGTCTGGGTCCATAATGTTTGCACTAAGGCAAAGTTCTAACAAAAATGTGAGGGATCACAACACAAACAAAATCATATAAATACACATTGCTTAAAGATGATATAGACTACACTACAGCTGAAAACGGCCAAACCATGCATATTATGTCTATTTGGTGCGTTGCTATATGTCCATGGTAAACTGCTGTGGACATGTTAGGATGGCTATTTATCCTAATCACAATTTTCCCATTGAAGACTTAAAGCATTTAAGGGTTGATAACTGTCCTGCTAAAATCAGCTGTAAGGAGAGAAATGCAAAAGAAAGGATTTTGTGACCATCTCATCGAAAGGATGATTGTCAAGCTTGGAATTCAAAAGCACAAACTCAAAAGGCTGGGCTGTACACACTACCAATTGCACTTTAATACCAGGCAGGCAAACTTACACTATATCTCCTATCAAGGAGACACACCACTACTAGATGAATTCATGCTGAAACCAACCATAAACGAATTTTGTTCTATATTTTATTTCAAAGCATGCAAAAGAAACAATATCTGGATTATTTGTTGTTTAAAACAACAATTCTGCACCAAAATATTAGCAATTATCATTTCAAATAAGCAGAAAATGCAAAATATATTGCTATGCTATATTTCAGCCCAATTTTACACTGACCTCATTGAAACAAAACGTTAATCAACTGATCATTGTCATTATCTTTAAAATAACGCTCACAAATATCAGTTTCAATCTGAGGTTTTAATATTACCAATTTACAGGATAATTATCTGGGAACTAACGTGAGTATGAGTCGAGATATGGCATTATATAATGTCTATGTAAAGTACGTTAATCAATAGAAAATAAAAGCAACATATCTTTGTTGAGTTAAATGTTATAAGACTTTCAAAACGTTTCATGTGTTTTGGGACACCCAGTTCATTATTTATATAGCCTTTTTGAAGTTAAGGTAACAATTATAATGAGGAAGCTTGTCTAGATCCGCATCATCAAACACACCAAACTTCAGTTATTTTATGTAGTCTTTGCTTCCAAAGGATAACACTTTTTATGAACAGATTTGACTTCACTACAGCTGGTGATTGGGACTGTGTGGTGGGGATAGAACGTCTCCCTGCCCCACTCCCCCACCATAGTGTAGATTTTATTGTCTTGTCCTTTGGGATCACATATTCCATCATGGAACTTTGAAACCATTAGATGGTTACTGATGGGACCTAATGGCTGAAACCACTAGTAGCTAGTCTGGCCCAGAAAACTTGTACACTCTACAATTTCAGTTCTTTGTTTCAAAGGGATAACCTTTTTCAAGAACATACTTGACTTCACTACAGCTGTATGGCGACAGCTAAACGTCTCACTGTCCTTCACTATAGTGTAAGTTTTATTTTCTTGTCCTTTGGTATTGCAGATTCCATTGTGGAATTTTGAAACCATTAGAGGGTCACTAATGTGGCCTAAATGGCTGAAACTAGCCAGTCTGGCCCAGAAAGCTTGGAATAGAAATCTGGTTGCTTTGCTATTGTTGTCTTACAGATGTTTTGTTGCTATAAATGTTCTGTGGCTCTTCCTCACGGTGCCGTGGGTTGGTCTGCAGTGTGTGATTATGGTATTTTCTGATCATACTCACTTACTCTTACTTTTTGTATACTCTACCTTTCAGCTATTTTATATAGTCTTTGCTTCCAAAGGATAACCTTCTAAGAACATATTAGCAGGCATATGAGCCGATGCCTACCAGCCACAGACGTATCATCAAGCAAATTGTGCTCAGGTTTTAGGGAAGCCCAGTTTTTGGAGTACTACTAGTTTCAGACAAACTACAACGTTGTTCGGAACCTTAGAACTTCCAATGAAATTCCTGGTCACGAATCTTCAAATGTCTAAAGTAAACTTAGGTTTAGGCGGAAGAAGGTGTAATTTATTATAGTTGCAATAAAATAAAATTATTTTATCAAGAATATAAAAAAAATATTTAGTTTACAAGTATTCAGAACATTAGATTAACATGCTCTCAATCGTACCTGCGATTACAGATTTTTTGAAAAGGTCCAGCAATTTCTTTGTGTCATTTTGTTATTTTTGGCGATGGAAACCTGTATTCAGGTCCTTTATAGATAAAGATACAGAAGAAATGCAAGAACAGCAACAAGGTCAGGTTTCATTTTATATTAAATCAGCAGGAGTCGACTGACAATATGTATTATGGCAGAAAATACCAGTTGAGGGCTCAGTACTTGGTTTATCAACTTTACATAAACTGGTGAGACGTGCCAGACTCATTATTATTATTATTATTATTATTATCATTACTGGGATCTGGTGAAAACAATACAATCTTTAACTATTCAGCCAGATTGGTTCTACATTGTTAATAAAGTTACTTTTAGTAACTACACAAAATTGGCTGCAGTCCATTCTAAGGCGATGGCTCTGTTGTTGTTGATTCATTATTTGTTGTTGCTCCCATTATTTGTGATATTTTGTGTGTTCGGTCCTTGTTTGGTTGTGCATTATAATTTTAGTGTACTTTTTGTTTTGCAATCATCTCGCAGTGGAATAGAGGGCTGGTTGCTTTACTTTAATTGTCTTATTTGTGTTGGGTGGCTCTTAGCGTTATGTGTCTATCTCTCACGGTGTTGTAGGTCGGTCTGCAATGTGTAATTGTGGCATTTCCTGGTCATACTCACTTACTTTTTGAAATCCAAACACCAAATCACATCTACATGGTAAACACACAAAATACACTCTACGCCGTTGTCATCCCGTGTTTTTTTTTTTAAATATTAATGTCATCTCCCAGACAAACAACTGGGACAGGTTGGTAATGGGGATAAAGGGAAATTTAGTCTGTTGCTTTTATATAAAAAAATCAATTCAATCGGTTTGATTATTTTATGTCCTGTTTTATTTGGTTCCAATGTCAACAATATTTTATGCTAATTCAGCAATACTACAGCAAAATTAATTAAAATAATAAATAAAAAATACATAAATAATATAACAATATTTTACGCACATGTTTACACAGAAGCTATGGTTTGAAATCGCTAACTACAGGATAGAGTGCATGTGAAAATCTACTTACGTTTTCTATGTCAAAGCTTCTTCCATCTAGCTACGCTTTACACGGTCTTTTAAAACTATACACACATTCAGATACATGAGCTTCGAGGATGATCCAGGCCACTGATGATATTGCCACAAACTGAATACAACTGGGTCTTACATGACGTCTGACTCCTTAAGCGTGCTTCCGAGTTCGGCTGGGTTGGTCTGCAGCGTGTGATTGTAGTATTTTCTGACCATACTCATTTACTTTTTGTAACAATCAATCACTTCACAAATCACTTATGTTTTATAACATGCAAGCATATTAAACCACATGATGCCAATATGAAACTAATTATTTGAAAGTTTATGCTGATTTTGCTTGAAATGCCTCATAAAAATGGAATAATTTAGCTCAAATGGGGGTTTAAGCGAAGCACATGAATCCCCTCTGTATCCGCAACTGTAGAAGCTAGCCATGCATTATAAACAAGGAAATAGGTTTATATAAAGATGATTTTATCATTTCTTTTTTCTTTATGAGACTGTTATATGGGACCCATCTGGGCAACCCGCATATTGTCTAACCCATATGGGACCCATGCCAAACCCGGTTGCACTCCCCATATGGGTAGCCCATATGGGACCCATATAGGCATGTTTGCTGGGACGTGACTACCACCTGTCGACTGTCATATGTTTCTCCAGAGAAATTTCTTCTTCTTATGAACCAATTTCGTCTAACTGTTTATTGTGTATTTACGAACTACGATGAACATTTTCACTTGTTATAATTCCGTTTTGTTGGCATTTTTCCCCAATTTTATCTCAGACCGCTCCGAAAATAAACAACCGTGCACGCACACCACCGATGACGATTTATATAGACCACGCCCATGGGTGTCGGGGTAATAATTTTCGATGTTTAGGTAGACCTCTAAAACCCGCTGGTTTGTTTACTTCCGGCAAGTTGGTATTACGGTTAAAATCACACTTTTACATTTTTCGCGTTTCATTTAGGCAATTTAAATCCAATCCTTGAATGAATATGTGCAAATTGTCATATACTTTCAGAAGAATTCACGCAAATTTTCTACTGGATGAATAGTGCCATGGAAATCTACAGTTTAAAGTACTTTTACAATAATTTATGACAAGTTTTAGCTTCTATAAAATCATGAAAGTTTACTGTTGAGAACGCCCAAACTGACAATCATCTAATAGGACCTATTATTGGGGAAATTACACCCAATATTATCACCAGAATAGCAAGGTTGTCAATGGACCAGTCAATATGCATATTAACCAGACAAGCACCCATTACTGGTCTTAACTGGTCATTACTGCATGTTGATAATGTTAATTTGTAAGATTTCTGACTACAAATAAAATTTGTATTGTTTTGGTTTAAACAATATTTTATTTGTAACTAGATGTGTATATTACAGTACAGAAATAACATGGTACAGGATCTGACAGTAAGCAAGTATTGTAATTGTATTGATTGGTGATCAATGAAAATAAACATGGTTTTATGTAAAGATACTAGCATTAGTCATCCCATTTTACTGGACTCTATAAACAGATTTAAAATAGTTTCAAAATATAAGATAATACAGGCTTAATTGGAAATGTGTTCATGAGTTGATATAGGCCATATAGTTTGGGTCACATTTAGTTAAAATTGCAACACTCCAACATTTGACTCAAAAGTTTATATATGGAACATTTTGTCTGGTGTAAAATTTATTGTAATAGTCAAGGTTGGCAAAATGCCGGCAAATAAGCATATTTGCCATGGCAGTGGCATTTACCAGGAAATACCTGTAAATACTGGCAAATAATGGACAATACTGGCAAATATGATTTACAACCCTCCACATTTGTATTGGTAATTTCAATAATAGAGGTAATTTGACATATTATTTCATTTCTACGATCTTATCAAGCAATCAGCTAAATTATCTTAGTTTAAGGTATAAGTCTAATTCTTTAAACATTTAAATTTAATAAAGTGAATTTTAGAAGAAGAAAAAATTCTGTCTTAAGTTAAAATATGAAGTTGCGGTTTGATATATGTATGAGTGGCCCTTATCTGTACTATATATAACTCAATTAAAAACACCCCTGTTTGTGGTCACTTGGACTTTAATTGTCTTAAGTTAAAATATAAAGTTGTGGTTGGGTATTTGGATGAGTGACCCTTATCTGTACTATAACTCAATTAAAGAACCTCTGTTTGTGGTCACCTGGACTTTAATTGTTATTAATAAGTTAAAATATGAAGTCAATCATGACATCCTATTGTTCATCCTTGCCCCTGGCTATACAGTATCCACTTGAATAAGGTTTGTTGGAGATGTGTTGTTTTAACAATTAATGACAGGCATAGGTGTCAAACAATTACCAGATACACAGGTAAATTTTCTCCCCATTTAAAGGTCAAATTAGAATTTACCCTTGTCCTGTTGAATCCGTTTTTTAAAACACCAGAAGCCATCTTATCAGGATCCAGGATCTACACTGTTTTCTACACTTGAAAATACAGATTTAAAAATTTGAGACAAGTGTTACTGTGTAGTATATAAAATAATCAGCATGATACAGGCTAAAGATACTATTCATTGTTAAAAATTATTTCAAAATTTCAGTCTAAGATTCATTTATGTCTGTTTAAACATATTTAAATGTATTCAAAGGTTTTATGCTGATACTGTAGCCTCATATTCAATATTTACATTTTCACACATTTAGTTAGACTATACTATTTATTTTAAGTCAACTTCCTAAAGATATCTGCTGCATTTTACAGCTAAAAATCATATTTGCTAGTACTCCGTTGCAAAAAAGTTATATTTGCCAGTATTTGCCACTCGAGCCTTATTTGCATGCCCGGAAATTCCGGTAAATTCCACTGGTAAATAACGGTGGTGGAATTTCCCCATGCATGTGAAGAACATATTTATGCCAATCCACTTTTCTATGTCACGGAGAATGTCACTCAATTACTCAAATTTCTCAACTTCACTCAATTAAAGAGGTCTTATTTCAATTGATATAATTACAGACATCATGGCGATGAACACTGGTCAAAATCCAAAAGATACAGTATATTAACTCTACCGACTAATTAAGTGGTCGTGGTTGAATTAGTCTCCCTTTTTTAACTATCTTTATTGTATTGTTGCGACATCATGTGAAACGGTTTACGACAGTTGGATAGTTTATGAAAACAAATTGTCCGGCTATGTTTTCTGTTTTTCTGAAGGAAGAAAATTGCATTTTGATATCCGATTTGTCCCCAGGAATGACTGTAGGTGTTGTTAAGTGTTATTTCCGCTATAAGGTAGTAACTTTGATAAGAAAAGATCCATCCCTTGGAAATATTTGTCTGATGTCGAATATTCCGTTGTATCGTTAGTCACTATAACAAGGTCTGACTGTAACAATTAAATAGGCTGTAAAACAAGCAAAAGTGAAATGTCAATAGTATACATGTAGTTCTTAAGTCTCAATCACACTGGATCATTACTGCAACTTTCAGTTCAGTTTCAAGACTTATTTTCTGTTAACCATTTATAAAAAAAGTAAAGCAAATGCAAGTGATGAAAATAAATTTTAAAACTAGCTTTTTCATTGTCATAAAAAATAGTTATATCAGTGACTTAGTAAATGAAAGAAAGAATAAAAAATCAATCATTACTTCAAACTGCTCGTCAGACAGGTCACCATGTACAACTTTAGTCATACTCTATACATTAAATTACAAATTGGAATTGGCTTCTTACCTGAAAAGACAAACGTGTGAATATTGTAAAAGAAAATACTATATGTTGAACAATATATCAAGGAGTTAATTTTAACTTTAAGGTGTGTCTAGACCTATCCAATCACTGACCTTAAAATGCATTGGCTAATTCTGCCTTGAATTTCTTGTCCGCTGCATGTCTTCTTTATACCTGGAAGGATTTTCATTTAACTATGGTCAACTGTTCACCTCAGTGAGATGGTGTACAGAACCTATGACTCAGCTAGACAGATTTAGGGTCAAGGTCACAATTAAAGGTAATGTGTTTAGCTTTTAATTTGTGTCAGCGCCATATATTTTTAGCTCACCTGAGCCAATGACTCTGGCGTCCGTCAGTCGTCCGTCAACATTTTCAAACATCTTTTCCTTTGAGACCACTGGGCCAATTGAACTCAAATTACATATGGAGACTCCTTAGGATGAGGGAACCAAAGTTTGTTCAAATGGTACTAGTCACTTGACCAAGATGGCAGCCACGCCCATATATGGTAAAACCCTTTAAAGATCTTCTTTGGATTACCTTGAGACTTGATATGTAGATTTGGGGATGTGGGGTCTACAAAGTTTGTTCAAATGATGATTCTAGATTGACCTTGACCTACTTAAGGTCACGGTCAAATTTGCTTCCTAATGCATTTAAATGGTTAATTTTTTGAAAAGTTTATTTTTTGAATACTGTTGAAGCCAAAGTCATTATCCTCACTTAATGTGTTTAACAAAATGAGAAAATGGCTATAAATAAGTTCCAAAGGTCAAGGTTGGCCTTTGACCTTTCAGCTAAGGTCGCTCATATTGAAGTCCCTTCAATATATTAATACGTAGTTTTCTCAGAAACTACTAAGCCAATGGAACTCAAACTTCATTTGGAGACGCCATAGGATACCAGAATGAAAGTTTTTTTAAATGGTTCTAGTCACATGACCAAGATGGCTGCCACACCCATACATGTATATGGAAAAAAGACATTTAAAAATCTTCTTCACCAGAAGCAGAAGGCCGATGTCCTTGGGGCTTGGTGTGTAGCATTAAAGATGGTGGGCCTACAAAGTTTGTTCAAATGATGATCCAAGTTGACCTTGACCTACTTAACGTCAAGGTCGAATTTGATTCTAATGCATTTTAATGGGAAAATTTTTGAATTTTAGTTTGTTTTTTGAATACTGTTGAAGCCAAAGTCATTGTTCTCATTTGATATGTTAAACCTGATGAGACAATGTCTATAAATAAGTTCCAAAGTCAAGGTTGACCTTTGACCTTTCAGCAAAGGTCGCTTATATTGGAGTCCCACCAATATATTCAAACAGTTTTCTCAGAAACCACTAGACCAATTGAACTCAAATTTCATATGAATACTCCTTACAATAGGTTAGCCAAACTTAATACAAATATAAGGTAAAATCCCTTTAAATATCTTCTTCTCTGGAACCAATAGGCCAATGGCCTTGTTACGTGGTATGTAGAATTGGGAAAGTGGACCCTACCAGGTTAGCACAAATGATGAATCTAGATTGACCTTGACCTACTTTAAGGCAATGTATTATTTGATTCCTAATGTATTTATATGGGAAAATCTTGAAATGTTCATTTAACTATTTATAACTGTTTTTAGCCGAAATCATAATACTTTTGAGAAATGTTTAACCTAATTAGACAATGGTTTTATAATTTTATATCAGTACTTAATGTCAAGCTGACCTGTGACCTTTCACCAATGTCACTCATTTGGACTGCCACATACCTATCTAACATCTTTTTCTTAGAAATCACTCCGCTGTTTGAACTCAAATTTCATATGGATTTGAGGTCACTTGACCAAAATGGTCGCCACCCCAGTATGTTATAAAACAAAATATGTTTCAATATTAAGCCTAAGTTGACCTTGACCTATTTTAACATTATTAAGGAGATCAGATGAGCGCTTCAGATCCTCTAGTTTACTCCTGGAAGGATTTTCATTGAACTGTGGTCAGATGTTCACCTCAGTGAGATAGTGTGCAGAACCTGTGACTCAACCATGCAGGTTCAAGGTCACAGTTGAATGTCATGGGATTTGGCTTTGAATTTTGTGTCTGCTTTATGCAAGGGTCTTACCAATTCCAGTTCACACAAAGCTTTATATCTTTGAAACATTCAGACACCGCCCCAGTTCATATAAAGTTTGAATTTTAATGAACATTCAGATCCGCACTCTTAACCCATGATTGTTCTTTAGATTAATCCTCTTGGCTAAGAAACAGTCTACATTGAAGCTTTTTCCTGTTTTTGGGGGTAGGTTTCTGAGACTTTATAATCGGTATAATCGGTTGATTATTATAATATTTTTCACAGAAACCACAGAGCCAATCAAAGTCAAATTGCATTTGGTGCATCCATATGACGAGACGTTATGTAAATATGACTTATCTGGTCCAAGCCAACTGGCCAAAAAGGCTGGAATGTCCATGTATGGTGAAAATTCTTAAGCTTTTTTCTCTGGAACCACTGATTTTACTGTTGAAACATATTTAAAACATATTTAATCCTAAAAGTGCCAATCACAGCAAAATTGATCTGCTTTATTGTCTGCTGAAATGTTGTAGAAGCCCCTTTGACAAACCGTGTGGAGCCAGATCAGACTGCTCCTGTAGGAGCAGTCTAGTCTAGATCCACACTATTAGCCTCTATACTTACGTTAGTCAATACTGTTTGCAAATACCGGTATATGCAGCAGACGACTTAAACAGACAACATTTTATTCTTAAAAGTTCTGCTTATCTGAACCTATTCGTATTTGTCAACAAGTGATAAGGTCAGAAGTACTTCAGCTGCTTATGGCATCTCATGAAAAAATCACCTCCCCCAGAAAACCAGTGGGAAATTTTGCACCATTGGCTTCAAGGCCCAATTTTGATTCCATAGATTCGCAATATCCTCATCGTACAAACATTTTAAACATGCAAACACCAACTGCTGATCTGCAGACTGCACAGTCTTGCCAAAGTCTTTGCCGCCTTTATTTATATAAAAGCAGGTTTTCTGTGATTGGTTTGCCTGCTTCCAGATCATTTAAGAGATTGTTCATTGCCTTAATTCTTTGCATGCTAGGTAATTTTCCCGCCTTTTTTTGTTGTCTGCCGATTTTTTTCAAAATCACTTTTTTCAAAAAATTCTTTCAGGGATACCATCAGAGTGTCAAACAGTTTGGATCCAGATCAGGCCCGACATTCTGTCGGGCCTGATCTGGGTCCTGACTGTTTACAAAGGTCATCAGCAGACGGCACTGGCATGGAAAGAGCTAATTGTTCATTTTATTGATTGTCGTCTGTTGACATAAGTTTCCAGTGAAATGGAGCTAAACAGCCAAGGTAGGTTTGTATAGACTTGAATGTAATTGTGACAATATGCTCATTAAGAATATCCTGAAAATTAATGGCTTCAAGATTATGTTTCATATTTAATGGTTTTGGGATTGTATTTCTAATTTAATGGGTTCAAGATAGTTCAAAGCTAATGTTGATTGGTAACGAGATATTGATACTTATCCCAAGGTGACCTGGTCATTACAAGTGTATCATATGTATTACACAAGAGTTAACCCTCTTTTAGCCAGGGTTAGCCCCTTTTAGACTGTACAAAACAGTCTATTAATTAATTTCAGACATTATTTTTTTGTTAGGAAAACACCAGGTTTTACTGATTGACAAAAGGTATGCCAGGAATAGGTAATGTTGAAGTCAGTATAGTAACTGTGCCCAAAATGTATGTATGCCAGGAATATGTTTTGTTAACAAAATATATGCCAGGAATAGGTTATCTTGAACCATATCAAGTGGCCAGCACAGTGATTATGAACAAAATATATGCCAGGAATAGGTTTTGTTGACAAAACATATGCCAAGAATAGGTTATGTTGACCAAAGGTTGATTTATTCTGTCAATCAGTAAAACCTGGTGTTTTCCGAACAAAAAAAAAATTTTCCGAAATGAAATGATAGGCTGTTACAAAGAGTTTTCATTAACCCTTGTTTAGATGGTACAATGAGTTTACCCTGCCGTGGTGTGGAGACTAAGTTTTGGTTTGTTCAGTCCCCGTATGTGAGTAACTGTGCGCTATTGGCACTCAAAATGTTTGTGTAGCTTCGCACAGAGAGGTCCCCAAGTCAAAAGTCCTGAATGGGTATAACTACCCAGAGAAATCAGCTTTATCTTGTGAAATCAAGTTTTTGACCACTGTCTAAGCTGGGAAGCATTTTTCAAATACTAACCTGTCTGAATTGAGCATTGTGGGTACATGTGACATATTTGTTTACCGAATACGTCACCAAATTATGTGATCTACACGATTGGTCGATTCAAACTTGTTATCAATCTGCGTCATCACGCGTCACTGAAACCACTTTTTGACCCAAAAATGTTTTAGGGTAGAAAATCTTATCATTGTTTTGCTAAATATTGTAATAACAATCATTGTTATTGTTTAGCTACCAAAGGTTACTTGATGTCTCCATAAACGAATTATTTACAGCCATTCAGTGCTTGTTAATTTTCTAACGTAGTCAGAGTTCTCACTAGGATTTTGAAAATAGGAGTAAAACTGCTGTCTACAGGAAAAGTTTGGAGTTTTACCATACTTCTGTATTGGGACTATTGAAAAAGTTGGAGTCAGAATCCAAAAGTTGGAGTAAAATAATCCAAATTTGGAGTTAATGAGAACTCTTGTAGTGTTTCAGGTAATGCACACCGTGTATTGACACAAATCCAACTTTTCAGTCGTGATGTACCATAGCAGACAGGTCGATTATTTAGTATCGCGCCTGGGCAAGACAATGAGTTTTTGACAAAATGAACCACAGTCAAGCTTATTTTTCTGATTAGCTATACCGCCCCAAATTGGTAAGTATGTAGTGACGTTGGACCACATTGGTAACCTGCATGTCTGTATGTCTGTCACAAGCCCTTCGCTTGATTTGTTCGGACAGAGAAGTCCCCAAGTCAAAACGCCCTGAATTGGTCAATTCAAAGGCAGTAAGTGGAGGGGAGTTTGGACTGCCTGGGTAGCTCAGGTTGTTAGAGCCCCTGACCAATGTTTCAAGAGCTGTGAGGTCGAGCAACAAAATTTATCTGTCAGCCTACCTGCTTTTCTGTATGTTTGTCTGTCTGTCTGTCCGTCACCAACCTGCATTGCTTGCTTAAAGCATGACTTTTTCAGAATATCAATTTTATAAAAGCTTAGCGTAGACCAAGCTTTTTGTGAATGCTTAAGCTTGTAGACCATACTGACTGATTTAGAGGTAGTTTGATCATTCAACCGCAGATACTGCGGTTAGACTAACGTTGATCAAACTCAGTCTGGTTTAGTGTATCATGATCATTTTAGTCATCGTCTGCGCAGTTCAAGTTACTGCGGGTCAACCATACCTTTTATTTTTGTCGATACTCGTTCTTTGCATTGGCCAAACTTTAAGAAATTAAGAAACCAGTATTTTGTTCTGATGGTAGTGATTGGCTGCTGATTAAATGCTTACGTGACACTTAACATGCAACGGGAACCAGACTAACCAGACTAAAGTTGATAGAGCTACTACTGTGGTCTAATGGGGATAACTCATTTTTCGCTATTCAACATATAGGAATCCCCCACCCCCCCTCCCCCATTCCCAGATTGGTCAAAGGCGGGAAGGATGTCAAAATGCTCAAAAAGCTCATTAGTCGCATACATGCAGCTTAATAACAATTTACAATGGCATGTTTTCAGTTTGTAATTATGACAAATTTGAAACAGAACAGGTATTACTTGACTTTTCGCTTACTGTCAAGGCGGCGCCTCATGAATGCGTAATTAGGACTAGTCAACCTTAGGCATAGGTAAAAGCTGAAAATGAGGCATGGTTTTATTCAAAAGTAACTGTATCATCTTGTACCCCACCCTCAGCCATTGTTTAGTCTTAAAACGCAAGCAAAATAACTGCATCTGAAAATGTCTATTTAACATAAGCAGGGAGACAAACATTGTGGACCCAGATCAGACTGCTCTTACAGGAGCAGTCTGATCTGGGTTCACACTGTTGATTAATGAGGCTTCAAATAGTTTAGTGGACGACAAAAAACATACATTTTGTGACAATGCGCTTTAAGGGTTAATAAATGTGAGTTCAGTGTGTATACGGTTAGGATTTTCATGAAATGCACACACGTTTGCGCGGTTCAAAAAACTTATTTACTCTTTACCAAATTATAAATAAAACCTGATTTCCCTTCCTTAGCAGATGAAATAGCCGAACCACACCCAGATATGAATATTAAAGTTGCCACCTTTACAGTAAGCGAAAAGTCAAGTAATATAATCTATGTGTCAGAAATTTACAGGTAATAGTCAAAAGTCATGGACTGCATAAAAAATACAATGAAATCTTCTGGACCAATTTCATGCAAACGTGTCAGTTTCATCTCAAGTATTAGGCTGCAAACATTATATTTCCATGTATTTGGATGAATACATGACAAAACTTTGGCTCTCTGGGAAATAAAATGTGGTCACAAAATAGACCCCCATCCCTTAAACTCTAAGATCCTGGCATTAATATGTAATATTTTCCCAATTTTTTTTTATTTTGCTAGGTGCACTAAATGTAAGGTTTTGATTTAAGCATAAAAATACAATTGTTAATTGTACCAGAATTTCCCTAGGCCTGATTTCGGGCTGAATATCGGCCCCTTTCCAATCCATAAAATGAGCAAAAACTTCCCAAAATGGTGTATATCTTAGTTCCACATTTTGGTGAAAAATTCATGAAAATCAAAACAAAACTCGCAAAGTAACAGATGCATGAAAATTTGCATATAAATGTGAATAAAAACATGTGTTAATTCTTATTTTTATGTAATTTTTCATGAGTTTTTATGAAGGGCAATTAAAGCAACCAATTTCTTATATCCCTTTAATCCATTTAAAATGGTGGTCCAGATCTTTTAGACTGCATCAATTGTCCCAATTTTGATGATTCAAATGATATTTTCCCAAATTCAACAAGCCCCTGGCCCTGACTTCAGAAAGGTAGGAAAATGCATTATCCAAGCCATAGGCTCTCAAAATTTGGGCAGATTGAATAGGAGACTGTCCGAGGTCCTTCTAACTGGTGACCGCTCAAAAGATTTAGAGGAGCACCCAACATTACTCTCCACTTTTTGCCAAGATAAAAAAAATACAATCTTAAGAGAGTGCTGAAGTACATCTTAATTTTGAGAATTCTAACATGTGACCCCTTGATATAAACAATGAACCATACCAGGCTCATTGTATCAAACGAAGATTTCGTTCGATTTTGTACACAAAGGGTTAAATTGAACTGAAAATTCCAAGGTCTCAAATCTGTCCACACTCTTTGCTAATGTCCCATTTTCGGGGTGCTAGACTTAAATGGGTTAGGAGTGGATAAAGAGTACTCCATTTCCTTCGGGCTGGCTTCATTTCCAGGCATTCTCTATTGGCCAGCTGATATAGAATGGTTAATTTCTTCCTATTGCCCATGATTACTTTTATCCTGAAATTGCTGAAGTTGTGAACAAGTTGACAACATTTGACAGGGTTCAAGCTGGGACTTGACAGTAGGGAGAAGTGACTTCTCCCTCCAGGAAAATTAGGGAGAAGTGACTGTCAGATAAGGAGAAGCTATAGCGCAAAATTACGGCATTTTCTGTCAGTTTAGAAGCAAATAAGCTATTGCACATACTATTGCCATTAAAAAAAGGAGAAATACACTGCAGTGGTAGTAGTTTGTCACCACAGAATGGAAAGGAGTCTCCCTAAAAAAAAAAAAAAAATATGGAGGCTCCCACTTCTCCCTGGGTTCATTTCTAGGGCGACTATTTCGCCCTAGTCCCTGATTTGAGCCTTTTTTTTACGCAGACTCCCACTTCTCCCTGGGTCCCATTTAGGGCAAAATTTCGGCACCTAAGGTGACTATTTCGCCCTAGTTGCCCTCTACCTTATTCCCTGATTTGAGTCTTATCATGATATTTTGTCCTCTGTTAACTTTTACAAAATTGTACTGTGCTGAATATTTTTATGTACTTATTCGGGGACAGGGGGTCCGGACCTCCTCTGCAAAATCACAAAAATATAGGGTTCCAAAGCAATATTGGTCCAGATCCCCTTAAAAATCACAAAGCTACCAAGCCAGCATTCAATGTTGGGCCATTATTGGCACGCCAGCGAAACGTCATTTGAATGGTGTTTCGCTGGCGTGCCCATGATGGCTGGCTTATAATGGTATTTGGATCCTTCCTCTCATCAAACTAAAAAAAATGTTGTCAAAGTTGGACCCCCTCTGATCTACGCATGGTACTACACTCCTCCCCAATTTTTATCCTGTTAACCTGCAGCATTACAGTTGTAAATTGTGTTAGAGCCTCACTGGCGTCACTGCGTTGTGTACTTGAGCAAGACACATTAATCCTAGCTTAGAACTGGTTCAACTCAGGAAGACCCTTCCCTACATAGCTGAAAGATTGTTGATGGGTTGTAAAGAATTATATCAAACAAACAAAAGTTGTTAATTGTATCATTTTTAAACAAGCACACTTTCTTATTATGACGGCATATAACAGGATCATTTTGACGTTTGTTCCCAACTAGGATCGTTAAATGGCTGAAAAAGCTACCATTGTATGCGAGTATAATCAAGACAATATGAAACATTATGTGCAACGCTTGTTGGCTATGAGTTGATAGGGAGCGCAGTGGCTCAGTGGTAGAACACTTGACTCGAGACTGTGGGGCCGCGGGTTAGAGCATCACCGGCGTCATTACCTTGTGTCCTTGAGCAAGACAAATTTATCCTAGCTTAGTACTGGTTCAACCCAGGAAGACCCATCCCTACATAACTGAAATATTGTTGATGGGACGTAAAGAATCAAATAAAAAAAAAGCTAAGAGTTGAATACAGGGTGTATTTAATTTTTTTGGCGAAGTCTTGAATTTCTGGATAACATTCAATTTAGTCATCTATGATTGCGTCAAAGAAATCCCAGTAAGTTAATATCTTTGCTTGGCCCCTAAGGCAACTCTTCTTCAGACCATTAATTCCACTGTGGTACATAGGCTCAGATAAGCAGATATTTTGAGTGTAAAATTGAGCCGTAACATGTGATTTCCAACAATGTGGTATATGGGACCAGCAAAGGCTCAGTCAGATCAGAGCCTTGGCTAGTCACTTGAATATTCTATGAGTGTTAAGCTACTGACCGAACATCATTTGGAGTTTCTAAGCTTAAAAGGAGACTGCATAGGCTCGTCTGAGTCTACACTTGTCAAAACTCCACATTGTTGGAAATCGCATTTCACGGCTCAATTGTAACCATTTTCTTTTCCCTCAGTTTAAAGATATTTTTTGGATGCTGAAAAGAACCGTCTCATTTCACTTCATCAATATAACACTATTTTCCCTGCTTGTGACTTTTGTCATCTGCTAATATCCTTCACAAGAGGAGCGGATCTAGATCAGGCCCAACAGAACATTGGTCCTGATCTGGATACTCTGATAGTGTTCTGATAGATTTGTTTTGAAAAAGTTTATTTTGATAAAAGTCAGCAGATGAAAGTAAAGCATGAAAAATGACGCAGCATGCTTTAAGTTGTTATGAATATTTAGGATAAGTATTGAAATTTTAATCAATTAGTTTTATATTTTTCAGAATTGGTTGATTAATAGACAAGGTGTAATGACCTGACAGACTGATGGGAGCAGGTATGTGTCATTCTTTTATTGACTTTATGAGCTCTAAGGCTCTCCTTATTATTTGAAAAGAAAATCTTCATTCGGATTTAAAATTACTAAAATGGAAGTTCGCTCCTTCAATTTCAGGACAAAGGAAAGACACCTAAAACATTCAGTAAAATAAGATAAATACAAGTAATTATATTTTCATTTTACTATAATTGAACCGTGACACGAGATTTCCAACAATGTGGTATATGAGACCAGCAAAAGCTAAGACCAGCCTGCGCATATGCGCAGCCTGATCAGAGCCATTGTTAGTCGTTTGAATATTCTCTGACTGTTGAGCTACTGACTGAACAGCATTTGGAGTTATTAGCTTAATACAGGAGGCTGCATATAAGGCTCGTCCGAGAATACACTTGTCAAAATGCCACATTGTTGGAAATCACATGTCTTGGCTCAATTATAATTCCATCATTTAACTTTTTTCTTTGAATTATTTTACTATATAATCCATCATTGTACTGATTTTTCTTTGAATCATTTTATCATCTATATAAATCCATTTTACTAATCCACCAGTTAACTATATATATTCCATTAGTTTACTATATAATCCATTAGTTTACTATATAATCCATCAGTTTACTATATAATTCATCATTTTACTATATAATCCATCAGTTTACTATATAATTCATCATTTTACTTTATAGTTACATAATTTTACTAAATGGGTTAAATAGATCATAATACTTATAGGTTTGATTGTCAGCCCTGGATAGGTTAGTACGAGGGGTGTTCAAGAAATACGCGGACAGATGCTGCCATTCCCTCAGTTTTTGACTGAAAGGCGTGAAACTTACACATAATGATACCCAGAGAATTCTGTATGTCCAGCGAAAATTTGATACATTTGGCTTCAAGCATGATCAAATGCCCGTTGTTATGGTAACGTTGGGTCGTCACACCCGGCCCAACGTCATCCAACGTCACGTTGATGTCGCGTTATCCCAGAGTGATCATTGATTGTTTTTTCACATACTTTCCTTAATTTCTGTCTAAAGGCATTCGTCCTTTTCAAAGTACTCCCCTTTGAATGAAATGCACTTTTTACACATTTTAACCCATGAATAGAAACAGTTCTTGTATGCGGATGGTCCAAGGGAAGCGATCTCGGACTGCACCGCCCTTAGCAAATCTGCAACATCGTCAAATTGGCAGCCTCGCAGAATCTTCTCCAGTGTGGGGAACAAGAAGAAATCACAGGGGACCAAATCAGGGCTGTAAGGAGGATGACCAAGCACTTCAATGGACCGTCTGTCGATCGTTTCCTGAGTCATAGAAGCCTGATGGCTAGGCGCATTGTCATGATGAAACAGCATGGTCGGCAACAGGGGAGCTCGTTTCTTCTGCAACGTTATTGACATCAGATGTCCGCTGCGCTGTTCATCCATCACACTTTCGTATCCGTTTCATACCGCGAGTACCACTTATGGAATGCCGTTCTCTTCATTGCAGCATCGCCGTATGCCTTGACCAACATTTCCATTGTTTCTTTTCTGTTTTTCCCATTGAGAACACAGAATTTAATCGCTGTTCTCTGTTCGACGCTCATTTTGATGCACCTTGTATAAACAAAATGGCCGCTAACACTCAAATGATGTCATACGTTGATGTGACGTCACTGACGTCGTGTCAATATTTGGCGCCATATTGTGCTAAAGTTTGGAGACGATATTGGATAAGAGGCAAGTGATAAACGTCATTTTCGGAGGGACACAAGTTTGCGTTTTGTTAAACTTTGGGTTGGGTGTTATGAGGTGACGTTACCATAACAACCATAGATTTATCATGCGTAAAGATAATGTCAGTTAAGTTATACTCTGAGTACAGAATTCTTTGGGCATCATTATGTGCAAGTTTCGCGCTGTTCAGTCAAAAACTGAGGGAATGGCAGCATCTGTCCGCATATTTTTTGAACACCCCTCGTATATTCTACAATTGACCACACTCTCTTACATGGACTCTCGTTCCCTAAGACTTAGATTAAGCCCAATGCATTTGAAACTCCTCTGCCCAATTAAGAATTAGGCCTCGGATGTATGTAAGGGATCGTAAAGTACTCATTATACACTTATATGAGCATGTATACTGTTAGGTTGAAAATGGATATATTTATACCCCCGCAAACTTTGTTTGTGGTGGGTATACTGTTTTCACGTTGTCCGTGCGTCCGTCCGTCCGTAACGCTTTGTTTCCTTAATATCTTCAAAAGTCACTGCTGGATTTTCATCAAACCTTGCAAACATGTTCATTTATGCAAGGCAAATACTTTAAACAAAAAAGTAAGGGCTAGGGGCCAATTCTATTAGAGTTATTTCCCTTTGTAGTTCTAAATGGCTTTTTGTATAGGGTTTTATGCTTATGCTAGCTATTGTAGGCCATACATGGGCCGATCAA
Source organism: Loripinus fragilis (assembly GCA_964019695.1). Classification (NCBI taxonomy): domain Eukaryota; kingdom Metazoa; phylum Mollusca; class Bivalvia; order Lucinida; family Lucinidae; genus Loripinus; species Loripinus fragilis. The sequence goes on along the minus strand of OZ026525.1, from coordinate 27,343,697 downwards.
CTCCTACCACACCTTTTGATGGAACAATTTGATACTTTTCCTATACAATGTAGACACATTGAACATATGCATGAAGGAGTTTGGTTCAGAAAAAATAATTTTTGACAAAATTACATCTGTGAGAACTTAGACATTTTTTCCCTATTAAGGCTTTTGTATAGGCATTGATGGTGCCTTCATGGGCCGATCAACTTCTACCACAGCTTTAAATGGAACAATTTGATACTTTGCCTATTATATATATACTATGTTAACACATTGAACTTATGCATGAAGGAGTTTGGTTCAGAAAAATAATTTTTAACAAAATTACAGCTGTGAGAACTTAGACAATTTTTCCCTAATAGGGCTTTTGTATATATGCATAGATGGTGCCTTCATGGGCCGATCAACTCCTATCACAGCTTTTGATGGAGCGATTTGATACTTTGCCTATTCAATAAAGACACATTGAACATATGCATGAAGGAGTTTGGTTTGGAAAAAATATTTTTTGACAAAATGACAGCTGTAAGTACTTGTACAATTTTTCACTTATATGGCTTTTGTATATGCATGATAGTGCCTTTATGGGCCGATCCACTCCTACCACAGCTTTTGATGGAGCAATTTGATACTTTGCAGCTACAATATAGACATATTGAACATATGCATGAAGAAGTTTGGTTTGGAAAAAATAATTTTTGACAAAATGACAGCTGTTAGAACTTAGACAATTTCCGCTAACAAGGCTTTTGTATATGCATAGATGGTGCCTTCATGGGCTTATCGACTCCTACCACAGCTTTTGATGGAGCAATTTGATATGTTGCCTATACAATATAGACACATTGAACATATGCATAAAGGAGTTTGGTTCGGAAAATATAATTTTTGATAAAATGACATCTATGAGAACTTAGACTATTTTTCTGATATAAGCTTTTCTATATAGAGCTTTCAGGTGTGAATAATTTTGTGTATTTGATCTTAACCAAATGTTCCAGATTGCAAGCTTTAAGATCATTTGCACATATTCTACTGAAATCTTGTTTTCACAGATTCTACTGAAATCTTTTTTTCAAAAATAGGGGCTGCTGGTTTGAACTATTACTTGGCAAAAAATCACTTGCCAAAACTAAGTTTTTTCACTGACTCTTACTGTGCGGGGGGTATCTAATAAGCATTGCTGATTGACTTTTTTCATTTAGATTGTTCATTGACTCTTTATGCGGCGTGTGCACTGTTGGTGATCCATTACGAACACCACGATTGTCCATTTGTAGCTGATTGTTGGATTTCTTTGAAATTTTAGGTTTTCATACGAAGTGATGCTAGTCGATACGTTCTTATACAATTTGTTGCGCTTGGATGCGATATGATCACGATTGTTCAATTTCTGATGACATGATAGCCACGATCTGGTCTCTCCTTCAGATACTATCAGATAAGTTTGGACAGGATTGTCCTGATTGGTCCCACGAAGGGGGTCCAGACCTGATATGATCATCATGATCAAGGCTCATGATTTGGGACCATGTGGCACGCTCATATACGCTCTGATGTGTTCATCTCGAACCGATATGCTCTGTTGTGACAGGATACGATTGTGGTCCAGATGTCTTTCACCATCCCCATCAAGGATACCCACTATTTGATCTACAATTGGACCTGAAGGGTATATATGCAGTCTGACTGACTATCAACTTCATTGTGTCTTTCAAGATCTCCTATGATTTGATATGAGCTGATACCAGCGATTAATCCACAATAAAGACCTTGATTCCAGTTGTGGCGTTCATCGTGATAGTGGGAACACCACATAACAGCTATTAAGAGAATCATTTTATATAGACCTAAACTCCAGCTGTTAAGTTTTTAGCCTTAATTTTTCTCAATAACTTTATTCGTCTTCAATTTTAGCAAAATGTGTTCGCGACGAAAAGTATTCAGGAACATCGCCGCCAACTTCTCCAAATGGTTCCAACATCCTAGATGCTGCAGGTTCCTCTGTGCTTAGATGCACTCTTTGAATATTTTAAACAAAGGGCAAATAAACAAAGTCCAAGATGCCAGTCAAAAATGTACATTGCACCGCCCTAATTCAATTACTAAAGCAATGGATGGCTTGTTCAAATATGATAGAAATCGCGCCTGATTCGCTCGTGCGTTAAACTAGTAGGGTCATCTCAAAATCGTTCATTTCATAGCACGTGCATAAGAGAAAAATTGTATGTCATGCGATAACCCAGCCTCTGTTCCTACAAAGACCTGCTTTAAGTTGATTCTGCATATGCATGGTAAATTCTGAGTATGTTAACGGCAGTTTTATGTCATGCACTGCCTTTGAAGAACGGGATATGCACCCCTTTCGAATATTTTTTTGAAACTACCCCTTTCTGTCACGCCTATACGAATTATACCTGTCATTAAAAGACTTGGAAATTTAGGACCACTTCAATTTATTACAAAATCTTCATCTATATACTAAAAAATCTGTTTACGCCACAAGCACAAAACCTTTTGGAGAAGTTGGCGGAAATTCTCCTCTACAACTTTCATCGCGAACACATTTTGCTAAAATTGAAGGCAAAAAAGTTATTGCGAAAAATTAAATCTAAAAACTTAACAGTTGGAGTTTAGTCTGTGGATGTTTTTCATAAGCAATCAATTTGGTCTGTTAACTCTGCATAATGCTTTTGTTGTCATCTGCTGACTTTTTCAAAATTAACTTTAAAAAAAAAATTCTATTAGAAACACTATCAGAGTGTCAAACTGTTTTGACCCAGATCAGGACCGACGTTCTGTCGGTCCTGATCTGGATCCAAACTGTTTACTGTTTGCAAAGGCTATCAGTTGATGACAAAACTTGCCGCTAGTAGGCAAAGTGATAAGAAATTTCTGGCTTCTGTTGTCAATTTAGCAGGCATATAATGAACTTCCTAAGATCAAATTGTGTCGCTTTTATATAAATTGGTTTTCCTCAAGTTGAAGGAATTAATCTTGTGTAGAAGGCATAGTTTGTCTATTATATTTGAAGGATAAGTTTCCTTTGGTAGTCTGCATAGCGCTTAGGCCAGATCAAGACCGAGGGAGCGCAGTGGTAGAGTGCTTGACTCGAAACCGAGAGGCCGCAGGTTCGAGCCTCACAGGCGTTTTTGCGTTGTGTCCTTGAGCAAGAACATTAATCCTAGCTTAGTACTGGTTCAGCCCATCAGCCCAGGAAGACCCGTCCCTATATAACTGAAAGATTGTTGATGGGATGTAAAGAATCACATCAAACAAACAAACTATTATGAGTAGGCCTGCAAAGAGACTCTTTCATCTTTGGGAACCCTAAATACCCAGGTCACACATTCACGGATTTGACGCAGGATTAGCCACGTATACGATCCTGCATCATCCGTGGCAATCCGTATTAGTCCGTATATTTTCGTATTGCATCCGTAATCATACGTAGTAGTACTTGCGTTGTGCATTACGGAAATTGTTGTTTCCGGGGTAATCCGTGGGAATGGAGTGGAACAGGCGATGTGATCCGTGAATGTGTGACCTGGGCATGTCTCACTTAAGCTTTGATGAAATACCGAAATAATATGGAGATATTCAATGCCATTTTGTCTGATTAGGCTCTTCTAAAAATGTGATTCCTTGATGCTAAAATGCTGTTAATCACTGCCATCTTGTCTGATCTGTCTCATCTGAATGACTGCCTCGATCTGTGTTTCCTGGATGCTTTATGCTATAAATCACTGCCACCTTGTCTGATCTTACTCTTCAAAAGGCTTACATTGATCTGCATTTCCTGGATGCTTTTTGCTGTTACATGATACACATTATCTTTTGTTACTGATCCAATATTTTCTAATATTTACAAAGTCCCAATGCACAGGGCTTTTATGGTCTTATATCCAGATTCAGGCTAAAGAAGGATAATTTGGGGACATTTCTAAGAAAATACATTACAGTATCTAAGGGGCACTCATTAGAGCTGCATTTTGAGACATTCCCACCGAGATCCCCCCCAAATACATGTTCAGAAAAAAATACTATTTGTTTTTTTCATAATACTCCAATTATCTGGGTGCTGACAGTAATGTGTTTTAAGCTATCAAGCACACAAATTGCATTAGGAATGCTTTGGCTCTATCAAACACGTCTCTCTTAATGACGAAAATGCGAACTAATAACATCTCCCCAATTTGTTTTAATTCAATTTTAAAGTTTAATCAGCAATCAACAAAATGAGTTCTGTTGCAAACATCCCAAATCAGACATCTATAATAGGACAGTATAAAGTTCTGGAGAAGTTGATTTGTCGCTTCACGTCAGATTGTTCCAGATTTTCTGGATGCGAAGCTAAGAACTAATGTACTTTCCTAGTGCCAGCTGACTACTTGTCATGGAAATTTAATTTTGATTTTAATTTGTATTTGGGAAACCCCTAAACGAGTACTTTTGCAAGCATTGAAGATGTAGATGAAATGCTTCATCATGGAAAAGCCTACTTCACTAAGAGTGGTTTTGAGGGTCTGTAGAATCCATATTTTGTCTCCTAAAACAGTGTGTAGACCTGATGAAATGCAGCATTGTGTGGCATTTCATCTGGGTCTTCACTATTTGCTGAAGTACCCATTTTGGAGTCTCTGGTCTACAAAGGGCTAAGGTAGATGGCACAGGGATCCTTTCAGGCTTTGCAGACATCTTCAGCAGGTCCAGATTTGTGCCAGACACCAGAATCTTTGTCTTACCCATGTTCACACACAGACCTCAGGGGACAAAAGTATTTTCAATATTGCCCTTGTCCTGCAGGATGAGTGACTTACAATTTTCACTTGTCCTGCAAACACATTCACTTGTCCTTTAAAAGTGTATATATGTAATAAAACTTTATCGAGTAATTTTTCCCAAAGCACTTGCCTGTAGGACGAGTGCTTTGGGAAGAATTACTCGTCCTTTCTAGATTTTACTCGTAATTACGAGTGGACGAGTGGAATTTTTGTCCCCTGGACCTTTCTTTTCCTCCCTGACCTCCTTGTCTCAGCCTTCACCAACAGACCTGAGGGACTCAGCAATACTGTAAATTGGGAAATTTTCGCGAGAATTTTATTTTCACAAAAAGCATTAAAAGACATATCTGTGACGTTAAAAGTTTGTAACTAAGGCATGATTTACCTATATCAGTAAACTACAAAGTGATTTCTCCATTTCACAAGGGATTTATTTTCATGAAACTTCGCAATTGCAAAATTTTGCGAAAATAAATCCTCCCGAAAATATCGGAATCTACAGTAATCATTAGTTCATTTGCATGCAGCATCTCCTATGGACAGCCCATGTGGAGCTCTTTAGATAAAACCTGTAGCATGAGGAATGAGGACAGAGCCATGATTAACACCTGCCTTGCTGTACTCATCTTCAACCCTCATCCTTACTTCTTACAGCCTTGTATGGTGGCACAGTTGGTAGAGCGTTAGACTGGGGTCGATCAAAAGATTGGTAGTTCGAGTCTCACTGTGTTGTGTCCTTGAACTGCTTAGTACTGGTACACCCAAAGGAAGACTCATCCCCACATGACTGAAAAATTGTTGAATTGGATGTAAAGAAGCAAAACAAACAAATGGAACAATTGCACCCACCACTCGTCAATTCCCAGCTTGTGTATCACCCACCAGATTACATCTCTTTGGGACTCAGCCAAATGCTTTCTCCAGGTTCACAAATGCAATGTGGGGAGCGCAGTGGCTCAGTGGTAGAGTGCTTGATTCAAGACCGAAAGGCCACGGGTTCGAGCCTCGCCAGCGTCACTGCCTTGTGGTCTTTGAGCAAGACACATATATCCTAGCTTAGTACTGGTTCAACCCAGGAAGACCAGTACCTGTTTAACTGAAAGATTGTTGATGGGATGTAATGAATCAAATCAAACAAACAAACAAACAAACAAACAAACAATTCTCTGTAAATACAATCTCAAGAAAAGACATCCATCTGACAAGATGAATCTAGATTGTTTGGATTGCTTTCAAAGATTAAAATCCTATCTCTTAGCTGAAGTACATGTACACAAAACTGATCTATATATTTGAGCTTATTTGGGAAGGAGAACTCCCCGGTAGTGGAGATGAGTTAATACGGTATGCCCTGTATAATTCTTGTGATGTGAGACTTGAGAGACGGCCTTAATTGGCTGTGTTCAATAATTTACAAGCAATTAAAAGGTCTGCAGCAAGAGTTCTTAGAATGACCTTGATGATTACATAGAACTTTCTTGTTCTACTACCGGAGAGGCTTAACCCTTCATTGACCAATGGATTCTTCCTACTGATTTGATACATTTAACCCATTTAAGCTGAATGGAATTTCCCACTGATATCAATTGGACCAGTCCATTTCCAATTTTAGGGTTGTTAGGGTTGCATTTTTCATATTTATTCAAACTTGCAAAGAAACTTCTGTTTGCAAACAGTGGAGAACCTGATCAGACGCCTCATTATGCGGCGTCTGATCTGGTTTTGCACTGTTTGCCGATGTCCCACAAGAAGGATGCTAGGATTTTATGGGTTAAAGTCGGATGGTCCATTATATTGTTTTAGGGGTCCCAGTTAACATAAGAAATCTAGAATTTCCTATTAACAGCCCAGAAAGAAATCTTATGCCCACCTTCACAGAGAGATAGATAACAGCACTATCTAACATTTGAGCTAGAACATTGCATGAGTCTTTTTTCCAAAATTAACATTTTCAAAAAATTCTTTGATCTTATGGCTTCTTGTGACTCAATGGCAGGCAATTGTTTTCTGCTCCTCTGCCTCTGGTCAGTGGAAAGTATGGTAGCTCAGTGGTTAACACACTTGTCTTTGGTGCTAGAGGTCCCAGGTTCAGTCCCGGCTCTCAGTGAGGGAAATTTCGGTGTCGGAACACGCTTTCTCCAGTGTCATTTGCAGGGATGGCACTAGATAAGTGCACTGTCCTTCGGGTCGGGATGTTAACTGGATGTCCCCTGTGTAGGGAAAGTCACCCCTTGTGCAGGTTTAAGAACCCTACGCTAATTTAGATATGGTTACTTGTAGGCTTTCATCCTGCAACCGGGTGTGTACAAAGTACACCTCCCCATATTACTCGCGCCCATAATACTCAGAAAGAAAGAAAGTCATGTCGGCAACTGAAATAATTTGGAAATTTCTTGCATGAAAAACAACAGGAGTGGACGGTGTAACTCAGCATAAATTGAATTGAACGCTGCATGCTGGGTTATTTTTCATGCTTTTGTTATCATGTGCATATCCTTCAAAGTTATTGCCCTTGATGTGTTCAATTTTTTTGTATAAACTCTTTTGCATGCTGGGTAATATTTCATGCTCTTGTCGTTTGCTTCTCTTTTTAAAATTTATTTTTTCAGATAATTAATTCAGCAACACTATCAGAGTCAGTGTTACATTGTTTGGATCCGGATCAGGCCCTGAGGTTATAAAACTTTTTCCATGCTCAACAGATCAGCTGAGCATGAAATTTATCCTGCTCATAAATGTTAAAATGCCAAAAATAGTTGGCATTTTAACATTTATTAGCATGATAAATACAATATCTGAGAGGCTTAAAGCAATTAACTTCTTCATATGTTGGTATTTTAGTTTTTATGAGCAGTTGAAATTTCGTGCTCAGTTGAGTTGAGCACGAAAAAAGTTTTATAACCTCGGAGCAAGGAGGGACAGTGTCCATCCTGATCTGGGTCCAAACTGTTCAGCAGATGACAGAAGTCGCTGCTAGCAAGGAATTAAAGAATTAACCCTTAAAGCACCAAGAAAAAAATGCACCCGAAAATGTCGTCTGCTGAAGTCGTCTGCAAATAATTGGCTAACATTACTGACTAGTTAAATATAGAAGCAAACAGTGTGGACCCAGAACAGACTGCTCCTATAGGAGCAGTCTGATCTGGGTCCACACTGTTTTTTCATAGAGGCTTCTTAAACATTGCAGACGACTTTTGTTGTGATTGGCGCATTAAGAGTTGAGTTATGGTTCTAGCTTTTATACTAAATTCTTGGTCTTGATGTGTCACTTCTCCGACATAATGGTATAAATCACGACGTGACAATATCACGATATTGGATAAAACTCGACAGGACAGTATCATAACCAGTCAGGGAAAAAGATTGTATTTCGTAATTTGTGCTTGTTTGCCCGTAGGGTAAGAAGATTAATCTAGTTGTGGGGGAAACTAGTTTAGCTTTTTTACAGTCGGAAAGAGAATTTCGCAGACTTGTATCTTATGAGGCCTTTAGTTTAGAGTACAAATTGCTCTCTAAGTCAATAGTTTTGATCAGAGCTTTGTGAAACTTGGTCACAATATTTAGTATCAAAATGTTTTCCCCAAGTTCGATAATGATCCATATAGCATTATGCTTTTAGGAGTTATTGTTGTTTGTTCATGTGTCCACGGTTGATCACAGCTTGGTGAAACTCTGTCAGAATGTTTGATATTGAAATGAATTTTTGTGCCCCCGCCATTTGTAATGGGGGGGGGGGGGGCACATAGCATCACCCTTGTCTGTATGTACATACCTACGTCCCGTCCCGTATGTACGAAAAATGTTTTCTGGGCGATATCTTTTGAATACATTGGTGTATTGGATTCATATTTCATACACATTTATATAATTATAAAATACAGGTCAAGTTTTGATTACAGATAAAATCCACCGATTATTATCAGAGTTATGGCCCTTGATCTCCGTATGAAAAATGGCTTCCGGGCAATATCTTTTGAATACAGCAATGTATTGGATTCATATTTCATACACAGGTATATAATCATAAAATACAGGTCAAGTTCGATTAAGGATAAAATCCACCAGTTATTATCAGAGTTATGGCCCTTGATCTCGGTACAAAAAATGTTTTCCCGGTGATATCTTTTGAATACATTTGTGAATTGGATTCATATTTCATACACAGGTATATAATCATATAATACAGATCAAGTTCGATTACGGATAAAATCCACTGATTATTATCAGAGTTATGGCCCTTTGTTAATGACAATGCCCTATGTATGCGAATTTGGCAATAGAAGGGGCATCCGTGTCCCATGGACACATTTCTAGTTTTAGTTCAATAATGGTCTTTATTGTTGTATGCCATCAAGAGTTATTGCCATTTGTTCATGAAAAATAATTTTGATCAGAAAACTTGGTCACAATGTTTAATACCAAAATTTCTTTCTCAAGTTTTAAAATGGTCTTTATTGCAATATTCCTTCAAGATGGGTTCATGCAGCAGTTTGTCTTTTGTTCATGAAATTAGTCTCAAACTCAAGTAAGATATTTATATCAAATGGAACTTTATGAAACTTGTATACAATGCTAAACACAGAAATGTCTGCTCAATTTCCAAAATGATCCATATCATCCCATGGCTCAAAGAGTTATTGCCCTTTTTTTATTTATTTTTTTTAAATTTTTGGCTTTGTGAGAATTTGCCAAATCTTTGCAACAGCTGGGGCATCTGTGTCTCCTGGACACATTTCTAGTTTCTGTTTCTGTTACAATTAGACTCCAACGTACCCACCCACAATCTATGCTTTTATGGAGAAATCAGAATAACTACATCCTGGTTAACCTCTTATCTAGAGCTATTGTTTACTTATTGCATGCTGTGTAGACTGGCTCCAGTCTTTAAAACAATTTTTCATTAATGTTTCCTATCATATAATTGTAGCCAGTCTAACTCTGATGGCTCTGTTTTAAAACAGAGCCATCAGAGTTAGACTGGCTACAAGTATATGATAGGACACATTGATGAAAAATTGTTTTAAGGACTGGCGCCAGTCTACATGCTGGGTAATTTTGCATGCTTTATAGTGGTCTGTCGATTTTTTGTCAACAATAACATTTTCAATAAATTCCTTCAGGAATACTGTAGATGTGTCAAACAGTTTGAACCCTGAACAGGCCCAACATTATGTCGGGCCTGATCTGGCTCTAAACTGTTTGCAAAAGCTTTCAGCAGAAGACACTCAGCAGACGACACTAGCTGGCAAAGAATAAAAGTACATTGGCAGAATCTCAACGCAATTTCAGTGGGCAGGCGTGGAAGCCACCTTTGGGGCAATTTGATCACAGTAAGCAGAACTAAATATCGGGCTCTCGGCTTTAATTCAATTACTCAGGATTGATCTGTCAATTATCGAAGTCTTATTCCAGTCAATATTACATTAGCGTTAGTGTTGGCGTTAGTTGCTGCAGTCATCAAGGTTCATTATTCCGTTATACGACAATACAACATGCTAGCCATAATTAGAGAGAAAATATGAATGTGGCAGTGTCACCGTGTATATTCCGACCTCTTTTGAAAACTGTAGATCCTGATCAGCTGGCTTCTAGGGAAGCCATCTGATAAGGATTAACACTGTTTTCAATGCTAGCCATAATATGAGGAAAAATCAAAATTTATCCTGGCTATACAGTGTTAGTGCTGTTCTGAATTTCCAAGTTTTTAACTCATATTAGCCTAGCGTCCTTTCTGTGTCTGATCTGGGTCTCCACTATTTGCTTATCGATTGTTCTATTAAAATTGAATAAAAATGAAAATACCATCCAACATCCTTTAGAACTGAAATGGACTGTTCCAATTTTTTTGTTTGTTTTTGTTGCTTTACGTCCCATGTCAACAGCTATGGTCATTGAGGGACGGTCAGTTCACTTAACCACACTTTTTCCTGGGCATGCTTAAGCAAGCGGTTAACCAGTAATTTGTGCACATACTTTCGCTTGTAACTGACAACAACCATCAGCGGAAGGGAGGAGAATGACCGTAGAAATTATTTCATGATCAATCTCCACGAAAGTATGGTACCGGGCTGGGATCGAACTCGCCAACCCTGGATCTGCAGTCAGACACGCATCTGTAGCCAGACATGTTACCGACTGCGCTACGGGGCCGGGTGACTGTTCCAATTGATAACAGTGAGAAATTCCATTTGTTAATTAAACCCTAGTCTTGCTGAATTCATATTTATTTCCATTGGAAAGCAGTATACATGTACATCCAGATCAGCTGACCTGTTGTGAAGCCAGCTGATCAAGATCTTCACTGTTTTTTTTTCACCCGTGTGATGAATCCCTGCAGAGCGCAGTGGCTCAGTTGGTAATGTTAGACTGCGGATCGAAGGGTTGCCACTTCGAGACTCATGCCGGGGGGATCACTGTGTTGTGTCCTTGAGCAAGACACTTAATCCACTGCTTGTGTGGCTCAAACAACTTAACTCTCTACCAAATTATTAATTTTACCCAATCTCCCTTCGTGAACAGATGAAATAGCGGAGCCAGCCCAGATATGAATATTATAGTTGCCGCCTATACAGTGACCCAAAAGCTTAATAATACCTTCATGTCTTTTACCGATTTGTTTTTAAAGTTAACTTTTTTCAAAAAATCTTTCAGGAATACCATCAGAGTGTCAAACATTATGGATCCAGATCACACCCCTTGCAGCTGACCTTAGTCCAAACTGCTGCAAAAGTTATTAGCAGGTGAAACATACACGGATTGAAAAGGTTTTATCAGAGGGGGTTCAACTCTGACATTTTTGTTTGTTTTTTCAGTCGATGAAGGGAGGATCCAAAATACCACTAAAAGGGAGCCATTATCGACCCGCCTGTGAAGCGCCATTTAAATGGCTTTTCGCTGGCGTGCTGATGATGGCCCAACATTGAATACGAGCTTGGTAGCTTTGTGATTTTTCAGGGGATCCAGACCAGTATTGCTAAGAAACCTATATTTTTGTGATTTTTCAGAGGGAGTCCGGACCCCCCTGTCCCCCCTCTGGATCTGCACAATTGTGAAAGAAGTAACTTGTGTGAAAGAAGTAATGGTCATCGAGGTTATTTATTGTACATCTTAGCATTAGCGTCCATGCTAATTTAATAGCTTCAGCATTCAGTTCAACTCATTATCCAATGTTATGGCAATCTAACATGCAATCATATTTAAAATTCACCCTTATCCTGTTAAAAAAAATTGTCTTGAAAATGCCCTCTGCTTATTATGTCTGCTGCATATATTCAAGTGTACTTCAGACTAGAGTTTATCATGGAAGCAAACTTAGAACCCAGATCAGACAGCTCCAAAGGGATAGAAAAATCTGCCCCTCGTGATCATCATTTGTCATTACTCGGCAAGCCTCGTAATGCCAATCGGTGATCCTCGGGACAGATTTTTCTATCCAACCCTCACACTCATGATGGATTCTTATAATATTATGTTATTAAACTCCTACTAAACAGTTTGTATGTGTATTTGCCAAGTCTGTAGATGTTGAAACCAAATAAATATTTCTGGAAAATTCTTTGACAACCTCTTAGAAAATAGTGACAGAGGAATCTAAGACTTAGCTAGGATTTATCTGATATTTTGAAAATTCCTATCAGGGTGAGTGATAGCCACAATCCCATTCTTTACTTCTCTCTCCCACCTCTGAAGTGCTGTTAATCCTGTTTAACACATACCAACTTAAGCACAAAATATCTTGTGATGTGCAAGGTCTACACTGACGTTGGTGGTATAAAATAGTTATACCATATTTGTCCACCTGTACATAAGATGATCTACTCGCTAAAGCGTGTTGATTATCTCCACGTACAGGGGGACAAGCCATGGTATAACTATAACATAAGCACTAGAAACTATGCATGTGGAGGCGACAAACTAATATTTTTTCTCCGGCCTGATCATGCTGCTTTATCAGATTTTCTCCTCGAGAGTTATTTTAATGTAATATAAATTGTCTTAAAGATACCGATATTGCTACCGGTATATTGCTACCGGTATGACAAATATTACTGAACTTGATATTACGATAATTGACAATTTCAGTGATTGGAATCTACACTGGTTGTCTTGTGAATATGATGAGTTTCGAGTGATCTTGTCATGAATTAAGTAAAACTTGTGTAAAGCGGCCACTCAAAATTAGACAAAACAAAATCTTAATGACAAATGGTAGCTTAATGAAGGTTGAAAGTTACTGTTGCAGAATGCTCTCCTTGGAGCATTCTGCAATACTTTTGACCTGCATTAAGCGATAATTGGTCTTCAAAACCAATTTTTGGTCTTTTTTAGAGTGGCCGTTTTAAACAGGTTTTACTGTATAATAGAAAGGTAATCTTGAACTTGATTTTGCATAACAATTAAGTTTTGTTGAACTTGATATTACAAGGACTGACAATTTCATTGATTGGAGTCTACACTGGTTATGTGTTAATTTGGAGGGACCTTGTCATGATTTATAATTTTAAAAACGGTTAACTTGATCTTGAATTTTGCATGACAAATTTTGCTTAATATCGATAACCAGGACGTTAAAGTTACGTAATGACATATATCCATTATACAGTTGGGTAAAAGAGAGAAATCCTTGGCGATATTACGCTAAAAAATTTGATTTTTAAGAAATTTTAAAGTCATGTGATAAATAGAATCTAACATTCTTGCTCCTGTATTATTGAATTTATTAAACTCATTGCGAAAAAGCGATAAAAAGCTCGACAAGCCTCGCATTTAATCTCTTTTCCTCAACTTGTTTAATAAATTAAATAAAACATGAGCACTCATATAAGATCCTCTATATAAAACAGATATCTTAAAGCTGCATACTCTGCAACTATGAACATTTTTCGAAAAATTTTCTTTTCTTTTTAAATCATTTGTAAAAGTAGAATTCAGCTGTGTTTTCACAATAAAAATGCTCAGTACAGCTGAAAACTGCATGGAAAAGTGAATTATCTTATCAAATAGGTGTATTTTTGTCTTGTTGGTAATTATTTGCGTCCCTCCAATAATTCTAGACCGTTGAATGCTAACATAAATGCAGTTGTTTCGATGGTGATAACTTGTTAAGATTTACGAAAATGGTAAAATGTTTACCTGAATTTGAGTATTTTTACTGTGTTCTTGAAAAATAAAAACATTATTTTTAAAATTAGAAGATCACAAGTTACAGACTATGCAGCGTTAAGCTTGATTTTCACATGACAAATTTTACTGATTCAGAACTTGATATTTCATTGGTATGAGCCTACACTACATGATGAGTTAATTCTGATCGAGCGATCTTGTCTTAGATTTTAATATAGTCTTGAACTTGATTTTGTATTCCAATTAAATTTTATTTAAATTGATATGAGGACTGATAATTTCGTTGATCTGAGTCAACACTGTTTGTCTTGGCGACATGAGTGATTTAGTCATAATTTATAATAAAATGGTAAGCTTGAACTTGATTTTGCATAACAAATAAATTTTACTGATGACTGACAATTTCATTGATTGGATTCTACACTGGCTGTCTTGGAAACATGATGAGTAAATTCTGAGTGATCTTGTCATAATTTATAATAAAATGGTAATCTTGAACTTGATTTTGCCTATCAATTAAATTTTATTGAACTTGATATTACAAGGACTGACAATTTCATTGATTGGATTCTACGCTGGCTGTCTTGGAAACATGATGAGTAAATTCTGAGTGATCTTGTCATTATTTATAATAAAACGGTTATCAGCAACAGCACATCCTCAAGATTTACTTGTTGATTACTCGGAAATACTTATTGGATTATTGAGGGCAGTTACTGGAGGTTCCGACAAGTGGAATATATCGTAAATAAACATCCTATTTTCCATGAAAAATATTTGCTAAAATTTGATTTGAATTGTCTCTGCGAGACATTTCAAATCAGATTTCAGCAAATATTTTTATCCCGGAAAAAAATCAGAAAATATGAAAACGTTTTTCCGCCGAATTCCAATTATCTGGAATCGGGGTGATATTTGATTCTCACTAGATTGGAAAATAACGATTCTCAGGTTGAAATTATTTCTGGCCGGAATTGTGACAGGAGCAATAAGCCACGAGAGAAATTAACATCAATCTGTGTTTGGAGTATGGGACAGGTACAGAGTGTATGGGAAAACGTAATGGACAAGGATGGTAAGAAATTTAACTGAATGACACAAATAGAATGAAATTTGAACTGAAATATAAATAAATAGTTTGGTATAATTTACACCTCCTTGCATTTCTATATTAAAAGTATAGGGCTGTTTTTTGGCGGAATTTGAGATGGACAAAAATTTCTGATTGTTTGTTTGATTTGATTCTTTACATTTATGTCCCATCAACATTCTTTCGGTTATGTAGGGACGGGTCTTCCTGGGTTGAACCAGTACTAAGCTAGGATTAATGTTCTTGCTCAAGGACACAAGGCAGTGAATCCGGTGAGGCTCGAACCCGCAGCCTCTTGGTCTGACAAAAGCAATCAATCTATGGTATGTTTTATAAGTAGGGGTATAGATCTTTCCGTATTTTGCAATGATTTACTGTTCACAACCCTGTATACATTTTTGATGTTGGTACGTGGCGGTATTTGAGATTATTTTTTTTATGGAAACAGTCTTTTTGAGCAATTAAGATCTGAGCTTTTAATTTCATTTTTTAGAAAATTGAAAAATATGATCTTCCAATTTTTTTGAAAAGGACTGCTAATAACCTTTGCAAACAGTTTGCACCCAGATCAGGACAGACAGAAAGTCAGTTCTGACCATTTGACACTTTTGATAGTGTTTCCAAAATAATTTTTTGAGAAAAAAAAGCTTGAAAAAGTCTGCAGATGACAACAAAAGCATGAAAAATTACCCAGCATGCAAAGAGTTAAACTTCATTAAGTCAAAGTGAGATTTTACTTGGAGATATCCGTAATAAGAGCTAAAAGGAGTTGTTTTTTAAGTCCAAACAAAGTATAATTTGATAGGAAATAGTATATAGTGAAAAAATTCAGAAATACACTTACATTAAATTTATTAAGGTAAACCAAAAGACTATATTAAATCTTTAAATATTTCATCATTTTCCTAAAAATTTGGACAGGACAATCACTTTAAACAGTGCACATATGTCACTCTCAAAAATGCACAGACAATGCAAAAATATATTATTTTTTTCAACGAAACAAATAGTATTTAGAGTCAGCGGATAAAATAATTTTTTTTTTTTAGAAATCTTTTTTTTTCTACTTTACGAAAAATTATGGTAGGAGGGTTTGTAAATCAACTAATAACAAATTCTGGCCTAAGCTCATGCTTAATGTGTTTAGGTGTAATTCTTTGTTATGACTCATTGCCGGGTAAGCGCTTCAGGACATTATGGTTTTCTGGTTTTCAAAATGTTTTTTAAAGTGTGTAAATGCCGAGTATCTGAGGTAAATTCTTAAGAATCTTGGTTTCAGGCTGAGAGACAATATGTGTATTCTACATATAAGCCATGACATGAGATTTCAAACAATGTGGTATGCGCAACCAGCAAAGGCTCAGACCAGCCTGCCCATATGCGCAGTCTGATCAGAGCTTTAGTCGCTTGAATATTCTATGAATATTAAGCTACTGACCGAACATCGTTTGGAGTTTCTAAGCGTAAACAGTACTGGTAAAAGGAGGCTGCACAGGCTTGTCTGAGTCTACACTTGTCAAAATGCCACAATGTTGGAAATCACATGCCGCGGCTCATTTATTGAACATTGCCACTGGTTTGCGCTTTTCAGATGAGACATTCAGAAATATCGTGAAAACAAGCTGATTAGATAATATTTTGCCATTATCCTTATGACAATCAGCTTAATAAGATGTTTAGGTTGTTGTTTTCAACTCTTTGCATTTTATCTGCTTTTTGTCATCTGATTTTTCTCAGAATTAGCTTTTTTTAAAACAGATTTCAGGAATACAATCAGTGTGTCCAACAGTTTGGATCCAGATAGGCTTAACATTTTGTCGAACCGATTAGGTTGATGATGTTTGCAAACGTTGTCAGTAAAAGACTTAAGTCATCACTAGTGGCTTAAAGTGAGAAACCAAGTAAAAAATAGTATATGAGTATGATCAGGAAATACCACAATCACAAACTGCAGACAACCCTGTGGCACCGCGAGGAAGAGCCGTTCAACCATCACGAGACACCAGGAAGACAAATTAAGCAAAGCAATCAGCTCTCTCTTCCCCATCAAGATTATTGCAATACTAAAATGGACATAAAGTAACGTACAACAAAACATAGAACAATTACAGACTCCCACAATGGGAGTAACAATAAACAGAAAGTCAACAACAACAGAACCACCGCCTTAGAACGGACAGCAGCCTAAGCCACCGGGGGGCTTAAATGCATTTTACTGGTACCAAATCTTCGCCCTAGATTCTGCTGTTGTTGGAGTACAAAAATGTTCAGCTCGCATGGAGCCATCTAACTAATGCAATGTATCATCATGGAAAAACACTCTAATCAAATTACTACACCATGATGAAACAAAGAGAAGGGCTCATGACTCACAGATAGTCAGAGCTAAAGAAAACCTCAAGTTGAGCCACGGTGGGTCCAGCTACAGATAGCATCAGGCACCAACCCACCGATTAAAGCTTTACGTCAGAGCCGTCATAGAGGCTGAGGCCTGACCCACCGTAGTGCAATTAAAGAGGAAACCATAGCTATAAACCGTGATTGGGTTTACAACTAGGCATGCAGATTGTCGCATGATATCCAAGTTATATCCAACCCTTATATAACGTTTAACTATCTTTTTGAATTGATCACTAAAATTAGGTTTTCCAACAATTCGTTTGAATTTATAGACTAAATCACCATAAAAAATAGGTTCTGATATGCCTTGTTGCAGAAGAGTTTTTAACCCAATGTTGTATTTAACAATTAACTCTGAGTGTCTGTAGTAGAATTTAGAAAATGCTTTTCGAATTTTATGATATCTATAACCTTGTTTTAATAATTTAGCAGTTAAAAATAAGTTTCTGTTGTTGAAGTCATCAACATTAGAACATACTCTAGCAAAACGAATAAGCTGAGAAATATATACACCATAGGAAGGAGAGCGAGGAACATCTCCATCAAGAAATGGGAAATTTACTATTTCAAAATTAAAATCATCCCGTTTATCATAAATTTTAGAAGAAACTATGCCATTTGTTATTGACAAGTTCAAGTCCAAAAACGGAGCTTCAGTATCAGAAGAATTCGCCTTATTTAACTGAAGTTCAGTGGGATATATCTGACCTACCATTTGTTCAAAATAAGGATTATCAATATTAAGTAAGTCATCTAAATATCTGGAGGTAGAGTTAAAAGCTTCAATAACATCAGATTGATTATTGTCTGACAGAGATAACATAAAGTCTCTCTCATAACAAAACAAAAACAAATCTGCAACAAGAGGAGCACAATTAGTACCCATTGGAATACCGACAATTTGTCTATATAATTTTAAGCCAAATCTTATAAATATATTGTCCAAAAGATAATGGAGCGCATCACACATTTTCTGACATGACCACAATTTATATCGTTTAGGTTGTTCAGAAGTAAAAAAGGCATTTTTATCATTACAGGCCAAATAAAGTGAGCCCTCTCTGTTAAATGTTTGTTCAATTAATTCTGTTAGTTTTTCTTTTATTAGATTATGAGGTAGTATAATGAGTAGAGTGTAGTATAGAGAGTAGAGAAATCATATGTAGACAAACCAGATGCTAGAAAACCTCTAGACTTCAATTTATTAAGAATTTCACCTGAATTTTTAATAGACCAAAATAAATTTTTACCATTTCTTTCATAAACTGTTCTGCAATATTTAATGACATGGTTTCTAATTGCAGTGAGACAAGAAGTCAAAAGAATAGACAACTCAGTAGTTGTACATGCACTAGAATTAGCAATAAAACGCGACTTATAGGGCCGTTTATGAAGTTTAGGTAACCAGTAGTTAAGTATTTCATTTGAATCTTCTGCCAGCATATGAGGCACATGTAATGTGGAGCCTTTACTTATCCTAGCTGAAAATCCAGAAAGAATAAAATATGGCAAAATTATCATGATTGGCATTTTTAGCATTATGGTTTAATCTTATTAGTTTTCAACAATTTATGTCATTTATCATACTTCTGACTTCCCATTTACCTGCCCAAACTATATGTAAATCTAGATCAGACTGCAGAACATTTTTTATCTAAGCTAACACCATTACTATATGTACAGTTCATCAGAAGTACACATAATATGTTCCCTGTTTGAATTTTCTTCTCTCCCAAGTTTTAAAACCTTCATTTCATTCCCTTTCAGATACTTTGATTTTATTTGATATGGTTATAGCAAGTCCTGATGGTATGTCTTATTAACAGTCTATTAATTCATTTCGGAATATTTTTTTTTGTTCGGAAAACACCAGGTTTTACTTTTTGACAAAACGTATGCCAGGAATAGGTTATGTTGAACCTAAGAAGTGGCCAAGTATATGCCAGAAATAGGTTTTGTTGACAAAAGGTATGCCAGGAATAGGTTATTATGTTATTTTGAACCTTATCAAGTGGCCAGCACAGTGACTAGGAGCAAAATATATGCCAGGAAAAGGTTAAACCGTTTTGTTGACAAAACGTATGCCAATAATAAATAATGTTGATCAAAGGTCGATTTGTTCTGTCAATCAGTAAAACCTGGTGCTTTCCGAACAAAAAAATAATTTCCAAAATTAAATAATAGGCAGTATATTCAAAAATTTACTCTTCAACTTATTTTTTACCTTTTGGTTGGCAGGTAAAAAGTTAAGGCTTTTAAATTAAGTGTTACCTCCTATTAAGGCTATTTTTTAAGCACAGCTTCTTTGATGGTGCTTAGGTGGGCTAGCTTTACCGTAATGCACCATCTCATCAAGATCTGCTCACGTGGATCTGCTCTGCTCATAATGATATGGACCTCTTCGCGACAAAACCGGTCTTCAGGGTTTCCGACAAAATGAGTTTCAAACCAGCCTGCTCAGCTACAGAGACTAGCTAGAAAATTGAAATTTCGCTCCTAGCAAGTCTACATGTGATACTTTTCAAAAAGTGAATAACAAAGGCGTTGATCAGACTGCGCGGATGCGCAGGCTGGTCTGCGCCTGTGTTGTTCGCAAACCCCAGAAGACAGGTTTTCTCGCCATGAGGCCCATATTAAAGTAGATTGTAGATTGCATCAGTAAAATAAGATGTGAAGTTCTAAGAAACAGTTTGACATCTGCAGGAAATTCTATAGTATTAAATCTCTTCATTTCTATGTTTCAATAAATCCCACGTTGACATTAGATATGTAATGTCATGGTGATGACTTGTTTTATCTTGATATTTCAATTTGTCATTACCTTATTTATCCATAACTCTTTCCCAGGGGGCAAAGAGTTAACTCTGCATGCTGGTAATTCCTCAAATGACATCTTCTCCCGAAATACTTGTTGTACTGAATCAAAACTTGATTGAGGGGAGGGGGGGGGAGGGGCATCAAGGAGAAATGTAAATCGTTTTGTTACCTGCCTCGCTTTAGCGAAAGTAGTTCTAGTAGTGGGTCCACTCAATCCATCCGTCCATCTGTCCGTCCGTCCGCAACACTTTAGGGTGCCAAGTTTGTGTAATCTGTAACTCCAAAAGTTATCATTCTTTTTTATTGACACTTTGCCTAATGATTGTACACATTTTTTTTTTTTAGTTGTTATTGCTTTATTCTCCCCGTCCATTGGTGTGTAGGGGGTCGGGGAGGACCATCCCCCTCTCACACCTTACAAACTACAATTTTTTTATAAATAAAATCAGTGTATAATAAATTAATAGACTTTCTGCTAACTGTAAAGGCAGCAACTTAATTATTCATATCTGGTCGTGGCTTGGCTGTTTCTTCTAATAAGGAAGGGAAATAGGGTTTTGTTAATAATTGGAAAAAAGTTATTAAGCTTTTTGAGCCGCATAAATGTGTGGGCATTCCATGAAAGTCTATGCATTAACCTTTCAGGTGCCTATCACTAAAAGTTGTATGTTGAATTTGCTGAACAATTCTGAAGCCTCTTTAACAAACAGTGTAGATGCAGGTCAGCCTGTTCCTATTGGAGCAGTCTGATCTAGGTCTACACTGTCTGCGTCTATATTTATGTTAAACAATAAACAGATACCACACCTCATTTTCAGCTTTTACCCTTGTATTAGACCAGACCTAATTATGTATTCATGAGGTGCCGCCTTTACAGTAACCAAAAAGTTCAAGGGTATACACACTGGCAGGGCTGTGGAAATGCTATGCCGGACTTGTCCAACCTGGTCCCATTTCATTCAGGACTAGTTGAAAATTTACAAGTGCAAAATTTGTTATAAAGTTAATAAAATTTTGTATTTCATATTTAGATAATTCATTACGAGTTCACATGTTGCATTGAAAACAGTGTGGATCCTGATCAGCTGGTTTCTTCAGAAGCCAGCTGGTCTGGATCTACACTGTTTACAAGAGAGTTGATATCTGCATGGTTTCATAATGTTTTCTAAAGTGTAAATTGTTTAAGCACAGATAGGAATAAGCTAATCTGTACTATCGGACAAGTAAAATTTCTTTCGACAAGTACATTATGGCCATTTACTTGTTCCTGGACAAG
The DNA here is from genome assembly GCA_964019695.1 of Loripinus fragilis. Classification (NCBI taxonomy): domain Eukaryota; kingdom Metazoa; phylum Mollusca; class Bivalvia; order Lucinida; family Lucinidae; genus Loripinus; species Loripinus fragilis. The sequence goes on along the minus strand of OZ026525.1, from coordinate 27,322,222 downwards.
TAGAAAATTTTACTATTTCCACACCCCTGCACCCTAGACAAGAGAGACTGTATGGGATATTATAAAAATATGTAAGTTACAACAACAACAACATAAAGGAAAAAAAAGAAAAAAAAAAAAAAAGGAAAGATGGATAGACAGAATGAGTAAAAAAGGAAGAAAAATAGAAGAGAGAGAAAAAAACAAAAAGGAAGGAAAATCTGACCCGGCAACAAGGCATGAATGATTGTTGTGCTGACAATTATCTTGCTTACTTTTTTTTTTAAAGGACTTTTCTCTATTTTAACACCGTAGAGTGTCATAAAACAATGTTTTTGGGCTGATAATTATGCATCTATACTGTTTACTAGTGGCAAAAATTGACTCCATTCCTTCTCAAATTTCGTTAGATCATTATTGTTAATGGCTATCTCCATGTGTGTTTTATACATAAAAAAAAGTTTTCTCTTAAACACTTCCAAGAATAAAGACTGTTGATTACATCGAGTACAGTAAATATAATATTTGGTATATAAAAGTATGAAGTTAAGTATTTTTGATTCAGTTTTTCCTCGTTCCCAACCGAATATAAACCATTTTTCAGTAGGTGAACAGTCAATTCCATATGCATTCAGCCAACCTGTTACTTTTTTTATGAATGTTTGGATTCGGTCACAGCTCCAGAAAAGATGGTTAATAGATTCATCACATGAATGGCAGTAATAACATAATGCATCATTTCTAACTTTCATATTATGAAGAATTTTATTTGTCACCAAGATCTTGTGGTTGATACTTATTTGGAACCAACGGACAGCAGAGTGTTTAGTTGTCTCAAAAGGAAGTGCATATATTTTAGCCCAGTCTTCATCTGTGAAGTTGTATGCCTTATTCCAGGTTAATTTTCCAGTTGGTATATCTTTATTTTGATTAAGGATATGATACATAGCTTGTGAACCCTTTTTTTGCTTTAAGAGTGGATGGATATGGTTTGGTATAATGGGATTTTGATTTTTACTATTAATTTTTACATTGACATATTTTAGATATAATTTTATGGCTCGCAGTGTTCCGTAATACTGTAAATGATTTGTTTGTATTCCTGTCGTTTCTATAAATTCTTCTAGAGTGTAAAATTCCCCATCTTCTTTGATTAAGTCATTAATGTATTTGATACCTTTTTTATACCAGTTTGTATAGTATATGTGTGTTCCACCTACTTTAATGTTATTATTATAAAATAAAGGGCATTTAAGGACTTGGTCTTCATTTAAGACCTTTTCACTGTTAATTTTTATGAATGCATTTAAGACATCCACCCAGAATGGATTTTTGAGACTTTTTTTGCAATGTTCTATGTAATTTAAATGGCAACCCATTAATTTGTTTAAGTCAATATATGATTTAATAAAATGTTGCCATTTACTGTCATAGGTAATGAGCCGTCTGAGCCAAGTAAGCTTCAATGCATCAATAAAGGCTTTTATGTTTATCATTTTTAGTCCCCCCTCAAAATACTGTTTTACGCAGATTGAGGTTTTAAGTTTGGTTTTCTTATTCCACAGGAAAGTAAATAGAATATTATTTATTTCATTAACTATTGATTCACTAGGGTTTGGGAGTGTAATAAAAAGATGATTTAATGTTGGAATAAGCATTGTTTTTATAACTGTCACCTTTCCCAGGGGTGATAGCATTCGGCGCTGCCATTGAGTTGCTGTTTTTTCTAAAAGTTTGATTTTCTCTGTATAGTTTCCTTTAGCCATCTTGTCAAGATCTGTGTTAAAATTTATTCCTAATAGTTTGAAAGTGTTTTTCCCCCATGACAATTTCCATTTAGTTTTTATAGTGTCTGAACTGTATTTCTTGGAGCCTATCCATACAATTTGTGTTTTATCATAATTTATTTTCAGCCCTGATATTTTTGAGAATTTTTCTAATTCTTCAAGGGTATGATTAAGGGAGTCATCTGACCCATCTAAAATAACGGTTGTATCATCTGCAAACTGAGATATTTTGAATTCTTTGAGTTCAATTTTAATTCCTTTTATATTTTTATTTTTTCGTAGTTTTGTTGATAAAAATTCGGCACAAATTATGAAAATGTAAGGTGACAGAGGATCCCCTTGTCGACAGCCACGCCCTATTTGAAACCAGGATGATAAGTGTCCACATTGTATTACTGCAGATGAGATACCTTTATAAAAAACATCTATCCATCTTCTAAATGATTCACCAAAATTTAAGAATTTTAAAGCCTTGCGTATAAAAGACCATGACAGTGAATCAAAGGCTTTTTCAAAGTCTATCAAAAGTAGAAGTCCAGGAATTTCTTTTTGTTCAGTATGGTTTATTAAGTCATATAAAAGGCGTGTATTTTCACCCATATATCTGCCCTGAATAAATCCTGTTTGGTCTTTATCTATGAGACTGTCTAGATTTGGTTTTATTCTGTTTGCGATAGAACCTGATGCAATTTTATAAACTGTGTCTAAGAGGGTAATGGGTCGCCAATTTTTTAGGTATAGCTTGGGCTTATTTTCTTTTGGGATACAAGTAATCACCCCTTGTTTTTGTGAAATTGACAATTCCCCTTTCATGTAACCATAGTTAAGGGACCTCAGTACAAACTGGCCTATATCTTTCCAGAAAACTTTGAAAAATTCTGCAGCAAAGCCACTTATGCCTGGACTTTTTTCATTTTTCATGTTGTATAAAGTTTTTGAGATTTCTTCATATGTCAAAAGTCCTTCTAGATTATTTGCTTGCTCATCAGATAGTGTTTTCATATCATTAATTTTGACATATTCTTCAAGATCTATGTCCTCTAGATCACTATCTCGACTTTGATACAGAGTTTTATAAAAGTTTTCAGCTTCTTTTAATATTTCTTGCTGTTCTGATATTACAGTTCCATCGTCCTTTTGTAATTGGGTCATTGTTTTTGATATAAAGTTATGTTTTTCAAGATTGCAAAAATATTTGGTTGGTTTTTCTCCTTGGTCTATATCTTTAGCCTTAGATCTGATCATGCTACCTTTAAGGTTTTCTTGTCGAATAGAGTATAGTTCTGTTTTGTAATTTTCTAATTCTTCAAGTTTACTTTCATTTAAATTTTGCTCTATTTTTTTTATGTTAGATAATAATTCCTGTTCCCTTATATTTTTTAATTTATTTTTATGACTTGAGTATGAGATTGCAGTTCCTCGAAGTTCCATTAGCAGCACATCTAAAAACAGTTGGTCGTTGATAGTAAATTGTATATCTTTAGCAGGAATATTGTTGATATCATCAAAATTATAAACTGGCAGTGCATATTGTGCTTTTATCTCGGATATTCTTTTATTTATTATTTTTAAGTAATCTTTATCTGAAAGTAAGGAGTTATTATGTTTCCAGTAGCCTTTTCCTTGGTTGAAATTTGTGAATTGTAATTCTAAAACAATAGGAGAATGATCCGACCTGTAGCTGGACTCAATTTTTGTTTGTTTTACATATTGCATGGTTGTTTCTGACACTAAAAAATAATCAAGCCTAGCTTGTTTTAGAGGGTTTCTTTTCCGCCATGTATAGCCTTTTTTTAAAGGAAATGTTTCTCTAAAGGGATCTACAATGTTTTTTTCATATATTTTGCCTAGAAGTTTGTCACGTGCTTTTGGGTTATTAACATGTTTGTAATTATAACTATCCATATTGGGGTCAAGAACCAAATTATAATCTCCACATATTGTAAAATCTGAATTGCCAATTTCATCTATGTGTTTAAATATATTTTCATAAAAGGCTGTATTATCTGAGTTTGGTCCATATAAGGTCACTAAGGTAAACCTTTGATTATTTACTGTTATATCTAAAATAATATAATTTCCAGTCTCATCTGAGATCTGTTTGTGTATTTTATAGTCTATATTTTTCCCAAAAAGAATAGCTACTCCTCTTGCATTGGATTTATAACTACTGAAAATACAGTCACTTCCCCACTGATTTCTAATAAAAAATTCATCATTTTTAGTGAAGTGTGTATCCTGTAAACAATAGATGTCCATCCGTTTTGCTTTTAAAAACTCAAAAATATCAGTTCTCTTATTAATTCCCCCAAGTCCTTGTGTGTTGTATGAAAATATTTTTAAGTCAGCCATTTACATGATGTTCTGCATTTTGTATAGTATGTGTCAGCATAAAGTGTTGCCGGGTCAAAAATTTTACAACAGGTGAAAAGCATTTTTACAAAGAGTTCAAAAATGTTTTGCAGTTTTTGCACAATTCAACATTATTTTATTCACTATAATCAGATGGGATATATATATATATATATATATATATATATACATATATATACATATATATATATATATATACTTCTTTAAATGTTTCAAAATGATAGAAATGTATTTACTAGCTTGTACCGAAAAATGCTACTGTACTTGACCCAGTAAGAGCACTGTGTACATCATTTTCCTAAAACTTTACTTCCACCCTTGGGAAATTGTGTAGATCCTGATCAGCTGCCTCCAATGAAGCAAGTGTCCATGATGCACGCAGTTTCTCATCGTCAGGACAAGTCTACTTAAACCTACAAGGAAATACATCACTGGTTCTTAAGTAAAATTACATATCTTTTACAGCTCAAATACCACCCAATGTGTAGATATGTAAAAATGCCATCTTAATAGGTCAAGCACAGTATTTGAAGTATAGAACCAGAGTTAAATTGGTACATTGGCGCTAAAAAAAATGGCTTCGGGATTAGAGGGACTACTTAGTTCAGAGTCCATTCAGAATGATCCTGATCATGAAGTCCTTACATTGTGAATCAAAATAGAAAAGAGCCTCGACATGAGGCATCCAATCATGTGTCATGCGCGATGAGCAGAGCCTCAGACCAGCCTGCACAAACGTGCAGTCTGATCAGAGCCTTTGCTGGTCGTTTGAATATTCTATGAATATTTAGCTACCGGCCAGACAGCATTTTGAGTGTATAAGCTTAAAATGCAGCTGCACAGGCTCGTCTGAGTCTACACATGTCAAAATGCCACATTGTTGGAAATCACATGCCACGGGTCCAATAATACTTCATAGCTAAAATTTTATACAGATAGAAATGAATAAATTCTGTATAAGAGACAGTGAAAACCCCAATCAGCTGGCTTCTAGGGAGTCGGCTAATCAGGGTCTATTCTGTCTTCCATTGTGCGATGAAATTGGGAATTGTATACACCAATTGGAGAAGCTTTTACTCATTTTCGATTGGGAAAGAGCCAATATTCGGCCCCGCCTCAGGCTTAAGAAATTCCGATTTAGTTATAATTGGGCAGTTGCGCAAGTATGGTATCTCTTATTTTCTCAAACAAGAGGTCCATGAGCGCGAGCTCTTAGTGTGCATCTTGCCTCAGTACACCTCCCTAGATTCCATCTTGCCGAAACGAAATACAAGAGTGGTCCAAGGAGGCTCAGAGGTTGAGAAAAAATAACAAAAAAATACATGTACAGAGCAGTTAAACAAAATCCACATTCCAAAACTGGGTTTTTGGTTGTAAGTATTAACTTGAAAAAGAAGTTATAGAGTAACGGGACAGTAGTAATGTTTCATGTCTCTTCTCACTCGCAGAAGTTAGGATCATTTGGTCCCTGCCACTCCGAGTGCGAAAAGGCCAGTAAAGTACAATATATCTATGTTTATATACTGTATATGCACACAAGGCTATGTTTCACATTAAAAACCAGGGGGCATAGTGAATGACATTGTTTTCTGTATCGAAAGCCTCTTAGATACAAGGTCCAGCTAAAAAGTTAATGGATTATCGTATTCAATCCAATTTTCATGATTCCTTCATTCCGCTTGAAAGCAGTTTAGGTCCAGATCAGCTGCCTTCTGAAGAATCCAGCTGTTCCGGATCCAGACTGCTTTCGTCCCAATGATGACTTTATAATTACAGCTACCAAACAGCCAAGAAAAAAGCATCCGAAAATGTAGTCTGCTGAAGTTGTCTGCCGCAAATAACCGCCCAACACCACTGACAAATTAATTATAGAAACAAAACAGTGTGGACCCAGGACAGACTGCTCCTATAGGAGTAGCCCGATCCGGGTCCACACCGTTTGCCACAGAGGCCTCCCAAACATTTCAGCAGACGAGAAAAGCAGACAATTTTTGTTGCGATTGGCGCCTTAAAGGTTAAGGATCCGCTAAAAGATTTAAGATTACCGTATTCAACCCAAAGGTATTCTTTCAATGTTGAAGAACAGTGTCAGATCCAGATCAGTTGACTTCTGATGAAGTCAGCTGCTATGGTTCCAGACTGTTTTTCTTTCACATGATGAGGTTATATCCACAACAAACAACCGTACCACTCCACTTGCAACTAGACATTGAATATATGCTAACAGTTATGGGTTACCGTATTTGATCCAAAAAGGCATACTGTCAGCATAGCCTTTTCAAAATTTCACAACCTTCTCTTGAAAAATGACACAAATCCAGACCAGCTGGCTTTTAATGAAGCCAGCTGATCTGGATCTTGGCTGTTTTTCCTCCACTTGGCGCAAAGAAAAGAAAAAAAATACATCTGAAAGTGTAGTCTGCCGAAGTCGTCTGCTGCAAATAATTGCCTAACATCACTAACATATTAATTATTGAAGCAAAAAAACATTGTGGACCCAGAACAGACTGCTCCTATAGGAGCAGCCTGATCCGGGCCAACACTGTTTGCCATAGAGGCTTCCCAAACATTTCGGCAGACAAGAAAAGCAGACAATTTTTGTTGTGATTGGCGCCTTTAGGGCTAGGGATCAGCTTAACGATTTAAGATTACCGTATTCAACCCAAAGGTATTCTTTCAATGTTGAAGAACAGTGTCAGATCCAGATCAGTTGACTTCTAATGAACTCAGCTGCTGTGGGTCCAGACTGTTTTTCTTCCACATGATGAGGTTATATCCACAGCAAACAACCGTACCACTCCACTAGAAACTAGACATTGAATATATGCTAACAGTTATGGGTTACCGTATTTGATCCAAAAAGGCATACTGTCAGCATAGCCTTTTCAAAGTTTCACAACCTTCTCTTGAAAATGGCACAAATCCAGACCAGCTGGCTTTTAATGAAGCCAGCTGATCTGGATCTTGGCTGTTTTTCCTCCACTTGGTTGGCGCCAAGAAAAGAAAAAAAATGCATCTTAAAGTGTAGTCTGCCGAAGTCGTCTGCTGCAAATAATTGCCTAACATCACTAACATATTAATTATTGAAGCAAAAAAACATTGTGGACCCAGAACAGACTGCTCCTATAGGAGCAGCCTGATCCTGGCCAACACTGTTTGCCATAGAGGCTTCCCAAACATTTCGGCAGACGAGAAAAGCAGACAATTTTTGTTGTGATTGGCGCCTTCAGGGTTAGGGATCAGCTTAACGATTTAAGATTACCGTATTCAACCCAAAGGTATTCTTTCAATGTTGAAGAACAGTGTCAGATCCAGATCAGTTGACTTCTAATGAAGTCAGCTGCTGTGGGTCCAGACTGTTTTTCTTCCACATGATGAGGTTATATCCACAACAAACAACCGTACCACTCCACTAGAAACTAGACATTGAATATATGCTAACAGTTATGGGTTACCGTATTTGATCCAAAAAGGCATACTGTCAGCATAGCCTTTTCAAAATTTCACATCCTTCTCTTGAAAAATGGCACAAATCCAGATCAGCTGGCTTTTAATGAAGCCAGCTGATCTGGATCTAGGCTGTTTTTCCTCCACTTAATGACATTAGATCCAGGTCATAAAAAAGACAGAGATTAATTAAGCCAAGGAGAGTTAGAATGACCACTGATCTGGAACCCTGTAAACATAATGATGCTTTGGGCTTTTTGAGAGAGTATTTTTTAATGTTATATATACTCTGTTATCCACTAGATTTTAAGTTTAATGAATAGAGAAAGAAAACATTGAAAATAACATACCCATATGATATCTTAATCATAAATCCATACTTAATCCTCAGAGATAGAATATGTTCCACATAATTCCATATGCAACATCACAGAGGAAAGGAGAAAAACAAAAGAACAAAAACAAACTCTGGAATGGTATAACAGTATGAGATATCGAACTATCCTTCATCACCTGCCGAAGTCCTCCGCTATACTGTAAATAATTGTTTCATTTCAGACCGATTTCAGAATAATCTCCCCAAACATGTATGAACCCTGATCAGACTGATCCAAGTGGAGCAGTCTGGTCTGTGTCCATATTGCTTGCAGTAGTAGCTATTGAGGTACATCAGCAGGCAATAGTGCAGATGGCGGACATTTTTTGCAGTTTATCTGTAATTTTTTGTGTTTTTAATGACACTACCAATGTCATCATGTATGTCAAATTTGAGTTTTCTTCCAGTCAATGTTTTTCCATACACTGCACCATTGTAATACCAGGCTTGTTCAATTGAAGAATGTTCCGAGAGTCTATGTATTAATACGGAGTTTAGTTTTGTGACATCATCCACTAAGCGGTGGCCAGCTGATTTCATTGCTCGTCTTTTTTTCATGATTTTTGTCTTTGTGGAAGTGTTTGTGACTTTCATCAGCACAGGCTTGGGACTTCCAGGCTTTCCTGGTATACGGTGGATGGCTATCACCTCTTGTGGAGCTAGTGTGACATCTTGATGTGACAGCAGGTCTGATACCTTGGTCCACAATGTACTTTCATCCTCGCCTGCCTCTTCCTGTATGTCCATTATCTTAAGGTTGTTCTTTCTAGAATATTGTTCATTCTGATTCGCCTTCTCTAGTGCCATGTTGGCTGTTTTTTGTACTGTATCTCTGTTTTTTTGTATATCAGAGATTTTGATTTTAAGATGGTCATTTTCCTCACGTAACATGTCCAGTTCTTCTCTAAATTTTTTTGTCCTTTCTTTAACTTTGATGTCTATTGTCAATTCTATATTCTTATTTATCTCAGCCATTATATCTTCTACAGTTGCTGTTATAAATGATTTCATGTCAGCCTTTGTCATCATGTCTTGTGACTTATCTCTTAGTTCATTCACATTTTGTCCAATTGTCTTAAGTTCTTGGGTCAAGTCTTCCATATGATGACTTAACAGCGTAATCTCTTCCGCACTGGAGTTAGACACTTCACTAAAAGTTCTCTTAGCTTTGGCTGGTGTTGTGTGACTAGAGGAAATTCCAGGTTTCTTTTTTTCATTGTCCTTGCCTTGTTTTACTTTGTCACTCATTTTTATGTTTCTGTTTATCTTTTAAGTAGTGTAAGTGTGGCACAAAATTAATCCAGGTAATCCAGGTAGAATTTTGTCCAGGTAAGGAGCTCAGTTACACAATATGTTCACTTGGCTGAGTATTCTAACTGTAAATTTCTGTATTTTTTCCTATATTTCCATTTTGTTTTTACTAATAACACTAAATTCTCATATTTTTTATCAAAATAAATTCCAGATCCAGAATCTCTATGAATCAATCTTCATTATGGTTAAATTTATTCTGGTGATTATTTATTATTTTATATTTAATTGCACAAAAACTGCAGAGCTAATTTTAACACAACATTCTATACTGAACTCAGATCAAAAAAAAATCGTTGACATTAGATATGTAATGTCATGGTGATGACTTGTTTTATCTTGATATTTCAATTTGTCATTACCTTATTTATCCATAACTCTTTCCCAGGGGGCAAAGAGTTAACTCTGCATGCTGGTAATTCCTCAAATGACATCTTCTCCCGAAATACTTGTTGTACTGAATCAAAACTTGATTGAGGGGAGGGGGGGGGAGGGGCATCAAGGAGAAATGTAAATCGTTTTGTTACCTGCCTCGCTTTAGCGAAAGTAGTTCTAGTAGTGGGTCCACTCAATCCATCCGTCCATCTGTCCGTCCGTCCGCAACACTTTAGGGTGCCAAGTTTGTGTAATCTGTAACTCCAAAAGTTATCATTCTTTTTTATTGACACTTTGCCTAATGATTGTACACATATGGAAGATGTGCACCTTTTATTTTGTGAAATTGTTTCAATTTATTTTCGTTTTTTGATGGGTGTTGAACTTAGACATTTTTCCCATCTGTCCGCAACATTTTAGGGGTGCCAAGTTTGTGTAATCTGTTACTCCAAAAGTTTTCATTCCTTTTTATTCAAACTTTGCCTTATGATTGTTCACATATTGAAGATGTGCACCTCCTATATTGTGCAAGTATCATAAATTTTTTCACATTTTTGACGGGTGTTGAACTTAGACATTTTTTCCATCGGCAATGCTTAGGGGGTGCCTAGTTTGTGTAATCTGTAACTCCAACAGTATTCATTCCTTTATATTCAAACTTTACACAATGATTGTTCACACATTGAAGATGTGCACCTCCTATTTTGTGCACATTTCATTTTTTTTTCTCATTTTTGACAGGTGTTGAACTTAGACATTTTTTCCATCTGAAATGCTTAGGGGTGCCTAGTTTGTGTAATATGTAACTCCAACAGTATTCATTCCTTGATATCCAAACTTTGTATAATGATTGTTCACACATTGAAGATGTGCACCTTCTATTTTGTGAAATTGTTTCAATTTATTTTCGTTTTTTGATGGGTGTTGAACTTAGACATTTTTCCCATCTGTCCGCAGCATTTTAGGGGTGTCAAGTTTGTGTAATCTGTTACTCCAAAAGTTTTCATTCCTTTTTATTCAAACTTTGCCTTATTGAAGATGTGCACCTCCTATATTGTGCATGTATCATAAGTTTTTTCTCATTTTTGATGGGTGTTGAACTTTGACATTTTTTCCATCTGAAATGCTTACTATAGATTACATTGTGAAATTTAGATCTGATTTCATTCCTGTTTATTATAATTTTTCTTATCAACTGTAAACACATTGACGATGTGCACACACAAGGCAGGTCCAGAGCAGAGTTTGGTCTTGTTCCAATATTCAAGATGGCTCTCACAGCATGTATATCTGATTGAACAGAAACTTGATTGGAGGCATCAGGGCAAAATTGAGATTCAGATTTGCTAAAATCGTTCCGTTAAATTCTTTGTCCAAGATGGCAGCAATGGTAGAAAACTTGAAATTCTTCAAACAATTATAATCTACTAAACCATATGAGCCGCGACATGAGATTTATAACAATGTGGTATAAGCAACCAGCAAAGGCTCTAACCAGCTTGCGCATACGTAGTCCCTTGTGAATGAAGCTTTTGCCAACCACGTGAATAGTCCCATAATTGGATATGGTTCCATAATCTTTTTTGAGAACTCAAGACAACTGGGCATGCCCACATGTACAGATTGGAAATTCCAAGAAGATACACAATGAATTTTTGTGGGGTCCACAGAAAATAGAAATTAATGAAAAATCCAGGATTAACTCAGAATACAGTTTGGGTGTTATTTAGTACTCCATGCTTTGGGGTTTTAAATGCAAATGCCTCAAGTGCACTGATTTCTATCTTTACTGAAAATTTGTTAATTTGAGCCGCAGCAATGTGGTATGTGTGACCAGCAAAGTCTGATCAGAGCCTTTGCTAGTCCCTTGAATATTCTATGATTGTTAAGCTACTGGCTGAACAACATTTGGAGATTCTAAGCTTAAAAGGAGGCATAGGCTTTTCTGAGTCTACACTTGTCAAAATACCAAATTGTTGGAAATCACATGTCATGGCTCATTTCACAGCTCCACAGCTGAGGAAGTCTGGGTTAAACTGAAGACAGGTCTACTGAAGACTACTGAGGGAGTGTGTGGCACTACAAGTCCTCACCGATGGTGATGTGAAACTTGGTGGTGGAGTGAGGAAGTTGAAGGGGCTACTGTGGCTAAGCGAAAGGCTTTCAAGGCATGGAAGGCCGGCAAGGGCACAGAAGAGACCTATTGGGCGGCCAAGCGCATAGTGAGAGGCACAGTACACCATGCCTGCAAGGATTTAAACAGGGCAGTCTATGATAATATTGACCCCAAGTCCTCAGAAACCTTTTGCCTAGCCAACCAGATGAGGAGAGAGAATGTTGACATCGTTGGCGACAAGCCAGTGAGAAATGATGCAGGTGAGATGTCTTTGAGTGAAGAGGCAAATCATAAGGCGTGGCTTGAACACTATATGAGACTTTTCAATGTGGAATTTGATTGGGGCCCTGAACATCTATCTGATGAACCACCACTTGAAGGACCACTAATCCCAATCACCATTGATTTGGTGGAGAAGGCCATCTCCAAGATCAAGTCTGGCAAAGCTGCTGGCCCATCAGGTGTAGTGGTGGAGATGATCAGAGCAGCAGGTGATACAGGTACTACCATGATCCACGACCTCACCATAGCAATTATTTGAAATGGAAAGGTTCCAGCTGACTGGAAGCAGAGCATCATTGTCTGCCTTTACAAGGAAAAGGTTGATGCTCTGGACCGAGGCAACTATAGAGGACTGAAACTGACAGAGCATTGGTGGTACAGACCTTGACCTGCTACAGAGCTCAGGGAAGTTCCCATGTGCCGTCTGCGGCACCGGTGTAGGCAGCAACAGTATTAAATGCTACGGATGCAAGCACTGGGTTCACAAGAAGTGCAGTGGGCTCAAGCATGTGAAAGAGGACCTAAACTATAGGTGCTCTAGATGTCAAGGTAATGCCCGGCCCATAGACAGAAGACCACAGAAGGATGTGCAGGTCGGATCTGGCAAACTAGAGGTAGTAGCCTCCTTCTGCTACTTGGGGGACATGCTCTCTGTGGCTGGAGGATGTGAACTTGCAACAAATACGCATGTTAAAAATGCTAGGAAGAAGTTCAAGTTCTTTCATCTCCTACAAGACAAGAGGTAATGTGTACAGTTCTTGACGAGTCCAGATCTCCAGGGCCATGATCAGACAGATCTGTAATGTGAACCCAGAGAATGTGGCTACTGTCAGATCGAAAGAGCTGTGTGCTTGACTTGAGATCTATGACTTCTATATTATCCTGAGAAAAAAAAGACTGTTAGTTTGGACATGCTGCACGATCCAGTGGAGCAATTAAGACTCGACATGCAGATACAAGGAAAGCATGGACCAAATTAAATGTCATATATTATGATAAAAAGAATCTAACTTGTTGTGAAAAAGAGATAAATGCTCTGCAAGCCTCGCATTTTCTCTTTTTCCCAACTTGTTTAATAAATTCAATAAAACATGAGCACTCATGTAAGATCCTCTATATTTTCAAGTGTCATCTGCTGATATCTTTTGCAAACAATTTGGACCTAGATCATGCCCGACAAAATAGACACTCTGATGGTATTCATGAAAGAATTTTTGGAAAAATTTGATTTTGAAAAAAACAACAACAGCAGATGACAAAAAGCATGAAAAATTACCCTGGATGCAAAGACTTAGTTTTTTCCTCGGATAACTATATGTGAGCTTCGTATAAACAAAAGTTTTCCTAAAAGCAACTAAGAAATAGGAAACTTTAATTATGTGGCTGTAAATGTCCTTTTGTGGAAAGTTTTAATTTGTCAAGAAAACCTTGGCTCAATATCTTTTCCTTGAAATCTATTAACAAATACATCATAATCATGCATTAAGTCTGACATCTTGCCCATAATCAATGCCATCAATGACTGATTCAATGCTTTTTGAATGTCATTAAATGAGTTTTCTATTTTCAAACTTTGGCCAGATTTTATTTTGCATTCAGGTTCTTGAAAGAGTCTTTACTGTGAATAAAGCCCCTCCAGAAGATAAAATGCCATTATATTCCATATTTTTAACATATATTTTATTATTGACATGCCAAGAATGATTTTTAAACCAACCAATCTTTTTACAACTTTTCATCTTACAGCTGGAAGATGATGAACGCTGCATAGCAGCCTTGTGATCAACAGCTTCCTCGGGACCTGACCTGGCAAGTGTTCATTGCCTGCTTGTGTCATCTGCTGATAACCTGTTCAAACAGTTTTGACCTAGATCAGGTCTGACAAAATAAATAAATAGTCCTGAAAGAATTATTCTGGCACTCAGGTGAGCGATCGTTGCCCATTGGGCTACTTGTTATTTTATAGCTGGAAGATGATGAAGGCTGCATAGCAGCCCTGTTAGTGGTCAACAGCTTCCTCGGGACCCAGCTCGGCAAGTGTTCATTGCCTGCTTGTGTCATCTGCTAATAACCTGTGCAGACAGTTTTGACCTAGATCAGGCCTGACAATGGTAGTCCTGAAAGAATTTTTTGAAACAGTTAATCTGTATCCAACAAAAAACGTGAAAACTTTCTCAGCATGTAGAGTTTAAAAAAATAGATGCAAACGTATTGCACATTCATTAATGCTGACTAAAAAGATTCCTCATGATTTTTATATATATATTATAATCTAAGGGAGAGAAGTTATATCGTGTTTTTATTGCAAAGTGAGCTTGAGTTGGTTCTGTTGATTTTTTTTAACTCTTTCGTTGCTAGCAGCAACTTTTGTCCTCTGCTTCAGATAACCTTTGCAAACAGTTTGGACCCAGATCAGGACCAACATAATGTTGGTCCTGATCTGGATCCAAACTGTTCTGGTGGTATTCCTGAAAGAATTTTTCGAAAAAGTTGATTAAAAAAAAATCAGCAGATGACAAAGCATGCAAAATTACCCAGTAGACAAAGAGTGAATCATATCCCCACCCCCTTTTCTCATTCTTTGCATGGTAAGTATTTTTTCATGCTTTTGTTGACTGCTGACTTTTTTCAAAATTAACCTTCGAAAAAATTCTTTCAGGAACACTATCACTGTTTTGTTTGATTTGATTCTTTACGTCCCATCAACAATCTCTCAGTTATGTTGGGACGGGTCTTCCTGGGTTGAAGCAGTACTAAACTAGGATTAATGTTCTTGCTCAACGACACAATGTAGTGATGCCAGTCTCCAGTCAAGCACTCTACCACTGAGCCACTGCGCTCCTACACTATCACTGTGGCAAACAGTTTGGATCCAGATCAGGTCAGACATTATGTAGGGCCTTATCTGAGTCCAAACTGTTTGTAAAGGCTATCAGCAGATGACACTAAAGGTACAGTTAACCCTTAACCCCATAGGCTAATTTTAGATCATGATTTAGACAACATTGAAAAAATTCAAGAAAAATTTAAGTTAAGTTTTGAATCCTTTTAAAAATATTATGGAAAATG
Source organism: Loripinus fragilis (assembly GCA_964019695.1). Classification (NCBI taxonomy): domain Eukaryota; kingdom Metazoa; phylum Mollusca; class Bivalvia; order Lucinida; family Lucinidae; genus Loripinus; species Loripinus fragilis. The sequence continues at coordinate 27,307,107 of OZ026525.1, read as the reverse complement.
GAGCATTTGATCCAAAAAAGCAAATGCTTCATTTGTCATACATGAGATTTCAAAGGTGTCAAAAGGCTTTATCATAGAGTAAAGGATTAAAGAAGGTCCTTGGTGCATGAGCTCACCATAGTTTATGCATTGCACTGCACATTTTTTGTGAGTGGTCTGTGTTCACAGACAGCTACCCTGCGACCATGAAAATATTTAAGTGTAGCACTGGGGAAATTAAATTTTGATCTTCTCTCAGGAGTGAGTGGTCTGTGTACACAGACAGCTACCCTGAGACCATGAAAATATTTTAGTGTAGCACTGGGGAAATTAAATTTTGATCTTCTCTCAGGGGTGAGTGGTCTGTGTTCATAGACAGCTAGATACCCTAGGCCCTGCGACCATGAAAATATTTTAGCGTAGCATTTTGAAAATTAAATTTGTATCGTTTTTCAGGAGTGAGTGGTCTGTGTTCACAGACAGCTAGGTACCATGTGTCCTGCGACCATGAAAATATTTTAGCATAGCACTACGGAAATTAAATTTTGATCTACTTTCAGGAGTGAGTGGTCTGTGTTCACAGACAGGTACCCTGCGACCATGTTTTACCAAAAAGAAGAGGCCGCCGAGAATCGGGGATCTAAGGTAGGAGAATCCCTAGTTCAAAATATTATATGATCAGTGGAATTTTCTATCCGGTTAAATTTTGGAGTGAGCAAGGAACGAGTTAAACCAACCTGATACAGCTACAGAGAGGAGATAGAATATGTAGCAATTAAGTTTAGCTGTTATTAATCCAGAGAGCGAAAAATAAAAGTTCTGATGATCAGACTGCACCTATGTGAAGGCTTGTAGTGCATGCGTTGTTAAGATGTAATTAAGTCAGGTTTCAGCGCAATGAGACCCATATTGCACGATGCCACTCATTTTTTTTGTATAAATTAATGGAATTTTAGAAGTGACATAAGGGCCTGAGAGTACTGTGGATGGTTGAATTGCTATATATTCACACCAGATATGCAGCAATCGAAAACGTAAATACTATCAACGAACGTAGAAAAAAAATCATTACGAAAATCGTTACAAAACAGAGGTTTTGATTGCCATTTGTCGCAGGGCGACAAATGACAATCTAAAACACTGTTTCTAGTGATTTTTGATCCACGTTTGTCGATTGTCAAGAGCGTTTTCGATTGCCACCTATCCAGTGTGATACCAACCTCATCTTTGCAAGTCAAGAGTACTAAGGCCATGCACTTCGTTCCATACGCTTGGCTTGTGAAGATGTATCAACCTTAAAAGAATTTATCTTGAAGGATGACAATTATAATTGACTAAGTTTGCAACCTGTATGGTAGCACCGGCTAAGTGGTGTAGCATGAGATAGTCCTTTCTGTGAAAATTACCTGTATGTATTGTCTCATGGTGTCACAACACTAAAATGACCCACCCAGCTGATCGCCATCTCTGCTTGCGGAGATGGCGATGAGATGGGTGTGTCATTTAATAGATCACCAATTTTGTTTTAAACAGCTTTCAAATAGATCAGTAGATGACAAACCACTTTAGTTAAGTGCTGAAAGATGACAAGCTTTTTTGAAAAGCTTATACTTGTTGCACCAACATGTTTGGTTCATCTCAACATAAGTTAGAAAATGATGGAATGGTTGGATCAGTCTCTGTTGTCAACTATTGATTCACTTAGTTTTGAATTGCATGTACTTTATGCCCGGAGACTCTGTGATTCGCTTTCCGGGAAAACTGTAGAGGTTTTGTGACCAGGTTTGGAATCAAACCAGTCTGCTCAGATACAATTTATTGTAATAGAACAAGAAATAAGAATTTTTAGATATAGAAAGTGTTTACTGTATTTGACTTAATAAGAGCACTGTGCAAATAACTTTCAAAATTCTATGTCCCTCTTTTGTAAATGGTGTGGACCCAGCAAGAGAATCCTTATTATTTCTTTCCTTTCTCGCCGTTACTTTTGTTGTCTGCTGCTAACCATTCCAATCAGTTTGGCACTCTGATAGTGTTCCTTAAAGAATTTTTTGAAAAAATTGATTTTGAAACAAGTCAGCAGGCGTGACAACAAAAGGATGAAAAATTACCGAGCATGCTACTATTTAATAATGAAATTGCACCTGAAGTTCATATAGTGTAAAGTTCTCAAGCCAGTAGGCTTATATTGGAGCTTGTGCGCTTATTAAGATGAAAAGGACATTCATTTTACCATCTACGGCGTTGAAAAACAGTGGCGCTGATCACACTGCGCAAATGCCCAAGCTGGTCTGCACCCTTGTTCTCATTGTGATGCAAATATGCTTTCTCGTGGTGTGGGCAGTGGCCAGTGTCACAATTTCATTACAATGCTGGTTGCATTTAAAGGGAAATGTCATTGCGTGTAAAATCAAGTCTCATGGGTAAGAAGCGTAGAATAAAATGTGTTAACAAGAACAGTATAAGGTGGGGGATAAAAGGATGGTTCTTGTGGAATCATCCCCTAGGCAATTCATTAGCGACATATGAGCCGCACCATAGCAAAAGCTGTTTACGCCATATGCAAACAGCAAAACTGCAGAGAAGTCTGCGTATTAGCTCAGACTGATAAGTATCATTGATTCCTACTAAGATAATGCTGCGGACTCCTGTTACCTGGAAGTCCATCTGCATGCCAATAATTTTCACTTTGAGTATTCAATAGTTCAAGATAGTTCTTTACTTTGTTAGTGTTGTCTGTCGATAACCTAAGTCCTTTGCAAATGGTTTGGACCCAGATCAGGCCCAATATAAAATATGTCGGGCCTGCAGACAACAAAAAAACATGCAAAATTACACGAGCTATAATGATCCAGTTGGTCTGTATATAATACCTGTAGCTGGAAAAGATATTTATACCCCCCGCAAACTTTGTTTGTAGGGGGTATACTGTTTTCACGTTGTCCGTCCGTGCGTCCGTCCGTCCGTGTGTGCGTCTGTCCGTCCGTCCGTAACGCTTTGTTTCCTTTATATCTTGAAGAGTCATTGCTGGATTTTCATTAAACCTTGCAAACATGTTCATATATGCAAGACAAATTTATTAGACAAAAAAGTAAGGGCTAGGGGCCAATTCTACCAGAGTTATTTCCCTTTGTAGTTCTAAATGGCTTTTAATATAGGGTTTTATGCTTATGCTATTAAAGGCCATACATGGGCCCATCAACTCCTACTACAGCTTTTGATGGAACAATTTGATACTTTACCTATACAATGTAGACACATTGAACATATGCATGAAGGAGTTTGGTTCAGAAAAAATAATTTTTGACAAAATGACAGCTGTGAGAACTTAGACAATATTTCCCTAATAGGGCTTTTGTATATGCATAGATGGCGCCTTTATGGGCCAATCAACTCCTACTACAGCTTTTGATGGAGCAATTCGATACTTTGCTGATACAATGTAGACACATTGAACATATGCATGAAGGAGTTTGGTTTAGAAAAAATAATTTTTGACAAAATGACAGCTGTGAGAACTTAGACAATATTTCCCTAATAGGGCTTTTGTATATGCATAGATGGTGCCTTTATGGGCCGATCAACTCCTACCACAGCTTTTGATGGAGCAATTTGATACTTTGCTGATACAATGTAAGCACATTGAACATATGCATGAAGGAGTTTGGTTCAGAAAAAATAATTTTTGACAAAATGACAGCTGTGAGAACTTAGACAATTTTTCCCTAATATGGCTTTTGTATATGCATAGATGGTGCCTTAATAGGCCAATCAACTTCTACCACAGCTTGTAATGGAGCAATTTGATACTTTGCCGATACAGTGTAGACACATTGAACATATGCATGAAGGAGTGTTATAATTTTTGTTTGCACATATTATACTGAAATCTTCTTTTCAAAACTAAAGTCTGCTGGTTTGAACTATAACTTGACAAGTTTTTTCTCTGACTCTTACTGTGCGGGGGGTATCTTATAAGCATTGCTTATTGACTTTTTTCATTTATTCTTATTTATCTCTCCTTATAGAAATGTTGATGGTACTTAGATAAAGTGTCGCTGAGATGGTTCTTTCAAGTACTCACTGCATATATCTTTTGGTAAAAACATAGAATATACGACTATATATGTACATGTTTTTCAGAAATACAGACTCTGGTCTGGATCCAATATATGTCAAGCTTACTTTGACTTGGGCAGGTACTTTGGGCTATCAGGATTTGAGAGTAATAGATGCCACTACGGGGTCATATTTTTAAGTGGCATCCATTACTACTATTGTATACTATGACTTTACTTACTACATTTTAATTTTTCAAGTTTCTGGCTAGTCCACGTAGCTGAGTAGACTAGTTTGTCCTGCCTGATTGAAAATCCCGAAAGACTGGTTTTCTCATGAAATGGTTAATTTAACTTGTCATCTTAGTATGACAACATGCAAAGGGGATTGAACTGATGTCTTGGATTGGTTTATTGACAGACCAATGAGATGGCTTCTTGTCACATTTAAAATTTAGCTTAGATTGCAACATTATGTCTATATGTAGTTTGTGGCTTACATAAAAAAATGGCGGTCAAAAACTGAGTCTTTCCAGAAATTGGACAACCTACTGTCGTGCCAACGAAGAGTGACAGTGACGTAATATTTTGTTTACAATTGTTAGGTAAACCATCCACTTGAGCTAACACGAATCAATAGATCACTTGTGTATTAATCCTATCCTGCAGATAGGATTAATACACAAGTGATCTATCGATTATAAGTGTCTGATAACTTTGTAAACAAAACATGATGTCACTGTCACTTTTGGCTGGCAAGACAGTAGCTGTCAGCACTGTAATTACCAGCCCTTTATGTGTACGTTGATGTTTTACGTCTCAGTCATGTTGGGACGTTTAAACTTCCTGGGTTGAACCAGTATTTATTTATTTCTCAAAGGCATAACTCATTGCCTCAAATGAGTCTTGAACTTGACTGCCATATGGACCCTTGGATCCCAAGTCTAACACTCTACCATTGAGGTACTGCCCACCAAGCTTCCAGTCCTAAACACAGCTGCAAACCTAGTTTGTTGATGTCATATGCTGCTATTAAATTCCAGATTTATTCCATATTTAAAGATAAAATTCCATATAAAGATGCATAATAATATGACTAATAAAACACCATTTTTCATAGAAACGGGTAAATAATTGTAAATACGTTATTACGGGTAAAGGCAGGTATGGTTTAAATGGCTTAATGTACAAACATTTAAAAGGGTGAAAAAAATACAGCATTACCTGTAGAACCCATAAGGCCATGCCAAATAATTTTTAGCTCACCTGAGCCGAAGGCTGATGGGTGAGCTTATAGTATACCAGTGACTCCGGCGTCCGTCCGTCCGTCTGTCCGTCCGTCGTCCGTCCGTCAACATTTTCAAACATCTTCTCCTCTGAAACCACTGGGCCAATTGAACTCAAATTTCATATGGAGACTCCTTAGGACGCGGGAACAAAAGTTTGTTAAAATGGTCCTGGTCACATGACCAAGATGGCCGCCACGCCCATATATGGTAAAAACCCTTTAAAAATCTTCTTCTCCAGAACCAGAAGGCCGACGACTTTGGGACTTGGTATTTAGCATTGGGGATGTGGGGCCTACCAAGTTTGTTCAAATGATGATCCTAAGTTGACCTTGACCTACTTAACGTCAAGGTCAAATTTGCTTCCTAATGCATTTACATGGGAAATTTTTTGAAAAGTTGATTTTTTTTGAAAACTGTACAAGCCTTAGTCATTATTCTCACTTGATATGTTTAACCTAATGAGACAATGGCTATAAATAAGTTCCAAAGGTCAAGGTTGACCTTTGGCCTTTTAGCAAAGTCACTCATATTGGAGTCCCATCAATATATTAAATCATAGTTTTCTCACAATCCAATTGCCCAATTGAACTCAAATTTCATGTGAAGACTCCTTATGATAAGTAAGCCAAAATATAAACAAAATATTATGGTCACATGACCAAGATGGCTACCATGCCCATATATGGTAAAAACCCTTTAAAAATCTTCTTCTCCAGAACCAGAAGGCCGGTGACCTTGGGACTTGGTATGTAGCATTGGGGATGTGGGGCCTACCAAGTTTGTTCAAATGATGATCCTAAGTTGACATTGACCTACTTAACATCAAGGTCAAATTTGCTACTTAATGCATTTAAATGGGATTTTTTTTTTGAAAAGTTGATTTTTTGAATACTGTTGATACCAGTCATTATTCTCACTTGATATGTTAAACCTAATGAGACAATGGCTATAAATAAGTTTCAAAGGTCAAGGTAGACCTTTAACTTTTCAGTCAAGGTCGCTCATATTGGAGTCCCATCAACACATTAAAAAATAGTTTCCTCAGAAACCACTTGGCCAATTGAACTCAAATTTCATATGAAGACTCCTTATGATAGGTTAGCCAAAATTTGTACCAATTGTACTGGTCACATGACCAAGATGACCACCATGCCCATATATGGTAAAAACCCTTTAAATATCTTCTTCTGTGGAACCAAAAGGCCGATGGCCTTGGGACTTGGTATGTAGCAATGGGATGTGGGCCCTACCAGATTTGCACAAATGATGAATCTAGGTTGGCCTTGACCTACATTATGGCAAGGTCAAATTTGATTCCTAATGCATTTATATGGGAAGAATCTTGAAATGTTAATTTTTCTATAACTGTTTAGGCGGAAATCATAATACTTAAAAGAAATGTTAAACCTAATGAGACAATGGTTTTATATAAGTACCAATTGTCAAGCTGACCTGTGACCTTTTATTCAAGGCCACTCATTTATACTGCCACATACCTATCTAAAATCTTTTCCTCAGAAATCACTTGGCTGTTTGATTGAGTATTCATTAGATTGTTTTGGGCCACTTGACCGAAATGGCTGCAACCCCCATAAAACAAAATATGTTTCATTATAAGCTGTAGTTGATCTTGACCTATTTTAACATTATTAAGGAGATCAGGTGAGCGCTTCAGGACCGTCAGGTCCTCTAGTTTAGAGTCTCATCACCATCCACCCCTATGATAATAAGCAAATAAAACAAATTGGGTGGAAGTTTTTACAAAAAAAATGTTTGAAAAGGGCTGTAAATTTTTGGTGCAATTTTTCTGGCCAGCATTTTTGCAAAAAACGCACAAAAAACCTGTATTTTATTTCTTGTTGAACTCTTTCCATGCTAGCGATGATCGACTTGCCATCTGCTGATAACCTTCGCAAACAGTTTAGACCCAGATCTCAATATTTTTGACACCCTAATGGTATTAAAATCAGCCAGGGCTCTCGCACCACCTTTTGGGAATGGGGCCCATGGAATTGGGAAAATTAGCGGCGTTTTGACTAAAATGGGGAAATTTGACATGGTCTTTATGTATGACGTTTCCATTGCTAGATTGATTCCAATAATTAAACTTACCTTAGTATACTATAGGAAAAGAGAGAGAAAGAAGCTAGTGTGATTGTATTCTATTAATCATTCTGTGAATTTGTAAATATGTAACTATATTTTATGTATTTGTATTATATTAAATAAAGATTGAGAACCCCCCCTCCCCCCCCCACCCCCCCCCCCCCCCCCAATATTTTTTTTGTGTCAAATTGGGAATTTTTTGTCTGGAATCGGGAAAAAAACCCATATTTTTTGGCATGGGGCCGAATTTCCGGCGCCAAAATCGGGTTATCGAGAGCCCTGTCAGCAGACGACAAAGTAGCATGAAAAAAATTGCCAGCATGCAAAAGAAGAACAACCCCTTTATCATGGTCTGTCTCTCATTTCAGTTGCCAGGAAAATAATGCTTTGTGTCAAATCAAACTGACAATGATAATCAATAGCAGGAATGAAAGTGTTAGTGCAACAATGCCTTCACAATTTCCAACAAAGCACGAAAACAAGTCAATAAAACGGTAATAATGTTACTATTATGAAATTAATCGCCAATCAATTTTTTTGATGAAGAAACTTCATCATGCTTCCATTTATTGATAAGATTGAGCTCTTTTACTTAAATATCCCAAAAATCTAGATTTGTCTCTCAATTTCTACATCTTTCTTGCAATACAGAATCTACTTTTTTGTTACAAGCCAGAATCTTGACAATACTTAGAAGACAGAATCTTGACATTTTTACATGCCAGAGTCTTGACATTTCATACAAGCCATAGTCTTGACATTTCTTACACAACAGAATCTTGACATTTCTTACAAGGCAGAATCTTGACATTTCTAGCAAAATGGAATTTTGACATTTCTTACAAGACAGGATCTTGACATTTCTTACAAAACAGAATGGTGACATTTCTTACAAAACAGAATCTTGACATTTCTTACAAGCCAGTATCTTAATATTTCTTAAATGCCAGTCTTGGCATTTCTTACAGAACTGGATTTTGACATTTTTTTCCAAGGCAGAATCTTCACATTTCTTACAAACTCAGAGTTTTGGCATTTCTTACAAAACCGAATCATGACATTTCTTACTAGACAGAATCTTGACATTTTGTACAAAGCAGAGTCTTGACTTTTCTTACAAGCCAGAATCTTGGCATTTCTTACAAGCCAGAGCCTTGGCATTTCCTACATAACAGAATCTTGACATTTCTTACAAGACAGAATCATGTTATTTCTTACAAGCCAGAGTTTTGACATTTCTTACACGCCAGAATCTTGATATTTGTTACTAGACAGAATCTTGACATTTCTACCAAGGCAAGTCTTGACATTTCTAGCAAGACAGAATCAAGCCAGAATCTTGACATTTCTTACAAGCCAGAATCTTGACATTTCTTATAAGCCAGATTCTTGACATTTCTTACAAGCCAGATTCTTGACATTTCTAACAAAACAAACACTTGACATTTCTTACCAACCAGAGTCTTGACATTGGTTACAAGCTAGAGTCTTGACATTTCTTACAAAACAAAATCTTGGCTTTTTTACAAGCCAGAATCTTGACATTTCTTACAAGCCTGATTCTTGACATTTTTAACAAAACTAAATGTTGACATTTCTTGGCAGCCAGAGTCTTGAAATTTCTTACAAAACAAAATCTTGACATTTCTTACAAGCCAGATTCTTGACATTTCTTACAAGCCAGCCTTAAATTTTCTTACGAAACAGAATCTTGACATTTCTTAGAAGATACAAATCTTGATATTTCTTACTAACCAGACTCTTAACATTTCTTACAAGACAGAATCTAGATCTTTGTTACTGGACAGAATCTAGATCTTTCTTACAGTACATACTCTAGATCTTCCGTAGAAGGCAGGATCTTGACATTTCTATCAAGGCAGATCTTGACATTTCTAGCAAGACAGATCTCAAGCCAGAGTCTTGACATTTCTTACAAAACAGAATCTTGACATTTCTTACAAGCCAGAATCTTGACATGTCTTACTAGACAGAATCTTGACATTTCCTACAAACCAGAGTTTTGACATTTCTTACAAAACAGAATCATGATATTTCTTACAAGCCAGAATCATGACACTTCTTACTAGACAGAATCTTGACATTTCTTACAAGTCACAATCTTAACATTTCTTACAAGCCAGATTCTTGACATTTCTTACAAGATAGAATCTAGACCTTTCTTATACAAGATAGAATCTTGACCTTTCTTATACAAGATAGAAGCCAGACCTGAACCAGACCTCTCCTACAAGATAGAACCAGACCTCTCTTACAAGATAGAATCTAGACCTTTCTTACAAGATAGAAACTAGACCTTTCTTACAAGATAGAAACCAGACCTCTCTTACAAGATAGAAACCAGACCTCTATTACAAGATAGAACCAGACCTCTTTTACAAGATAGAACCAGACCTCTCTTACAAGATAGAATCTAGACCTTTCTTACAAGATAGAAACTAGACCTCTCTTACAAGATAGAAACCAGACCTCTTTTACAAGAAAGAAACCAGACCTCTATTACAAGATAGAACCAGACCTCTCTTACAAGATAGAAACCAGACCTCCCTTACAAGATAGAACCAGACCTCTCTTACAAGATAGAATCTAGACCTTTCTTACAAGATAGAAACTAGGCCTTTCTTACAAGATAGAAACTAGACCTCTCTTACAAGATAGAAACCAGACCTCTCTTACAAGATAGAAACCAGACCTCTCTTACAAGATAGAACCAGACCTCTCTTATAAGATAGAATCTAGACCTTTCTTCCAAGATAGAATCTAGACCTTTATTACAAGATAGAATCTAGACCTTTCTTACAAGATAGAATCTATATTTTTCTTACTAGACAGAATCTAGATCTATCACAGAAAACTTCATCTTGTTAAGATGATGATTGTAAATATCATAAGATAGGAAAAGTGTCTGCTATTTGGCGCTAATAGCTCGGTAAGCTTTTAAGCTTTCAGCATTCATTCCTGATTGATTGACTAGTCAGAGCCTGGGCTAAGGTTCCCCGATTTCAACAAATGAGATATCTTTTTCCCCCATTGAAATTTAGTGCGTAATATTTCACAGCATTTTCTGGATTGGGCTATCATTCCGTAATGACTGAACGCATTATCCAGCACAATTTGAACGAGAGATAACGTCATTATTTTACTGTAAAATTTACATGTTAAGCTTTTCTGGAACAGTGATTTTTTTCATGACTTGACACTAGATAATCGCGGAATTCAGTTAGCTATTTTCCTCATTTCTCTACAAAAATATACATTGTTGGTAATCAGTAGAATCATCTCAATGAGATGGTTTCAATGACCACAACAATATAACCTGTCATTGAGAATGTATTGGAAAATACTGTCATTTTTTGGTTGATGAGGTTGACTTATCTAAAACTAAGCCTCATGAGCATAGCCCCGATAAGAATGGTATCTGGACCGCTTTTTTGTTATTTCTCCGCGAAAACTCGGTAAAAACATAAGTTGTGGGTACTCATTGGAAGCGTCTCATTGAGACGCTTCCAATGAGCACCACAACAAACGTTTTCGTTGAGGAACATGAAAAATATTAAAAATTTTGTCGAAAAAATATTTATCTGAAGCTATTGGCATTGATAGAAAGCTGAAAATCAATGTCCTCATTTTGTGTCGTTGGCACCAGTTCTATGTACCCTATTAAGTCCGAATAATTTGTGGTCGGATTAGCCATTATTTCTGTTATGTTTTGCCGCAGGACCTGGCTTAATAATGTTACGAGGAGGAAAATTGGAACCTCAAAGACCTGATTGTAAGCTAATGATGTTGTGTCAGTCATCAGAGGGTTGGGTTGAAGTAGTTTCAGTATGTATGATGTATAAATTTATATAATGATCGACAGCTTGACAATAACAGAAAAATGGCAGTATAGCTCAAACAAGCACTCAGATCAGTTTTGACATTCACCTAGCAGGGGACAAAACTATTTCAATATTGCTTTTGTCCTGCAGGACGATTGACTTACAATTTAATTTCACTCATCGTACAAACACATGCACTTGTCCTTTAAAAGCATATGAGATAAAGAACATAAGGGCGTAATAGGTATTAAGACTTCCTTGAGTAATTCTTCCCAAAGCACTCCTCCTGTAGGACAAGTGCTTTGGAAAGAATTACTCATCCTTTCTAGATTTCACTCGTTATTATTAGAGGACAAGTGGAATTTTTGTCCCCTGCCTAGTCTGGTCAGTCTTTGCTGTCTGCTTGATGTGAAGTCAGCTTGCACACAACCAAGACTCAACAGACTGGGCAAATATCTAGGCTGATCTGTGTCTTTCCATGTTTTAAACTGCTCATAATTAGCCTCATAATTTAACCCCAAAAGTGCCTGCAAAAAGGCATCTGAAAATTTGGTCTGCTTAAGTCATCTGCTGCAAATATTTGCTAAAACTATTTAATAGTGTAAGTAAAGAGGCTAACAGAGTCGCATTGCAGTGGATGTATCAAATGTTTGCACACCATTGCAGTTGAGTGTATCATACCATTCAGTTGAGTGTATCATACCATTCAGTTGAGTGTATCACACCATTGCAGTTGAGTGTATCATACCATTCAGTTGAGTGTATCATACCATTGCAGTTGAGTGTATCATACCATTGCAGTTGAGTGTATCATACCATTCAGTTGAGTGTATCATACCATTCAATTCAGTCATCATACCATTGCAGTTCAGTGTACCATACCATTACAGTTCAGTGTACCATACCATTGCAGTTAGTGTAGTTGACTGTACCATACCATGGTAGTTGTCTGTAACATACCATTGTAGTTAACTATCATACCTTTGTAGTTGACTGTAACATACCATCGTATTTGTCTGTAACATACCATTGTGCTTACTATCATAATATTGTAGTTAGCTGTCATACCATTGAAATTGACTCTCATATCATTTTAGTTAACTGTGTCATCTCATTGTAGTAAACTGTACCATACCATTGTAGTTTACTATCATACCATTGTTGTTCACTGTATCATACCATTGTAGTTGACTCACACTATTGTAGTTAACTGTGTCATGCCATTGCTGTTAACTGTATCATACCATTGTAGTTGACTATCATACCATTGTAGCCGACTATCATACCATCATAGCTGACTGTATCATACCATTGTGTTTTAATGCATGATGCCATTGTAGTTGACTGTATCATACCATTGTAGTTGACTGCATGATGCCATTGTAGTTGACTGTATCATGCCATTGTAGTTGACTATTATACCATTGTAGATGACTATCACACCACTGTAGTTGACTGTATCATACCATTGTAGTTGACTATTATACCATTGTAGTTGACTATCATACCATTGTAGTTGACTATCATACCATTGTAGCCGACTATCATACCATCATAGTTGACTGTATCATACCATTGTATTTTACTGCATGATGCCATTGTAGTTGACTGTATCATACCATTGTAGTTGACTGCATGATGCCATTGTAGTTGACTGTATCATGCCATTGTAGTTGACTATTATACCATTGTAGTTGACTATCACACCATTGTAGTTGACTATCATACCATTGTAGTTGACTATCATACCATTGTAGATGACTATCATACCATCATAGTTGACTGTATCATACCATTGTATTTTACTGCATGATGCCATTGTAGTTGACTGTATCATACCATTGTAGTTGACTGCATGATGCCATTGTAGTTGACTGTATCATGCCATTGTAGTTGACTATTATACCATTGTAGTTGACTGTATCATACAATTGTAGTTGACTATTATACCATTGTAGTTGACTATTATACCATTGTAGTTGACTATCATACCATTGTAGTTGACTATTATACCATTGTAGTTGACTGTATCATACCATTGTAGTTGACTATTATACCATTGTAGATGACTACCACACCATTGTAGTTGACTGCATGATGCCATTGTAGTTGACTGTATCATACCATTGTAGTTGACTATTATACCATTGTAGATGACTATCATATCATCATAGTTGAATGTATCATACCATTGTATTTTACTGCATAATGCCATTGTAGTTGACTGTATCATACCATTGTAGTTGACTGCATGATGCCATTATAGTTGACTGTATGATGCCATTGTAGTTGACTATTATACCATTGTAGATGACTATCACACCACTGTAGTTGACTGTATCATACCATTGTAGTTGACTATTATACCATTGTAGTTGACTATCATACCATTGTAGTTGACTATCATACCATTGTAGCCGACTATCATACCATCATAGTTGACTGTATCATACCATTGTATTTTACTGCATGATGCCATTGTAGTTGACTGTATCATACCATTGTAGTTGACTGCATGATGCCATTGTAGTTGACTGTATCATGCCATTGTAGTTGACTATTATACCATTGTAGATGACTATAACACCACTGTAGTTGACTGTATCATACCATTGTAGTTGACTATTATACCATTGTAGTTGACTATCATACCATTGTAGTTGACTATCATACCATTGTAGATGACTATCATACCATCATAGTTGACTGTATCATACCATTGTATTTTACTGCATGATGTCATTGTAGTTGACTGTATCATACCATTGTAGTTGACTGCATGATGCCATTGTAGTTGACTGTATAATGCCATTGTAGTTGACTATTATACCATTGTAGATGACTATCACACCACTGTAGTTGACGGTATCATACCATTGTAGTTGACTATTATACCATTGTAGTTGACTATCATACCATTGTAGTTGACTATCATACCATTGAAGCCGACTATCATACCATCATAGTTGACTGTATCATACCATTGTATTTTACTGCATGATGCCATTGTAGTTGACTGTATCATACCATTGTAGTTGACTGCATGATGCCATTGTAGTTGACTGTATCATGCCATTGTAGTTGACTAATATACCATTGTAGTTGACTATCACACCATTGTAGTTGACTATCATACCATTGTAGTTGACTATCATACCATTGTAGATGACTATCATACCATCATAGTTGACTGTATCATACCATTGTATTTTACTGCATGATGCCATTGTAGTTGACTGTATCATACCATTGTAGTTGACTGCATGATGCCATTGTAGTTGACTGTATCATGCCATTGTAGTTGACTATTATACCATTGTAGTTGACTGTATCATACCATTGTAGTTGACTATTATACCATTGTAGTTTACTATTATACCATTGTAGTTGACTATCATACCATTGTAGTTGACTATCATACCATTGTAGTTGACTGTATCATACCATTGTAGTTGACTATTATACCATTGTAGATGACTATCACACCATTGTAGTTGACTATCATACCATTGTAGTTGACTGTATCATACCATTGTAGTTGACTATTATACCATTGTAGATGACTATCATACCATCATAGTTGACTGCATGATACCATTGTATTTTACTGCATGATGCCATTGTAGTTGACTGTATCATACCATTGTAGTTGACTGCATGATGCCATTATAGTTGACTGTATGATGCCATTGTAGTTGACTATTAAACCATTGTAGATGACTATCACACCACTGTAGTTGACTGTATCATACCATTGTAGTTGACTATTATACCATTGTAGTTGACTATCATACCATTGTAGTTGACTATCATACCATTGTAGCCGACTATCATACCATCATAGTTGACTGTATCATACCATTGTATTTTACTGCATGATGCCATTGTAGTTGACTGTATCATACCATTGTAGTTGACTGCATGATGCCATTGTAGTTGACTGTATCATGCCATTGTAGTTGACTATTATACCATTGTAGATGACTATAACACCACTGTAGTTGACTGTATCATACCATTGTAGTTGACTATTATACCATTGTAGTTGACTATCATACCATTGTAGTTGACTATCATACCATTGTAGATGACTATCATACCATCATAGTTGACTGTATCATACCATTGTATTTTACTGCATGATGCCATTGTAGTTGACTGTATCATACCATTGTAGTTGACTGCATGATGCCATTGTAGTTGACTGTATCATGCCATTGTAGTTGACTATTATACCATTGTAGATGACTATCACACCACTGTAGTTGACGGTATCATATCATTGTAGTTGACTATTATACCATTGTAGTTGACTATCATACCATTGTAGTTGACTATCATACCATTGTAGCCGACTATCATACCATCATAGTTGACTGTATCATACCATTGTATTTTACTGCATGATGCCATTGTAGTTGACTGTATCATACCATTGTAGTTGACTGCATGATGCCATTGTAGTTGACTGTATCATGCCATTGTAGTTGACTATTATACCATTGTAGTTGACTATCACACCATTGTAGTTGACTATCATACCATTGTAGTTGACTATCATACCATTGTAGATGACTATCATACCATCATAGTTGACTGTATCATACCATTGTATTTTACTGCATGATGCCATTGTAGTTGACTGTATCATACCATTGTAGTTGACTGCATGATGCCATTGTAGTTGACTGTATCATGCCATTGTAGTTGACTATTATACCATTGTAGTTGACTGTATCATACCATTGTAGTTGACTATTATACCATTGTAGTTGACTATTATACCATTGTAGTTGACTATCATACCATTGTAGTTGACTATCATACCATTGTAGTTGACTGTATCATACCATTGTAGTTGACTATTATACCATTGTAGATGACTATCACACCATTGTAGTTGACTATCATACCATTGTAGTTGACTGTATCATACCATTGTAGTTGACTATTATACCATTGTAGATGACTATCACACCATTGTAGTTGACTATCATACCATTGTAGTTGACTGTATCATGCCATTGTAGTTGACTATTCTACCAGTGTAGTTGACTAGCATACTATTGTAGTTAGCTATCATATACCATTGTAATTGACTATCATACCATTGCAGTTGACTATCATACCATTTTAGTTAACTGTGACATTATAGCATGATGTGATGCTTTCTTTGTTTGCACATTGTGGAGTTGACGCCATGTAACAAATCATGAAGAATGTTGGTTTCATGATATTCTTTCTGAGTTCCACATCACATTTTTACACTTTTAAGTGTTTTCATCTTGTGGCATTAATTTTATCCTTAAAGTGAGGTTTTCGCATTTCATCACATGTCATTTATAGTCATTAAGCACATTCTAAAATTAATTAAATCAAAACATCAAATAACTACGCAAAAATATTTTTTCATCTGTTGTGTACATGTATCTTTATTCTCTAAGTATACATAGAGTGTTCAATACAATGTGTTATTGAGTTTATTAGAGGCTTAATTGCAAGCCTCACATTTTATCATTTTTGGCAACAATTTAAATGAAGGAGCATTAATGTTAGATTCTATTTATCATATGACACTAAAAGGACTTTGAAATAATGTGAAATAACCACTAGTTGTTGACATGGCCTTATATCACTTCCAAATGCAATGTCATTTGATAAATACTTGATATTTTTAACCTTATACAGTAACAACACCAACAAAAGCAAGAAAAATTACCGAGCATGCAAAGAGTTAAATTTATCTAAAGACAAATTACCATTTAGACTTGTCTCAAAATTATATGACTTTTTAAAAAAATTATCTTGAGGAACACTATCAGAGTGTCAAATGTTTTGGATCAAGATCATTCTGTCGGTCCTGCTCTGGGTCCAAATGTTTGCATTTTAGGTTACCAGCAGAAAAGAAAAGTCTCTGCTCTTAAGGAATTTGAATTTCTAATGTTCAGGATTTTGTAACCATAACTTTCGACCTATTGATTGTGACTTCATTCTTGGAATAAACAGTCACTCGTGTTGTACTTTTGCATCAAAAGTAAGACATATGCACTCATCTAATTGCCCCCACGGCAGTTGGAATAAATACAGTAATATGTGATTCTTATCTGAAATCCTATTATGTGAGCCACGACATGTGATTTCCAACAATGTGGAATTTTGACAAGTGTACACTCAGACGAGCCTGTGCAGCCCCCTTTTAAGATTAGAAACTCCAAATGATGTTCGGTCAGTAGCTTAAGAGTCAAAGAATATTTAAGCGACTAGCAAAGGCTCTGATCAGACTGCACGTATGTGCAGGCTGGTCTGAGCCTTTGCTGGTCGCACATACCACATTGTTGGAAATCTCATGTCGCGGCTCATGTGTATTCTCCGATTTCTCGGTTTTATGTCATTTGTCTTCTATCCTATCGTTATTGTCTCTGTACCACGTAATTTTATGCGGTAATGACTGCTATTAGTCTGTGTATTTCTCCTATTTAATTGTCGTATTGTATTTATCAGCACCGTACCATTTTTTATCGTAATAGCATCATAGCGAAATGAGCATTTTATGACTCGGCAGATATGCATTCTTGCTGGGGCGTAGTTAAGGATCGCATAAATGTAAAAGGTGAACAGTATATGACCAAGTATATATGGATCTTGAAGCAAGAAACCCTGTTTTCTGGGTTAGGGAACAACAAAGACGCAGGCCAGCCTGCACATCCGTGCAGGCTGATCAGCGCCTTTGTTATTCGCTTATTGGAAAGTATCATACATAAACTTGCTACAAGAGAAATTTCAATTTTCTAGCTAGTCTCTGTAGGTTATCAGGCTGTTTTGGGTATGACCAGCAGACAAGAATGAGGCGATCAGGACTCAAATTGGTCCAATTTTTTTGCAAAATTTCTCAGTATACTACAAAAGCAGATAAGAGTTAACTGCCCCTATGGTTTGATGGTGTTACAATAAGCTTGGCAGCAAATCATGTTAACCTTTCAGGACTTGTCTGATCAAATTTTAATGCCTTCTTGGCATACTAGTGGCGTCTGCTGATAACTTCTGCAAACAGTTTGGACCCAGATCTGGCCAGACAAAGCGTCGGGCCTGATCTGGATCTAATTTGTTTGACACTGTGATTGTATATTCGCGAAAGAATTTTTCGAAAAAATTGATTTTGAAAAAAATCAGCAGACAACAAAAAACATGAAAAATTACCCAGAATGCAAAGAGTTTTAATGCCTTCTTGGCATTTATTATTTGAGCTGTATCATAAGAAAACATATTATCACTTATACTATTGAACCTGTATATATGAGCCCCAACATGTGATTTCCAACAATGTGGCATTTTGACAAGTGTAGACTCAGACCAGCCTGTGCAGCATTCTTTTAAGCTTAAAAACTCCAAATGATTTTCCGTCAGTAGCATAACACTTATAGAACATTCATACAACTTACAAAGGCTTTGATCAGACTGTGCATACGCGCAGGGTGGTCAGAGACTTTACTGGTCGCGCATACCACATGGTTGGAAATCTCATGTCGCAGCTCAGCTCTCACAAAAAAGCTTGCCTCATAGCTAGCAACTTATTTAATTAACAGCATAATTGGTATATCTTGACTTTCGCTGGTTTTCTGGATCGTCAAGATGTTGAAACAAAATTCTAAAAATGAATAAAGCACAATTTGTTTTGCTTGAAACATGATCATCATCATGATCATCATCATCATCATCATCATCATCATCATCATCATCATCATCATCATCATCATCATCATCATCATCATCATCATCATCATCATCATCATCATCATCATCATCATCATCAGGTTTTGATTAATGTGCAGGTGTAGGAGCATCTTCCACATCAGTGGGCCCCTCTCCAGGTAACTGGCTAGCTGCACACAGAGCAGATCTAACTTTGGGAAAGACTGCCATTTGTATATTTGAAGTGTTTTATGGCAGGATGCCCTTCATTTCACCAACTCAGACACTTTCGGCAGTCCAAGAGCTCTGCCTGTACCCTACTGACTTGGGCTGTGTTGTTCACTGTTGGTACCATGAATTAGTAGTGCTTTTTGGCTGGACCATTGCTACAGCAATGGGAAGTCAGTCTGTTGACTCCTGCTGTGAAGCTACTGTCACCTGCTAGTTTCTGGCATGTAAGATACTCTATTTTCATGGAAGCAAACAGTATGAAACCTGATCAGACAACACAGTGATGAGCTACACAGAAATAGGCCACACAGAGATAGGCTACACAGAGATAGGCTACACAGAGATAGGCTATACACAGAGATAGGCTACACAGAGATAGGCTATACACAGAGATAGGCTACACAGAGATAGGCTATACACAGAGATAGGCTACACAGAGATAGGCTATACACAGAGATAGGTTATACACAGAGATAGGCTGTACACAGAGATAGGCTACACAGAGATAGGGCTATTAACAGAGATAGGCTACACAGAGATAGGCTATACACAGAGATAGGCTACACAGAGATAGGCTATACACAGAGATAGGCTACACAGAGATAGGCTATACACATAGATAGGCTACACAGAGATAGGCTATACACAGAGATAGGCTACATAGAGATAGGCTATACACAGAGGTAGGCTACACAGAGGTAGGCTACACAGAGATAGGCTATACACAGAGGTAGGCTACACAGAGATAGGCTACCTAAGACCATCAGCAGATGAGACAGCAGACAACAAAAGACATGACTGGTTTAAGGGATAATAAATATTGAAGGGTAGAGATTGCAGAGATATGTTCAAATGATAGATCAAAGGATATACAAACTGAATAATAAGCTCTTTTCTGTCAGTGCCAAAGATTTTGCCAGATTACCAGTATACTAATAAGCCAGGCTATCAGATAAAGGTCCTAATTGCACAGGTGACCAGAAAAAGGCACAGACCCGTCTCAGGGGACAAAAATATATCAATATTGTACTTGTCCTGCAGGTCATGTGACTTACAATTTTCACCTGTCCTGCAAACACATGCACTTGTCCTTTAGAAGTGTATGAAATAAAGAACAGAAGGGAGTAATATGTAATATGACTTCCTCAAGTTATTCTTCCCAAAGGACTCGTCCTACACCAAAGCACTCGTCCTGTAGAACGAGTGCTTTGGGAAGAGTTACTCGTCCTTTCTAGATTTCACTCGTAATTACGAGGGGACGAGTGGAATTTTTGTCCCCTGCATCTGGGCTTTCACACAGTCCTGCCAGGGCATTTGCTGCTCACTTACTCAATTCAAGGAAGTAGCTTATAGGTTAAACAAAAAAATTGACATTTATCCGCGATAAATTACGATAATTGAGCCGCGACGTGATTTCAGCAATGTGTCATTTTGACAAGTGTAGACTCAGACGAGCCTGTGCAGCCTCCTTTTAAGCTTAGAAGCTCCAAATGATGTTCGCTATAGTAGCTTAACACTCATAGAATATTCAAGCGATTAGCTAAGTCTCTGATCAGACTGCGCATATGCCCAGGCTGGTCTGAGCCTTTGCTTGGTCGCATACCAAATACCAAATTGTTGGAAATCTCATTCCGTGGCTCATATGTTAGCCAAAATTTATACAAATTATTCTGGTCACATGACCATTAAAATGGCTGCCACACCCATATATGGTAAAACAAAATATGCTTAAATGATTACCCTACGTTGACCTTGACTCATTTTAACATTATTAAGGAGATCAAGTGAGCGCTTCAGGTCCTCTAGTTCTGGGCTGGCTTATTATCGCTTGCCTACCAGTGCCGTCTGCTGATAACCTTTGCAGACAGTTGGGCCTGATCTGGATCCAAACTGTTTGACACTCTTAAGGTATTCCTGAAAGAACTTTTTGAAAAAGTTGATTTTGTAAAAAATCAGCAGAGTAGGCAAAGAGTTAAGTGCGATTTTCATCTGTACTGGCTTATTAACCCTTAAAGCGGCAATCACGACTGCAGCATGCAGACAAATTTTACAACATTTTTCCTAATTTTCAGAAAAAATAAGATGCAATATTTCATGAGAATCGTCTGCCAGCAGACGATTCTCATGAAATATCATGCCTTATTTGTTTAATGCGGGTCTTCTTTGGCACTTATTTGAAAAAGCGGCAAAATTTGAAATTGTCGTCTGCTGCAAATTATAGGTGGCGCTTTATGGGTTAATGGAATCAGATTGATTTTTTATACAATATACTACCTGAAACAAATGATTTTTGGCCAAACTCTGGTTCATATGGGAAAATTGCAATGCCTATATCGGAGAATTAATATAAAAATCGGTTAAGTACTTGTATTTAGTATCAAAAGTGCCCCAAGAGTTTATATACTTATAGATAATACTTTAGGAGTTTGCAGATTTTCATGGAACTTTTAAGTATGGATAATCCCTGTCCTTCAGGTAAATAGAAAGATGAGCTTACCCGATACTCTTTTCATGCTAGTGGCAATTTTTGTTGTCTGCTATTCCTTTGCAAACAGTTTGCATCCAGATCAGGTCCGAGAAAGTCGGTCCTGACCTAGATCCAAACCATTTGACTCCTGAAATTTTTTTGTGGAAAAAAGTTAATTTTGAAAAAAAGTCAGCAGATGACAACAAAAGCATGAATAATTACCCAGCATGCAAAGAGTTAAGTAATGCGGATACTTATTTTTAACCCTTTGCTGCATAGGCTATTTTTAGATCCATGACATTATTTTCTATTTTTAGACAACATTGAAAAAACTCATGAAAAATTTAAGTTAAGTTTTGAAAATATTATGGAAAATGGAGCATTTGCTTCAAAAGAGCAAATGCTCCATTTTCTATAATATTTTCAAATACATGATATTTCAAAGGTGTCAAAAGGAAAGGGTTAAGCGAATAACAATGTGATGTATTGGCTTACGTCTCTTAGTACAGTCTGATATTAAAGTGCAGATCTGTTATTGGCTCCCTTAGGAAGTATGTAAAAGTTAATAATACTTGCTACATTGAATTCAGGTAGTCTCTGTAGCTGAGCAGACTGGTTGATGTCAGTTAAGTTGAAGGGAAATTGCACAACCCTTGGGTCTGCACTATATAATCACTATGTGTGTCTGTCGGCTAACCGGTTATCTAACCACTGGCATGTGTAACAGCCTTTTATGATGGACAAGGGTTTGCAGAGCATCATTTCAGCTGGTTGTGGTCAGTTAGTGAAATGCTCATAACTCTTGAACCGCATGGTATATTTGGATCAAATTTTGCATACTTATTTAACATTATCCAGTCACTGGTATACAAAATGGTGACAAGGCTTTGCCGAGCATCGTTTTGGCCGGTAGAGGTTTTTTAGTGAAAATGCACATCATTCTTGAACCACACCATATATTTTGATCAAATTAAAAAAAAAAGATTTTGAAAAAAATCAGCAAAGGACAAAAAATTAAAAAAACTGGCAAAATTACCCAGCTGCAAAGAGTTTTTTAAGGTCTTGCCACCAAATGGGCCTCACCGCGAGAAAACCTGTTTTCGGGGGTTTGCGAACAACAAAGACACAGACCAGCCTGCGCATCCGCGCAGACTGATCAGCGCCTTTGTTATTCGCTTTTTGTAAAGTATCATATCTAGACCTACTACAAGCAAAATATCAATTTTCTAGCTAGTCTCTGTAGTTGAGGAGACTGGTTTGAGTCTCGCTTTTTCAGAAACCCCGAAGACAGGTTTTGTCACGACGAGGCCCAAATATTCTCTGTATTTGTCGTAAATATATTTTTTTCTGGAAATTGGTAGACAAAAACAATCATTTGGAATTATCTTGGAGGTGAGAACAATGCTAAGAAACTGTCAACAGTTATAAAATATTTACCACAGCTACAGCCAGCTCATTCTGAAACAGAGTCCCTAGGGAAATAGAAAGATCATTGCATGTCTTCAGATGGGGAGTTTTGTATTGCGTAAAAACAAAAATATTGCATGTCTTCCATTCAATTGCGTAAAAACTTTTTGACCAGTAATCAGTCTCTGCTTTTCCTATCCCCTTATGCTCGTATTTATTTAATTTATTTTGTTTTGATTCTTAACATCCACATCCCAGTCAACAATTTTTCAGTCATGTTGGGGCGGGTCTTCTTGGGTTGAACCAGTACTCAGCAAAGGATAACGTGTCTTGCTCAATTTAAGACACAACGCAGTGCCTCAGGTGATCAGTGCTATATTATTTAATCCTTCGCATGCTAGGAAAAAATGTGTCTGCTGTAGTCGTCTGCTGCATGTGAATGCTTGTGTCAATAACTAATTTTGGCATACAGACAAACAGTGTAGACTCAGATCAGACTGCTCCTAAAGGAGCAGTCTGATCTGGGTCCACACTGTTTGCTACAGAGGTGTTTCAAATGGACTAGCAGATGATATTTAGTCGTGATTAACAGCCGTCGTATGTTGGTTAATTTTGAATGTTTTTTTGTCGTCTGCGAATGTTTTTCAAAATTAACTTTTTCATGAATACCATTAAAGTGCCAAATCATTTTTATATAGATCAATTTGGACATTTTGTTGGGCCTGATCTGGTTCCAAGGGTTACCAGTAGATGACCCTACAAAAGGGGAGAAAATATACTTTAAAATACTCTATAAATTTTTGTGTATTCTCTATTTCCCAATTATGTCTATACAGTTTTATTCCTGGAGCTTAGAATAATTAGTATGATGCTTACTTTTAATAAAATTAAATGGTTACTCCCAGACCATGTGTCAGATTGAACCAAAACTTGGCTGGGGGCATCAGCGCAACATGGAGGTTCAAAATTGCTAAAATGTTTCCATCCAGATATCCAAGATATGGCCACCATGGTGGACAGCTTGAAATTCTATATTACGACGACCAAATGTTAGATTGAACCGAAACTTGATGAGAGCCATCTTGAAATTCTTGAAAATACATCTCGGAAACCATATGTTGCATTGAACCAAAACTTGGCTGGAGGCATTGGAGCAACATGGGTATTCTTGTCTCAAAAAGTAAGTGAGTATGATAAGGAAATACCACAATTACACACTGCAGACCAACTCACGGCACCATGAGGAAGAGTCACAGAACACTAACAGTCACAAGACATCAGGAACACAATTAAAGTAAAGCAACCAGCTCTCTCTTCATCAAGATGATTGCAAAACTAGATAGGACACAAAGAAATGCATAACAAAACAAAGACCAACACAGAACCCCCACAAATAATGTGAGGTACATAAAACAATGAATTAAAAACAACAGAACCACTGCCTTAGAATGGACATTAGCCTAAGCCACCAGGGGGCTTAAATGCATTTTACTGGTGCTAAAAATTCGACCTAGTCAACCTTATGTCTGATTGAGCTGAACTTGATTGGAGGCATCGGATCAACATGGATACTCGGAATTGATAAATGGTTCCATATATGGCAACCATCTTGAATTCTCAAAATGACATCTTGTCCAAAGCCATATGTTGGATTGAACTAAAGCATGGGAGATTCAGCACCAATTGGCAGCCATCTTGAAATTCTGCAAATGACATCTCCTCCAGAACCATATGTTGGATTGAACTGAAACTTACTCGGAGTCGTCCTGGAAACATAAAGATTCAAAATAGCATGTTGGGATCAGTCACATTCAGGTGAGCGATTCTGGCCCTCTTTGGCCTCTAGTATTTTAACACGCACTTACACAGAAAAAAGAATTTTAGATTGCCGGTAATTTGCATTAATTTTTTAATACAATGGTTATGAAAATGAACCCAGTCATATTCTGTTATTGCATTGCATCCATGCATCTGTTCGTAAACTTTTCATTTCTGGAAGTCTTCATCATGAAATGTGGTGGATTTGAGACCATACGCCTAGCACATACTGTATTAAGGTAATAGTCAACCAAATTTTAACAGATCAGATTGAAAAGAGATGGTTCACTCACAAATTGGTTCAATGATGAATCAGCTTCAATTTGTTTTACGTGATTCTTCATTCACCCTATTTACGGCTTGTGACGGCTTCCCTTGGCTTTATATAGATTCAGGGAAAAGCTCTAAGTAGATGCTTGTGAGCTTTATATAGATGCAGGGAAAGGCTGTTAAGTGTTTCCTGGTTCAGTCAAAGGGGCATATTATATAAAGTTGGGTGACCATATATGAATTATTAATGAATTTACTAATAGCCTATGAATAAAACTGTTGAATTACGTCTGGAGAACCACTCAATGAACTGTGTCTTTAACGCTGTAATTCTACCAAAAATTTACAGCAGACATTTTCAAATTTTGTTTCGCTTTAAGAACCAAATATGCCTTGATATTTTATGTGAATGGTCTTCTGGCAGACAATTAAAATAAAATGTCACATCTTATTGTCCCCTAAAATCAAGAATAATTATTGATACTACAAAATTTGTTGAGGTCTGCTGCAGTCCTGATCGGTACAGCCCGATTTGATTGACTGATCGAATTGAAACTTCCTATACGTTTTAATCTGCTGTGTACGTGACAGTTTTCAGATGCCATTGTGTTGATGAATTACAATGAGCGACATGTTTATTTATAGCTCTCGACTTGTGTACCTAGGTATTTTGAAAACCAAAACCATTGCAATACAATGTATAAAAAACCTTTCTATGTGGATAGTTCTCGACTTGTGTACCTACACTTCTTGCTGACTGAGTCAGTAAAATGTCCGGCCGCGGGTCGAGAGCGAGGCACGTGCATGTCATGTCACTCAATTTGCTTACAAGTCGGGACAAGTCCATTGAGAGCTTTATACTTGTACCAGACTGCCGATGAATCCGCTCTTGAGAAAACCGAACCACTTTCGCTTCGCTATGCGCAATTGCCGACTTCGACTTCCAGTCAGTCACTCAAGAATATATTGAAACCGCCAGACATATCGTACGATCATTATTTTTGCAAATATCTACACTGAAACTCTGAAACTGTCACCGCATTCCCACAGATGCTTATTTGGAGGAAAAAAAGTTCCAGTGGTGCTTGAATAAGCGAGTGGCTCAATTAAAAAATAACTCTCCGATGCATTGGTTATTTTGATTTTCCCGAAAGGATGGGCATACACAGTCTCTCTCTCTCTCTCTCTCTCTCTCTCTCTCTCTCTCTCTCTCTCTTTTCATTGGCAAACCGTTTGGATCCAGATCGGACCCGAATATAATACAGGAAAGAATGTTTCGTCGAGTGAAAAGTTTTGGCATGCGATAGAAAGCTTGCAAACCGTTAATACTGTCGAATGTCCGACGCCAATGCGCACGATAATACATACAATGGGTCCTCATCGGAAGCATTTGTAACAAGACTGATGGACTGACCCAAAACATTGTGTTTTAAGATTTCTGAGAAACCAAGCCAAAAAACACAAAATTCGTGTGCAAGCGTCTCTCTCTCTCTCTCTCTCTCTCTCTCTCTCTCTCTCTCCTTTAACGGCCTGCTTTCAAAGTTTGCCCAGAAGATTGCTGATACGCATATTTACATACCTCAAGAGAGGATTTTCAATCCATGTATACGAACCTGCTCGATGTTTCGTTCAAAATTGAAATGAATCTTTAAAATATCGACGGACATTGGTTACTTATCACATGCGACAAAGGCTAAGACGTGCCTGCGTAAATGTGCATTCTTAATACAGCAAGTCGGGCTACCATCGGCCGTCCAGCGAAATGCCATTCAAATGGCGGTTCGCTGGCAGGCTGGTGGTGGCCCTCTTTGGATAAAGTTGGGGAGTAGATGCCAGGCATCACTGGTTGTATGTTAAATGGTTATGTCTCATGACTCAAACCACAGCGAGGGAAAAGGCCATTTTGTTTAAAAGCAAACTTTCTTAGAAAATTTGCAAGCATATCAAGACCCAGTTGTTTAACGCTGTGGTTCATCTACTACTAAAATAATACTTGCAAATGTTTATCTGATCAGGCAGTGTATGGCATACGTCCTTCATGGTGAACACAAGCTTTGATGTGCGTGTTCTCGATGTTGGGAACTCGTGAATTATTGGCAAAGACAGACGATACCAATACATGTATGGCCTTTTGTCATGTACATGTACGAAAGTCCATGCTTTTAATGCGCTCTTGTTTTATATGCATGCATCCCACAATTAGCCGCTGAGACTCATGTTCAGACCAAAAAAAAGATAAAGTCGCGCGTTCGGCAATGCGGAAAAGACCGTCAAGTGTCAGATTACCCATCTAAGTAGAATTGAACCTTCCAAATGTCGCCTGCTTTAATCCGTATGACACAACCGCACACGTGCTGTTCGGTATAATTATAAATATCAAAGATGGGACAAACAGATCAACGGACGATTTTCCACTGAAAATATTAAACTTGTGTTCGTTATTTTAGAAATTCACTTTTTCAAAAAGGACAGTGTTCGTTTTTTTAGATGTTTAAAAAACTATTTTCGGCGATAATTTTAGGTGAACGTAATTGTTTTATAAAAAGTTGTGTAAGAATCTGATTGATGCAGATAAATGTTATATTGACACAAATGCTAAAATTGTCTCACCCTCAGCATATTTGAAGAGATTAATTTATTACTTAAAAAGTAAAAGCCGGAAGTTACATTCGAAGTAGTCAAAATTCATGCGTACCAAGATCGACACTAATTGTTATCCTTTTCCCCCTTGTAAACAAAGGATTGAAATTCGACCCATGCCAAGCCTGGAAGAGTCCATTTTTAATGCTTATAAGATCGAGAAACCCTGTCTTCGGTGAGTTTGTGAACAACAAAGGCGCAGACCAGCCTGCGCATTCGCGCAGTCTGATCAGCGCCTTTAAACAGCATTAATACGAACAATTTGTGCATGCCGATGTAAGAAATTATTTACATTTCTATTCAGAAGTAATTTCAAACCTGCGCACGGTGTTTTAACTACACACTAGGATCACATCACCGAGATGGTTCTGATGAGTACCCACAACAAACTATAGTTTTGTACATGCGTAATTATAGTATATGTTCTAAGCACACATCAGAATCGCCTCGATGAGACGGCTTTGGCGTGTATTTGGAACATCTTTTCTAATGAGACGTGCTGATATAAAAAAAACTTTTTGTGGCTTTTCCTGGGTAGTAACCAGTACCGGGCCGGAGGGTTTATGATTTGTGTGTGTATTCTCGAAGCAGTATATTGCTTCGAGGTGTATTTTATGACGGGCGCATGTTAAGACAAAAAGGGATAGCGTCGCGCGTTCGGCATTGCGGAAAAGAACTTCACGTGCCAGAAAACCTATCTAAGTTCCAAATGTCGCCTGCTTACGTGTGACACAATCGCACCGATTACTGATGGGACAAACAGACCCACCGAAAATAACTTGTGTTCGTTATTTTAGAAAATCACTTTTTAATCGTTTTTTGGGATGTTTAAAAAAATATTTTAGGTGTCCGTAATTATTTTCGAACATTTACAGTCAATAGAGTTGTGTGAGAATCTGACTGACGCACAATCCCCTCTTTTTAGGGAGCACAGTGGTAGAGTGTTTGACTCGAGACAGAGAGGCCGCGGGTTCGAGCCTCACCGGCGTCACTGGGTTGTGGTCCTCAGGAAGGCCCGTCCCTGTTTCACTGTGAGATTGTTGATGGGACGTAAAGAATCAAATCGAACAACTATTCCCTCTTCAGATAAATGCACTTATATTTTAGGAACGGCATATTAATTTATTAAAAGCGAAAGTTACATTTCCTAGCAGTAAAAATTGAAACTATTTTATTAACGTTGTCGAATTATCGACACTTTCTTTTTCTCTCTTTGAAGCTTGCCCTGTAAACTAGGAATTGAAATTCGATCCCTTTCAGGTGAGGTTTTAACTAAATGACCTAACACAACAGTGTTATTTAAATGAGACTCCGGATATGCTGTAAAAATTGGACCTTGGCGCAAAAGGCGCAGACCAGCCTGTGCATCCACACAGTCTGATCAGCGCTTTTATTTTTCGCTGACGCTTGAAAAGTTTCATATCTAAACTTGAAACGAGCAAAATTTCAATTTTCTAGCTGAGGAGACTGTTTGTCCGGAAATGTCGCGTCGAGACAAAATACCGGTACATGTAGTATTGGTTTTTATCAAAGTGTAACAGATAAAACACTTCTGTCTATAAATAAACCTGATTGTTTGTATTGGATAACGTTACGCTTTACACGCTAGAGCAAAAGGTTAAGTTTTAGTGATTCGATTACTCAATCGAATTGGGCTGTACTTCAACCCATAAAGCGCCACCTATAATTTGCAACAGATGACAATTTCAAATTTTGCTGCTTTTTCAAAAATAACAAATAAGGCATGATATTTCATGAGTCATCTCATGTAATTTCATGCCTTATTTTTTTTCGAAAATTAGAAAAGATGTTGCAAAATTTGTCGTCTGCTGCAGTCGTGATTGGCGCTATAAGGGTTAATCTTGCATCTCAGAAAGGCATAAATGGGTACAACACCATATTGCCCCAGGATGTGTTTTTGAATTTCAGTGTTTTTTAGCAACAAGACAATAGGCTTTGTCATAAAGATCTACGTTTTGTCTATTTTTGAGCGGCCGTTTTACACAGGTTTTACTGTATATGAATTACAGAAAGATATCACAAAGTTTGCGGTGTTTGGCGGTTGACCGTTAAGTAGGACTCTCGCCTATAACTAACAGGAAGTCTTCAAGACTGGTTACCTTAGCAATGATATTTCTAGAATAAAATGTGACCACTTATATATATACATTTACTAGAATTTTATTCAGTGGATACAGATTTAGTGTTGTCAATCATTTCTAGAATTTACTTTCTTACTTTTGAGGACTTCTACCTACTAAAACATTTCTAGAATTTATTTTGTGGGTTAAGACCCCAGCTTAAACATTACTAGAACTTTAATTCATAGATGAGTCTCAGGACTTAAGTTGTAAGAGTGCGGAACAGAAAAATAACTTTCTTATTTCTATTACCAAAACATATGTTGTGGGTACTCAAAAGAACTCACTCAATGATGCGGTTCTTTTGAGCACCAAAAACACATGCTAAAAAATATGGGTAAGAAAATATTTACAATGAACAATATCGTTTATCTAAATCTGTTTAAATTTTTCTAGAATTTCATTCCATGGAGATGGACTCTTTTTCCATGGAGGCAAACTTTTTAAAAGCTTCTGCTTGAACTTTTTCTAGAATTTTATTCCAAGGAGACAGACTTCTGCTTGAACTTTTTCTAGAATTTTATTCCAAGGAGACAGACTTCTGCTTGGACTTTTTCTAGAATTTTATTCCAAGGAGACAGACTTCTGCTTGAACTTTTCTAGAATTTTATTCATGGCTTATTGAATATTTCTAGAAATTATATTCATGGATGCAGTCAGCTGTTTAGACTATTCAGGAATTTTATTCCATGGAGGTGGATACGCAAAGATGTAGGTTGGTTGTTTTGTTTTTTGTTTGTTTGATTTTATTGTTTACGTCCCATCATCAGTCTTTCAGTTATATAGGGACGGGTCTTCCTGGGTTGAACCCTGAGTACTAAGCTAGGATTAATGTTCTTGCTCAAGGACACAATGCGGTGACGCCGGTGAGGCTCGAACCCCCCGCCCCTCGGTCTCGAGTAAAGCACACTACCACTGAGCCACTGCGCTCTCGTAGGTTGGTTGTAATCAGACACACAGATATTTGTATCATAGCTTGGACTTTATGAAATGTTTTTAATCTATAAACTGTTGAAAAAAAAATGACAATTTTTTTTTAAAAAAAAATACCCCTTACATAGAAAATAGACTTTCTATGTAAGGGGTATTTTTTGTAAAAAAAATTTTTTGTCAATTCTTCTGTTCGTAACCTTTTTTGTTATTGATGAACTTTCACTGACGTTGATTCAATCATTTTTGCATGGTCTTTTAACCCTTTGTATACTAATGGATTCTTCTTTCTGATTTGATATGTCAATAAACTTGGGATAGTCCATTGTACTTAAGTTATCTAGGGATGTCAGGTTATAACTTTAAAAAATATACTGTATTTTTTGTCTGAAGATCTTTTTTGCTTTAACAAACAGTGTAAACCCTGATAAAATGCCGCATTATGCGTGAGAAATGGAAGAGCGTTTGAAATTTTAGAACTTTTATTTATGCTTATAATACTGGTTGTAGATTTCATATACCTGATGATGATATTCAACCTAAATAAGTGCTGTGTGTGTATTGTGCTAATAATCTTTTTAGCTCACCTGAGCCATATGCAGTGAGCTATTGTGATCCTATGATGTCCGCCGTCCATCGTCCGTCGTCGGTCAACATTTTGTTTTAAACATCTCCTAAACCACTAGGTGGTTTGTCACCAAACTTCACAGGAATGATCCTTGGGTAGTCCCCTTTCAAAGTTTTTCAAAGAATTCCATTCCATGCAGAATTCGGGTTGCCAGGAAAAATGTTAAAAATCTTCTTGTCAAAAACTACTTGTCAGATTTAAAAATAATTTGGTACAAAATTAATGGTCATTTTGTTCAAATTATTTTGATTGGTTGAAAAACATGGCTGCTAGGGGGCTTGGTCTGTTTTCCTATTTTAATATAGGGAAAATAGGGAAGGGAGACAACACACTTGCAGTTATGGTTGACTTTGACTTACCAGTTATCTTTCTTGATTAGTGGAAATATCTTTATGCTTCCAGGCATATAATAATCGTACCGTCCCTCCGTCCTTCTGTCCCTCAATCAGTCCGTCCCGCTTCGTGTCCAGTGCATATCTCCTATAATCACGGCCTCCAATCTCGGCCTCCTTCTCCAAAAAGAGCAGAGCGTAAAGTGAGGCGAAGGCCCTTCCGGGAAGCAGGCAGTGGGCAAAACAATGGAACACGGTAAGTTGTGTTGACACATTTTCAATCATAAGTAAATTTTCAGCGCAAAACTCGAAAATCTAAGAATGCTATGCTTCGGGCAATTGTTCAAGCTATCCGTAGAGCACGCTGTTTGCACATTTGAACTTAGTTTGTAAGCGTGAGAGTTTTTCTCCCGTTGCACAGTTGTCCAAGAAACGGTGGTTCCCGCATGGTTTTGCCTTCTAACCAAACGTATAGTAGCGTTTGGACCCTTATTATACTACCGAGGCCCCTCCACACCCATGTTGTCCCAAATGCAATTTTTCGAGATATTTCAATGATAATTGAGTGATTTAGAGCCAAATTTCTTTAGGAGCAGGAGGCGAAGGGCAGGAGAAGCAGGCTGGGAGAGGAGAAGCAGGCGGCGATGAAATCAAAATTTGCATTGATTTTGCTTATTTTTAATAATATACTTATCCAATCTATATCAAACTTGCATGTATGAATATTTCAAAACATTTAAATAAATCGAAATTACTTCGCTTTAAATGCCACCACCAACGTAATGTGTGGTTCACTTTTTTTCTCATTGGAATCATGTAATGCTCACAGATTAGTGATACTTGTGTATTTCTCCCTAAGTTCTTGGGAAAAGGATTATCAAAAATCTCAGACTGGGTCGAACCTCTCTTTTATACCCACCCCCTCTCAAGCTTTGATTAAGAGCAACAATTACTGATGGTGCGAAAGACTTAGACGCAGAAAAAAAAGGAATTCAAACCAAGTGTTCCTTGAAATTTGAACATCGGGGCGCCCCACTGACCGTTCTACGAGACTCCTACGCCTATAAATCATAAATAGATAGTCCAAATTGACAGACTCTTACTTAAATCAACATAATTATTAAATATTTAAACACATCTTTTTACCGATGGGGGCCTATAAACCCATTCTTGCCGACTCTTGACGTTTATATAAAAACAGCATTTGGTTTGTCACTTACTTATCTCATTTTTATAAACCCATTTTGTCCTGGTGACGCATTTAGTCTTCTTTGAGATTTTCGCTATCAAAAAACGTTGACAGCTGTATGTTTTTTTTTCCGCAAATAAATGTTTATAAGATATACAAAATGTCTTCCGAATATTCATTTATAAATGAGTTATTCTCAATAATGTTTACCAACTATTACGTCCCTACAAAGTTGCGTTAAATGTTTGCCCTTTTGGCTGCTTTATCGATCGCATGATTAAGATGCGGCTTAAAATATTTGTGTGTGTATGTGTAACTCTAACCCGGACGACAGTGGCGCACTTCGAATCGAACTATAGTTCGTACTATAGTGGCTAAAGTTTGATTCGAACATCGAAATTGTATAGGCCGATTTGGTTATGGGCTGAAATTGACATGGGCC
The DNA here is from genome assembly GCA_964019695.1 of Loripinus fragilis. Taxonomy (NCBI): domain Eukaryota; kingdom Metazoa; phylum Mollusca; class Bivalvia; order Lucinida; family Lucinidae; genus Loripinus; species Loripinus fragilis. The sequence continues at coordinate 27,273,649 of OZ026525.1, read as the reverse complement.
GAAATTGTTATGGGCCGAAATGTCCAGCGACCGATTGGATAAGTATATTATTAAAAATAAGCAAAATCAATGCAAATTTTGATTTCATCGCCGCCTGCTTCTCCTCCCCAGCCTGCTTCTCCTGCCCTTCGCCTCCTGCTCCTAAAGAAATTTGGCTCTAAATCACTCAATTATCATTGAAATATCTCGAAAAATTGCATTTGGGACAACATGGGTGTGGAGGGGCCCTGGTAGTATGAATAAGGGTCCAAACGCTACTATACGTTTGGTTAGAAGGCAAAACCATGCGGGAACCACCGTTTCTTGGACAACTGTGCAACGGGAGAAAAACTCTCACGCTTACAAACTAAGTTCAAATGTGCAAACAGCATGCTCTACGGATAGCTTGAACAATTGCCCGAAGCATAGCATTCTTAGATTTTCGAGTTTTGCGCTGAAAATTTACTTATGATTGAAAATGTGTCAACACAACTTACCGTGTTCCATTGTTTTGCCCACTGCCTGCTTCCCGGAAGGGCCTTCGCCTCACTTTACGCTCTGCTCTTTTTGGAGAAGGAGGCCGAGATTGGAGGCCGTGATAATCCCAAATGGTGTGTGGATGCATCTTGGATGATGGAGTGTCGCATACCATTTTCAGGTAACTGTGACCATGACCTCTGACGTAAGTTTCAGAATAATCGTGTCCAGAGCATATTACTCTTATATTATTTGAAGTAGGGATCCCAAATTTGTTGTGTTTCTAGTTTCTAGAATAATCATGTCCTGAGCATATCCTTTAATATATTACTTGAGGTATTAATCCAAAATTTTGCGAGTGGATGGGTTTTGGGATGGCGGAGTGCCACATACCATTTTTGGGTCACTGTGACATTTTACAATAATCATGTTCAGAGCATATCTTTTATATTATTTGAAGTAGGAGTACCAAATTTGGTGTGTATATGCATCTTGGGATAACAGAGAGTGGTGTGCCATCCTATTTCATTGTGACTGACATTGACCTTGACCTCTGACCTTAGTTTCTAGAATCTGCATTGAGACTTGTGCTTATCTCCTATATTCTTTGAGGTAGGAATCCCAAATTTGGTGTGTGGCTGCATCTTGGGATGGCGGAGTGCCGTATACCATTTTTGAGTCACTATGACCTTGACCTGACCTAGTTTCTAGAATAACGGTCCTGGTCATGTTCTTATATTACTTGAGTTAGGAATCCAAAAATTTTGTGTGCGGATGCGTCTTGGGATGGCGGAGTGTCACATACAATTTTTGGGTCACTGTGACCTTGACTTCTGACCTACTTTCAAGAATGATCATGTCCTGAGCATATCTCTTATATTATTTGAGGTAGGAATCCCAAATTTGGTGTGTGGATGCATCCTTGGATGATGGAGTGTCATGTTCCAGTTTTTGGGTCACTGTGACCTTGACCTCATTTCTAGAATAATTGTGTCAGGAGCATATCACCTATATTATTTGAGGTAGGAATCCCAAATTTGGTGTATGCATCTTTGGATGGTGATATCTTGCGTATCATTTTTGGGTCACTCCCAAATTCCATGTGTGGATAATCTTGGGATGTCAGATTGGTGCATACCATTTTGGGTCACTTTGACCTTGACATTGACTTCTGACCTCATTTCTAGGTTTTTTGTGTCCGTAGCATATCTCCTTTATTACAAATAACTTTCCTCAAATGTATCTTATGCTTGACCAATTCCCTTGGAGGCATTCGTCACCTACTGTGACATTTCTTGTTCTTAGAAGATTTTAAAAATAGTGTTAAATTCCCCATTATTGGATGAGTTTGATCAAATTATCCTCCTGGGGCCAAAAGTGGCCCTTCCTCGGGGTCATATATTTTACATAGGCTTATATACTGTGCTAGTCTGAAACCACAAGGCAGAGATCCTTGATATTACATGTATGTATGTAGCATAATCTAGTGAACCTCTCCCAAGTTTGTTCAAATTATGCACCTGGGGGTCTAAAATGGCCCATGTTTTACTTTGACTCATATAGGTTCTGCAGCCTGTTTATTTTGTCAACATAATTAATAGAAACTTTTCCATGTAAAGTCTTTATGAAACTGCTGATCTACCAAAATTCATAGCTGGACTTAGGGGGGAGCTATGCTTCCTATAAGTCTATAAACAGTGATTCTCAGGTGAGCCACCCAGGGGCCCTCTTGTTCAAAGTTCTATACCTTATTTTGAGAATGGTGTAGATCAGAAATCCTCACTGTTTTTCATCCAGTTCAATTTGAGCTAGTGCATGAGATTTCCAACAATATGGTATGTGCGACCAGCAAAGCCTCAGATCAGCCTGCGCATACGCACAGTCTGATCAGAGCCTTTGCTAGTCGCTTGAGTATTCTATGATTGTTAAGCTACTGACTGAACACCATTTAAAGTTTCTAAGCTTAAAAGGGGGCTGCAGAGGCTCGTCCAAGTCTTCACTTGTCAAAATGTCAAATTGTTGGAAATCTCATGCCGCGCTCAGCTATTGTTTTTGTCCTTCATCCTTCAGCTGCAAAGTTTAGATAGCACTTTAATGGTTCAAATATTATTGTCATGGCAATTGTTTTGAGATTATTGGCAAATGAGCTGGCATATGCAGAGCCATTATATCAGTCAGCAACATGTTGTCTTAGAGAGCGCTTGTGATTATCAGACAAAAACACTTTTTTTTGGATTTTTTGTGCATGTGCATGTTAAGCTGGTTTGAAAGGGCGTGCATTATACTGCAGTGCCTTATTTTGTTATAAAATTATGGTAATATTTTAAGGGTATCACTGAAAAATTAAAATAAGAAACAGATTGGTTTAAATAAAATTTCAAGTTTAAATTTTTTAATATAAAATAAGCAAGCAGATGGCTAATTTTTAAGTTGATTTACAAGGAAAATAAGGCTTGATATATTTCATCTGAATCATCTGCCAGCTTAATAGTTCATACAAATCATCTGCTATTAGTTATTCTAGCATTCTGCTGCAGCTGTGATTGGCGCTTTAAGGATAAAGGTGTAAACATAGCGCACAGCAAAAAATGATATATCAGTCGCGTTATTTGCTGGCGGATAATGTGAGCTGTGACATGTGATTTCAAACAATGTGGCATTTTGACACGAGGAAACTCAGATGAGCCTGTGCAGCCTCTTTTTAAGATGATGTTCAGTCAGTAGCTTAACACTCATAGAATATTCAAGCGACTAGCAAAGGCTCTGATCAGACTGCGCATATGCGCAGGCCGGTCTACTGAGCCTTTGCTGGTCGCACATACCACATTGTTTGAAATTTCATGTCGCGGCTCATGTGTTGATTAAGCCATGGTACATTTATTCCTCTTTGCCTACTGGGGTCATCGACCTAGATCAGGTCCGACAAAATGTCTGGCCTGATCTGGATCAAAACTGTTTGTCCCTGAAAGAATTTGAAAATTACCCAGTAGGCAAAGCGTATATATCAGTGAAAAATCATCTTCTGCTCAGATGCTTATAAAATGGTTAAATTGGACATTGCAAATGCGACATTTTTCTTTTAAAAGACAATAAAACATGTTTGAGATAAAGACACACACTGGGACAATGTACAAAATCAGGAAGACGTGTCATAGGCTTCCTGTTATATGGTAAGCTTTTTATTTTACCCCAACCCCGTAAGGGAGTGCAGTGGCTCAGTGATAGAGTGCTTGACTCTACATCGAACCAACTACTGACTGGATTTGGGAACCTACAGTATCAAAAGCTGATGCACATATTTTAATTTTGAAAGAAAAAGCAACAGACGATAAAAATGAAAAACTACTCAACATGCAAATAGTTATTAAGGAAGGTAGTCTGCTGCACTGAGTGGCTGATTGATGCCTCTGGTTTCAACTGCTGCTGCAGTATTCATTGTAAATTTACATAATCATTATAAGGCCTCAAGAGTGAAGACATCATGTTAGACACTCATTAATTGGTAGATTTGTTCATAAACATGATATAAGCCACATTCAGAGAAAAATACCCTTGCAGAGATCCAAGGCCTGGCCTCTAGGTTATAATTATTAACACCGTAGCTTGAAGTTCGATCCTTATATCACTTCTAAACCCTAAAACTGAAAATATCATAATAATGTCATTACGATCTTTTGAGCACCCAAAACACATGTTTCAGTCGATGGGCTAGTAAAAAATTGCAATTTTACGCTCAAAAAGTTTCCTGTGTTGCTGTCAGAATATCAGAATATTTAGGATAAATACCATGCATGGGCGTAAGTTGCTCTACTTTTGGAGCTCATGTTGAGAAAATCAGAAGGTTTTTGCAGCTAGAAGAACATGACGTGAATACAGAAATCGTAATATTGTGATGTTTGTTACTTCTGACAGATTCTGAGTCAATAGCCGAACCTAGGTTAATTTGATCACTTTCTTCTCTCACTGCGTCATTTATTAGATTGACCTCCAAAGAAAAATCTCTCAAGAAAACAAATAACATCCAACTATGGTTATATAGGCTAGATTTTTTTTTATTAGTAACCCTCCTACTGTAATTTTCCTGAAAGTAGAAAAAAAATCAATTTTTTTTTTATCCGACTCTAAATATTATATGTTTCGTTGAAATAAATTTTTTTGAGGTTCTGTCTGTGTTTTTTTGAGAGTGATACTATTAAAAGTGATTGCGCTATCCAGATTTTTAGGAAAATGATGAAATATTTAAAGATTTAATACAGACTGTTGATTTACCTTACTAGTTTTACTGTTTGTTACAACCCTTAATCTGAAAAAAAAAATCTCGTAAATCAACTAATAAAAAAATCTGGCCTTAACATGTCCACAGGACCATGAGATGCACTTTAACTCTTTCCTTAAAAACTCCCTAGCGGTCAGTTTTGTCATCTGTTGATAACCTTTGCAAACTGTTTGGACCTAGATTAAGACCGACATAATGTCAGTCCTGATCTAGATCAAAGCTGTTTGACACTGATAGAGTTCCTGAAAGAATTTTTTAAACATTATAATTTTGGAAAAAGTCAGCAGGTGACAAAGAGTTACGTTTTTAGATTTTTTGTTTGATTCCATTCTTTACATCCCAATCAACAATTTTTCAGTTATGTCGGGATGGGTCTTCCTGGGTATAACCAGTATATATATATAAGCTAGGATTAATGTGTCTTGCTCAAGGACACAACGCAGTGATGCCTGTGAGGCTCGAACCTGTTAAGTTTTTAGAGAAGTTGAATTATAGTATATGGTATGCGTATATATATGCATGCTGGGTAATTTTTCATGCTTTTATTGTCTTGCAAAAGTTATCAGCAGAAGTGGTGAATGTCAGTGAAAGTTTAAATGAAATCCTGTCAGGTTATTGCTCCCAGATTATGTCTGGCTATGGAACTGTCACAATTCAGATCAGAGACAAACTAATCCACTTAAAGCCCAAGCAGTCAGCAAATGGAGATAAGAATAATAAATGTGTTGACATAAGTACAAAAGCCAAGAAACCTTACTTTACTTTGACTTAAGCATGTTCTATGAGCTGTCCGGATTTGAGTGAGCACTTAACCAGCCAATATTTTTTGTCTGGAAAATGTTGTCTGCTTTTTACTTCTGCTGCATTTATTTAAGTGCACTTCAGGCTAGATTATATCATGGAAGCAAATGTCCATGCATATTGTTTGCAACATAAGATGCATAAGATTTTCATAGGATATTTAAGAAAAAATGAGAAAAAATCAGCAAAGAAAACCCCCACACTTTATATATACGCACCCCCTTTCCAGAAATCCTGGATCCGCCCCTGAACTGGTAGGAAAAGGGTTAATGAGTACCTGGATTTACCGGTGTGGTATAAAAGGTGAAATTAGCCACCTTTTCTCATAAACCCAATAACAGTCAAGGAGTCAACATCTACAGTAGCTCCTGTAGCTAATATCTATTATTTGATTGGCTAACAGATATTACCTGGGAAGTAATTGACAGCTCTTATCAGCTCAATGACCATGCTGCTTATCAGCTATATCAGGTCAGCGGTCTATAGCTAAGCTCCACCCACTAACTGCCTCATATTGATGGTGTCTTATTAGCTATTACACTGTTTGATTCAATCATTATTTGAATGAATATATACACAGCGTCAAAAGTTAAGCACCACTAACTTTGTAGCTATTTTTTTCAGAGCAAGTTTATGTGTTGCAAATAAACCTTATAAAGAAAGATAAATGCATCATATAGGGATAAGATAGTGAAACAATCATGCTATTTTGCCAAAATGTGTGATGGTGAGTTCAACAAAAAGCACATAGAGGTCAACTTATTTTCATTGCAACTTTGTCTACATGAATAAATGCTGAAAATTTTGTGTGAAAAAGGCACAACATTTGTTTCAAGATGCTGGGGGTTACTTCTTGAAGATTTCAGGCCAATAGAGAGAAGTTTTGATAAGTTACGAAAACCTATGATTTTGTAACAAAATCTGAATATCACATGTATTTTTAAGTATTTATTTACATATTTATGCAGTGTTTCCCAATAGATTATAACAATCCACCTTGAGTGTCCATGTAGGATAGAGATATCTCACCCGAGGGGTCGGAATTTTAACCAGGGACGAGGCTTGCCAAGTCCCTGGTTAAATTCCGACCCCGAGGGTGAGATTTCTCTATTCTACATGGACAGGCTCATGATGGATTGTTTATCTTCCACTTTTCAGAGGTTTTGTGTCCGATCATAAAAGGTCCAAATAACCGTGAATTTTTTAACTTTTGACTCGTTGGATTTACAGTATTTCTGAGTTTGTGAGTGTTTTTATCAGGTATTAAAATGGGTACCTTGTTATTGACAGGAAATCACGATTGGAGCATTAGTTATGTTACAAAATTCAAAATAGAATCCGGCTTGGCGCCCTGTGCCATTAGAGTCACATTGCCATTATGGTCACATGGTGCACGTTATGTGACATCATTAACGTTATATGACATATGTAATTAACGCTAACCCTTGCTTGGTACTTCTGAGTTACTTAGGCGCAATATTTTGGTCCTTTGAATATCCTCTTTCAGAATTAAGCCATTTTTTACTCTGCCCATGTAAGAAAGCAGTCACGTGGTCATGTAAGATAGAAATTTCTTACATGAGCTGACAGTCTATCTTACATGGACAAAGGTGGGAGAAAAAGCTAGTTAGAAAATTGTTTCAGCAAAAATTTAGGTGGTGCTTAACTTTTGGCGCAGTGTATATAAAAAAGCTGACATCTATATTATATAATTTTGTTGATAAAAACACCCTCTATTTTCTAAGACTATTTGACATTTGTTTTTTCTCAATTGAATATTCATTATTTAACTAATAAGAATAATATATCCTTTTAATTCCTCAATTTTAATTAGCTGACCAAGGTGTAATATTTTTGTGTTTGTTTTTTTATCATATTAGCCATAAAGGATAATCCACCCAGTTTATACATTCTTACCTGTGTTTACCTAATAATCATTGCCAAAAAATATACAGGTGTACCCTACCCTAACTCTTTGCATGCTGGGTATTTTTTTCATGTTTTTGTTGTCGTCTGCTGACTTTTTCAAAATTCACTTTTTAGAAAAATTATTTCTGTCAGGAACACTATCAGAGCGTCAAATGGTTTGGATCGAGATCAGGACGGACATTCTGTCGGTCCTGATCTGGGTCTAAACTGCTTCCAAAGGTGATCAGCAGACGACACTTGTAGGTAAATTGTTTTAATAGGCTTTCATACCTGTAAAAAATCTATATCAAATATAAATACTGATTTCGCTCCGGTTGAATAGATATTCGGGACCATAAAAATGTCAAAATTTTTCCACTGAGGAAATTTTAATGTACCAAATTGAAGTAAAAAAAAACGCTGATTGTGTGTTATTAGGAAATGAAATTGTGTGTCATTAGGAAATGAAATTGTGTGTCATTAGGAAATGAAATGGATACTCATTATAATACTCTTATTTTTGTCTGATGAAATCCTCCATCCCCGTAGATTCAGTATTTATGATCAGATGTTCCGTTATTTATTTGGAGGGGACGCCAGGTTCTGTTAACTCTTCGCCTGCTAGCGACAAAATTTGTCGTCTGCTGATGATCTTTGCAAACAGTACCAGACAGAATGTTTGTCCAGATCTGGATCCAAGCCGTTTGACACTCTGATGTTATTCCCGAAAGAATGTTTTGAAAAAAAAGTAATGTGGAAAAATATCTGCAGACGACAAAAAAAATCATGAAAAATTACCCAGCATGTAAAGTTAAAGTTTCCAAATTCCGTATTTTGTGGTGTCTTATCTGGGTATAAATTGTCAATATACCCATGCATTCATAGACTTTGATTGGAATCAATGTTTGAATTGATATCTACACTTTTGTGTAAGCCTTTCACATGATACATTTGAACGAAAGCCGGCAACTTTTTTTATTTCTTTTTTCAGAAAAAAATATGATCAGTAGTGACTTAAGTTCAAGCAAATTTTCTGTTGAGATATCTTTCCGAAAAGTCTAATTTTGTTTTAAAAGTATTTTGAAAAGATTTGATATTAAATCATGCTTAGTGATTCAAAATTGGCAATATAACTCTCCTTAATTGCTAGCGGGGACTTTTGTTGTCTGCTGATAATCTTTGCTAGCAGTTTGGACCCAGATCAAGATGGACAGAACGTCAGGCCTGATGAGTGGATCCAAACAGTTTGACACTCTGATAGTGTTCCTGAAAGATTTTTTTAAAAATAACAATTTTGAAAAAGTCAGCAGACGACAACAAAACCTTGAAAAATTACCCAGCATGCAAAGAGTTAAAGTATTTAAATATATAATTTCAATACAGTAGATAAGAAATGGCGGAATGAGAATTTGTTAAAAAGTGTGACCACCACCGCAAATTAAACTCGATAAGAACAAAGCAACGGACATGATTTGGAGTATTTTAACCATATTTGGACTGTAAATATACTTTATGGGCTAAAGTTTGACGAGATATGCATAACAATGTATCGTCAGTACAGGTAGGTAATTTTACGGATTTCATTATTTTGATGTCAAACTAAACAAGACTTAAGTCAGGCCTCGAGATAAGAGTGCGTAATGGAACATTATTTTTCTTACTTCTCAACCAAAACATATGTTGTAGGTACTCAAAAAAACTCTCAATGAGACGGTTCTTTTGAGCGACCAAAACACACTTTTAAATTCACAGGTATGAAAATAATTACTTTTTTAGGGCATAAGCAAGCCGTAAAGTCAAAATTGAACTCTTTCCTTGCTCGACTTTTGTCGTCTAATGATAAGCTTTGCAAACAGTTTGGTCCCAGATCAGGACCGCCATTCTGTCGGTTCTGATCTGAATCCAAACTGTTGACACTCTGACTGTGTTCCTGAAAAAATATTGTTATAAAAGTTAATTTTGAAAATAGCAGACGACAACAAAGATATGAAAATTTACTCTTCATGCAAAGAGTTAAGGATTTCATTATTTTGGTGTCGAACAGTAATAATTTAAATATCAAAAGGTGTGAAAATGGTTTTTGGCCATCACACCTAAGTGCTACTGGAAAACAGAATTTGCTGGTGAAAATAATCTTGACAGTAATTTTTCACTTTGACAAAAGATTAATCTTGTAGGCAAACAGTAATGATTAAATTATCAGACTGCTCCATTTGGAACAGTCTGATCTGGGTATACACTGTATGCTATCGAGTTTTCCAAAATACAAGGGCAGAAGACAAAGTAGATGTCTTTTATGGCCGTGACTCCTGGATCTTCTATGCCTGCGTGACTAGCTTAGCTACCTGGAAGGGGTCCACTGATGTGGATGATGCACCTGCATGATGATGATGATGATGATGACTAAAATCGTGATTAAACCTTTGTATGATAATGAATTCTTCCACCTTGCATTAATCCATATAATCCTAGCGTACTTTTTGTTGGACGTCGGTATACAGTGCAAAATCAGACCAGACTCCGCAAAATGTGGCGTCTGATCAGGTTCTCCATTGTTTGCTTACAAAAGCGTCTTTTGAAATTTGGATATTAATGAAAAATACCACCCAACAACCCTAAAATTGGAAATGGACTCGTGCAATTGATAAGGTCGGCATAAATGGGTTATACAATTATCCAGGGATTGTTCATTGTAAATATCAAGGGGAGTTACAGGTTAGAATTTCCATATTCAGATGTACATCTGTGTGAGTCCCCAGTGAAGATTGTTTTTATCTAAGCAACAAAGCTGTGCTGACCCTGATTAAATGCCGCTATTTCATCTGGGTTTTCACTCTGTCAAAATACCTATTTAGGGGTTTCCAGTGTGGCTAGGCGGTTAACTGCGACCCTCGTGACTTTAGGAAAGAAACATGCTAACTCATTTCTGACTTTCAGCCAAATCAATTTGGCGTTTTAAATTTTATTCCATTAATTACCATAAAAATAATAATAGTCAATTTCAACATCATTGTTTGAATGCTTTATTATGGCCCGCATGTTTAATTCTAAAATGTTTCTAAAAGCACCAAACAATGGTCTTTTTGAAATCAGACCCAAGAGACTATGTACTGCTGAATAAATTTAAATACTTATTAGATGTCCCTCTTCTTATATATCCTGAGCGAATTCAGGCATTGCTTTGGATTTAATTTAAACAGATAAGATCCTGATCAGCTGTCCTCTGCAGAAGCCAGCTGATCTGGATCTAGACTGTTTTGAAAATAGAACAGCAACAGAATGATAAGGGTGAATAGCAACTTTTAACTTTGATAGCTATATACATTTGTAGATACTTTGTTTGGTTGCATTAATTAAGTCATTAACGTTTTGCCTTACTTGGTGTCTTCTGCGGCTATAACCTTTGTAAACAGTTTTGAACCAGATCAGGCCATATATGGATCCAAACTATTGACACTCTGACAGTATTCCTGAAAGAATGTTTTGAAAATTTTAAATTTGAAAACAAAAAAATCAGCATTGGACACAGATCAGGACTGACGGAAGGTCAGATCAGGTAGCAAACAGTGTGGACCCAGATCCAGGCTGTTTGACACCCTGATAGTGTTTCTGAAAGAATTTTTTGAAAAAGTTAGTTTTGAAAAATGTCAGCAGACGACAACAAAAGCATGAAAAATTACCCAGGATGCAAAGAGTTAAATAAATGGAACCATGGAGTTATTTTCAGTCAGATCAGGGCCTTCCCTGTTTACTTGGTCTTAGAATGTGATAACGTGCGGCAGGTTAGTGGGACGGTGAATGTTTGCTGGCACCTTTGAGCATGATAAGACACAATTGTTATTTACATTTTATTGTTGCGCCTTGGTGATTTGTCAACAACTGTAAGAGAAATTTGATTGAATTTTCAGATAATAATCAGAAATAGGTTTTATGTGCTCAGCTCAATAGAACTGTTTAAATGTCTTCAATGCTAAGACGAAAATTTAAATGAAATTGTTTTTCAGGACATTTTGTGAAACTGTCACTTGTCCCGTCAATAAGATCTGAGATGTAGATTAACTCTTCGGCTGCTAAAGCACGACTAAATATTGTCCTGCATCATCTGTTAGTCCATTTAAAATGTCTCTGTAGTAAACAGTGTGGAACCAGATCAGATAGAGGAGCAATCTGATCTGGGTCTACTCTGTCTGTTTGCCGAATCTAGTCATTGAAATAAGCACTTAATTATATGCAGCAGACACCTCACAGGCGTCACTGCGTTGACTGTCATCGAGCAAGACACATTAATCTTAGCTTAGTACTGGTTCAACCTAGGAAGACCTGTCCCTACATAACTGAAAGATTGTTGATGGGATGTAAAGATCGAATCAAATCAAACAAACAAACAAAACCAGAATATGGTTGGGGGGACAATATTTCACTAAAGCAATTTCTACCTTAAATTCTTTCACTCAGCTCTTTTTTCACAAGACTGCAACTTGCCTCATTATAGAACGGGCCTCATCACGAGCAAACCTGTCTTTGGGGTTTACCATGAGGTAAAGCTTAATCCAGCCTGCTTAGCTATAGAGACTAGCTAGAATATTGAATTTTTTTTGCAAGTAGCAAGTTTACAAAGGTGTTGATCTGAGACTGCACAGATGTGCAGACTTGTCTGCACCTAGCTTTACATAATCAGGTCTTCTCGCGATGAGGCCGTGATAATGATTGAATGATCTTAGTGGAATTGTTCTAGAACCATTCCCTTCCTGCTAGACACACAGGTTTAGATAAGCAAAAATTTTCAGCGTAAAATTGTAAATAATTTCTTACCAATAATTTTTAACATACGTTTCGGGTGCTTTAAAGAACCATCTCATTGAAACGGTTCTTTTGAGTACCAACAACATATGTTTTGGTTGAGAAATAAGAAAATTATTTTTCTGTTACGCACTTTTAACTAAATGCCTGTAGAATATTGAATTTTTGTAAGTAGCAAGTTTACAAAGCAGATGTGCAGGCTGGTCTGCACCTTTGTTGTTTGTACGCGACAAAATCAGGTCTTCTCGCAGTGAGGCCGTGATAATGATTGGATGATCTCAGCGGAATTGTTCTAGAACCATTCAGTAACTTACACTTCCTTCCTGCTAGACTCACAGGTTTAGGTAAGCAAAAGATTTCAGCGTAAAATTGTAAATATTTTCTTAATTTTAATTAAGCTTTAGCATATGTTTTGGGTGTTCAAAAGAACCGTCTCATTGAGACGGTTCTTTTGAGTACCCACAACATATGTTTTGGCTGAGAAATAAGAAAATTATTTTTCTTTTACACACTCTTAACTGGGCCTTGTCGCGACAAAACCTGTCTTCAGGGGTTTGCGAGCAACAAAGGCGCAAACCAGCCTGCGCATCCGCGCAGCCTGATCAGCGCCTTTGTTATTTGCTTATTTGAAAGTATCATATCTAAACTTGCTGCAACCGAATTTTCAATTTTCTAGCTAGTCTCTGTAGCTGAGGACGCTGGTTTGAATCTCACTTTGTTGGAAACTCGGAAGACAGGTTTTCTCGCGTCTAGGCCCAACTAATGGACTGTAGACAAATTAAATGCATCATCTGTCTCTTTTGTAAAGGCGTTGATATTTCAGCTTTTCATATTTTATACAGAACTGTTCAGATGAAATAAGTATATGATTGAGCTCATGGTCATTACATCATTTATCAATACACTGTGACATGAGTTTGGCAGTTGCAGATATACAGCTGCATGCAGTTCCGCAAAGCTGTTTCATATTTTGTACATTTCCCGTTGATTGTAAACTGCAATATATACCTATGCATTCTATATCTACATTTTAGCTCACCTGAGCCATATGCCCAAGGGGAGTGATGTCCATCGTCTGTCGTTCATTATCAGTCATCATTTTGCTTTAAACATCATCTCCTAAACCACTTGATGGATTGTAACCAAACTTCACAGAATGATCCTTGGGTGGTCTTCTTTCAAAGTTGTTCAAAGTATGCAGAATTCAAGTTGCCATGGCAATTAATTAACCAAAAGGAAAAAAAAACCCTTTAAAAATCTTGTTAAAACTACTGGTCAGATTTCAAAATAATTTGGTACAAAATTAATGGTCCTTGGGTGACCCTCTACCAAAGTTGTTCAAAACATGGCCACCAGGGGGGCATGGCCAGTTTTTCCTATGTTAATATAGGGAATCTTGTAAGGGAGACAAATATTGCAAATGTGGTTGTCTTGCTATAGAGTTTTTCCCCTTGACTCTGGGTAGATTTCTTCGAAGATTCCTTTGTATTCTGATGGATTTATCCATACAGATAGTTACAATAAGGATTGGATAGTCCATTATATATTTTTAAAGGGTCACATTTTCTAATAAATATGTGTTTCAGTCTCTGAATATTGTATTTATCATAGTTAACAGTGCAGACCCTGATGAAATACAGCATGATGCTGCATTTCATCTGGGTCTTCACTGTTTTCCAAACTACCATTTTACGGTTCCCAGTATACAAAGGGTAAATTCCCCATTATCAGTCAAGATCGATCAAATTATGCCCCTGTGGCCAAAAGTGGCCTCGTCCTCTGGGTCACATTATTTACATAGACTTATATATATAGGGAAAACATAAAAAAATCTTCTGGGAGCATTCTACAATACGTTTGACCTGCATTAAGCGATAAACGGTTTGAAAACCAATTTTTGGTCTGCTTTTTTGAGTGGCCGCTTAAGAAAGGTTTTACTGTATATAGCTGTGAGTGCCAAACCTTGCATGATAAGTATCCTTGGTGTACTCTTTGAGCACTCTATTTTATGTTCCAGTAACTATGTCATAATTCAGTAGAGTGTGTGTCTCTTTGAATCAAATATTCTTTATTCACCAGCGCATATCAGCGCTGGTGATATACTTTAGTAAACTTCCATTGGGCCCGTGTTCGATTCGGGCCTGTTCCATTAGCAAGTTGCGGAAATGGATCGATTGTTAACTCCCCAGCAGCAGTGGATTTTACTGATCTTTCTCAGACTCCCCGTCGACCAAGCTTCTTCCAAAGTTCAACCATTGCTTTGGATACTGGATTGCTTCTAAAAGAGAAAATGCCTATTTAGACCTTACCACTGAGCCAGAATATCAATCAAACATGGACCCTTGGGATATTCTAGACTAAGTGTGACGAAATAACTAGATGTAGATGGGTCAGTTTCAATATGCCCCCTAGGCATTATGTGCATTGTCTTCGATTGAGGAATACGATTAAATGACTTAATACATACTGCTGGGGAGGGGGTTAACTCTATCATTATTCAGTGTGTTCATGAGCAGAGTCTTACTGGAATATGCATATTTCATGTGGTTTATTTGCTTCCAATGCATCACCTATGTACAAATCGTTAACTAAAACAAAAATACCCAGAGCTTGAAGCACCTGAAACGCTGAAAAGAGTGGCTTCAGCAAATGCAATATTAAAACACTATATAAGTTCTTCTTTAATAACTGTAAAACGCCATGTGATGGTTCTAAGCTTTTTTAAAAGCTAACCTTGTAAACTTCTAAATTATTGAAGCAGTTAATGTGCGTTTTATAATGTCAGCTGAGGTCCTGCATGATTATCATATTTTATGGACAACCTGACATACAAGACTGATCATTTTTATTGCTAATTAGTTATTATTAACATGGGCTAATTGAACTGGACACTTAAGGGTCATTCAAAAAGTTTTTTTTTTTTTTTTTTTTTTTTTTTTTTTTTTTTTTTTTTTTAAATAAACTGTTAAAAATCCATATGTGTGAGGGTGGGGATGGTTTTAGGAATGGACTTTTATGTTTATATTCCAGTCTGTTTAGTGATTCAGTGTATTGTTAGGGTAAGGGTGTGACTAATTTAGCCTGTTGTAATGGCAACTGAATGTTGTAAACTGCGGGTTAAGTTTAAAAGAACTGAAATTTAAGGTCTTGTGAACAAAGATATCAATCTAAGACATATATTGAAGAATACGTAAAAAGATTGTATTAATTTTACTCCTATATACACTGTGGAAGGATTAGTCAAACAGTGAGCTGTCTGCTCTGGAGATAAACTGCTTGCTTCATTAGATAGCAGTGAGCAGAATGGAGTGTTCACATCATGTGCATATCTAAAGAATTTGTCTAAAATCTGAAGATAAATATTGAATGTTTTTTAACAACCCCCAGACAAGTGTGGTGTGCATTATGGTCTATTGGACTAAGTGTCAAAATAAGAAGTAATAATAATTTGAAAAATCTTATATACATCAGTAAGTATTGGATAGGCTCTTCAAACTTCAATTTAGACAAATATTTGTATATAAATACAACACACACACTCAACGGCTTTTACTGACTGTGTATTGTGACTTTAAAACCCGGTAGTTTTATTATGGAAAATTCAGTAGAAAGACTGGCCTATTTGAACATTGGGTATGTGCAATTCATATACTTACATAATCTTTTTTTATAAGAAGAATGAATAGTCCCATTAATATTATTTATTTAAGTCATTTGGGATAAGGTTTTGGAAATCAAAGGCATTAGTGTAGGAGCACCTAAATTTACCGAGGCCCTTGTACTTTTTCTGTACCTGATAAACTAAAATTTAGAACATCTTTGTGTGCTTAGAATTCCTAGATTTGTGTGCTTAGTTTGCCAAGAAACTTTTTGTCTTGCCTATTTTGGTTTTAATTAACTGGGGGAACATGGCTTGCATTTGGGGTCATTGTGAATTTCTTAGCCTGATAACTGAAAGTCTCTAAAATATTGTTTGTTTGTTTGTTTGTTTGATTTGATTCTTTACGTCCACTCAACAATCTTTCAGTTATGCGGGACGGGTCTTCCTGGGTTGAACCAGTACTAAGCTAGGATAAATGTGTCTTGCCCAAGGACCACAACGCAGTGACGCCGGTGAGGCTCGAACCCGCGGCCCTTCGGTCTCGAGTCAAGCACTCTACCACTGAGCCACTGCGCTCCCTTATCTCTAAAATATAACTCATGTGTAAAAGATATAAAACATTCCCCTCTTCACCCCCACCCCCCAAAAAATGTCACTGTTTTTTTTTCCAGAAAAAAAGCCAGATCTGTTACGAAAAAAATGTATTGTTTGAGAAGCTTTCCATCTTGCTCCTTTCATGCACTGAAATAACTCCTTTGTGAAATTGTCCCTATACTACACAATTCACTTATAACATGGTTCGTTCCTATGGACCCCCAAAATAGCGTTATAAAGGGACTGCACTTTTGTTTGATTTGATTCTTTATGTCCCAGTCAACAATTTTAGTCCGTTCAGTTTTTTCCCCCAGGGAAAGAGCGGGCCGGCCCATTATTTCCCCGGGGAAAAAACTGACTGGGAAAAAATTGACTGGGGAAAAAACTGACGTTACACCGGGATCGGGTCTTCCTGGGTTGAACCAGTACTAAGCAAGGATAAATGTGTCTTGCTCAAGGACACAATACAGTGACGCCGGTGAGGCTCCAACCTGCTGCCCCCTCAGTCTCAAGTCAAGCACTCTACCATTGAGCCACTGACACTGTTCCTTATAGGGACTGCACTGTACTTGGCAATAACAGGGTTCTCACAAGCCCTGGAAATCATGGAAAACCTGGAAAATCACCAAAAAAGTTACATGCATAAAAAATCATGGAATTTGAAAAAACCCCTGAATAATCATGGAAAAATCATGGAATTTTGTGAAATAGTTTGACGAAACCACCAGTAGCCAGAAAACTAGCTGTTAGATCTCGACACACAAAACTTGTGTGTACGACAGCTAGTTTTCTGGCTACTGATGGACAAGTTTTAATTATTTCAAAATGCATGCATAGTCTTAGTTAACAAGCATGCTTATTTAAACATATTACTGTTGCTGCATTCTGCATTTATGCTCAGCGTGCTGAAATTGACGCTAAAGCCATGCATTAAATAGTCATGGAAATTACATTGTTGATCATGGAAAATCATGGAAAAATCATGGAATTGTGTTTTGAATTTCTGTGGGAACCCTGCAATAAGCAGAGTTTAAATAATCCAGGTTATAATGTACATATTCTTTTTCAATTTCAGGAATAGGCATTTCCAGCAAGGTCAGGATCAGGACGACATGAAAACAAAAGGGTCGAATCTGTCAACAGAAAGTCACGATCAAGATAACTACATCCCCGAGAACCGTCTAGCCCCCTGCGATAAATCCAACGATAGTGACAATCATATCACAGAAAACACACTAAAGCCAGGCGATCATTTTGAAGAGCTTGATAAAGAGAACAGAAAAAATGAACGGGTATTGATTCATAAAGATAGTGGCAATGTTCTCGGTGCATTTAGTGATGAAGAAAAAATAAATGATAGCGGCAGTGGTTGTAGACATAATACAGTGCCAAAGTATCCGCTTATCAGACAAAGTTCGAACTTGACGAATGATTCCGGAAGGAGTTCCGTAAGTGAGCTAGGAGAAAATGTTTTAATAAACGCGCATGATAGTGATGCACACGGTGATGATAGTGTAAATGATCTTGATTCTTTACGCAGGTGTAGTTTGACGGTAACGGACCCAAGTGGTCGTCTAACGCTACCAGATCCATCAGACTGTGTCAGACCAAAAGTAAATTCCAGTAGTTCTAGTCACTCGTCAGATGAACAGAATCATTCAGAAATAGTTGCTCAAAATGACGTGAATAATCATACGAAGTCCAGCAGCAACACTCGTGGCTTACATCTCAAGTATGCACCCAAAAACATTTATAGTCATTCAGAAGACAGTACTGTAGTCAATCGTCATCGTAGACGTTCACCTTATACATCACCCACCACATCACCGCGGTTACGAAGGCAGCCAACCATGGAGACCCGCAGAATATCTCTAACAGATGGTGCGGGTGGTTACACACAGCTCAATCAGTATCATCTAAAGGAAGAAATAGGAAAGGTGTGGTAGGATTTCATTGGTCCCGATTAACCAAAAAATGTGCTTAAAATTGTGATTACAGTAAAACCTGTCTTAGGCGGCCACTCAAAAAGAACACCAAAATTTACAATACTGATTATCGCTTAATGCAGGTCAAAAGTATTGCAGAATGCTCCCCTTGGAGCATTCTGCACTACTTTCGACCTTCATTAAGCTACAATTTTCATCAAGACCTATGTTTTGTCTATTTTTAAGTGGCGGCTTAAAGCTGCATAGTCTGTAACTTTTGATCTTTTAATTTTAGAATAAATGTTTCTATTTTTCAAGAACACAGTAAAAAAAACTAAAATACAGGTATACATTATACCAATTTCGTAAATCTTAACAAATTATCAGTATCAAAATAATAGCATTTATGTTAAAAATAACTGTCTATAAGTATTGGAGGGACGCAAATAATTACCAACACATCTGTTTTTATAAGATAATTCCCTTTTCCTTGCAGTTTTCAGCTATAGTGAACAGATTTATTGTGAAAACAACTTAATTCTACTTTTACAAATGATTTAAAAAGAAAATAAAAAAATGCCGAAAAATGTTCATAGTTGCAGACTTAGTCTCTTTAAGACAGGTTTTACTGTATTTTCTTAATCTTCATTTTGAGCATAAGTTTTTGGTGCACAAAAGAACCATCTCAACTTATTTTTAAACTGATGGTTAAGAAAATATCTACAATTTTTATGCCAAAATTTTGAGTCTATCTGGACCTATGAGCTCAAAGCAGTATGAGTGTGATAATACCCTGGTTAAACTTAGCTCTTTTATTTTGGCACAGTTTTAAGCTGATATTTTCTCTTAAGGTGTCTAATCCATTCAGTTCACAAAGGTGAAATATAACAATCCACCATGAGTGTGCATGTAGGATAGAGATATCTCACCCGAGGGTCGGAAATTTAACCAGGGACGAGGCTTGCCGAGTCCCTGGTTAAATTCCAACCCCGAGGGTGAGATTTCTCTATCTTACATGGACAGGCCCATGATGGATTGTTTTTCTCCCACTTTTCGAAGCTTTTTTGTAGGTACATAAAATGTCCATAAAACGTGAAAATTTCAACCTTTTTACTTATTGGATTTACATTAATTTGAGTTCACAAGTGTTTTTATCGGGTATGACAATGGGTATTTTGCACCTTGTTATTGGCTAGAAAATACAATTAGGTATTAGTGAAGTTGTAAAATGCAAAATAAAAGCCTGCTATGCTCCTTGTGCTGTTAGCGTCACGTTACCGATATTGTCGTTAGATGCATGCGTGGTGACGTTATTAACTTTCAATGACATAAGTAAGTGACGCTTAACCATGCTTGGTGCCTTTGAGTTACTTAGGCGCAATATATTCATTTTGGTTATTTGAATACCCTTTTTGGGAAACACTGAATAATATAATCTGCCCATGTAAGAAAGCTGTCACATGGTCATGTAAGATAGAAATTTCGTACATGAGTTTACAGCCTATCGTACATGGGCAAAAGTGGGGGAAAACAGATTTCTATGGAGGTGCAAAAGAACCAAGCAGAAGAGCAATGGAACCAAGTGGAAAATAAATTCAGTTTCATATCTGCACAATTGAAATTGTAGATTCATATCTTGAAGTTAGATTCATGCAATAGTTATGCCATGGGTTGTCCGCCTGTACATGGAGATAATCCACGAGCTTAGCGAGTGGATTATCTTACGTACAGGTGGACAAATATGGCATAACTATTTTATACCACCTACATCAGTGTAGACCTTGTACATCACAAGATATTTTATGCTGAAGTTGGTAAGGGTGGTATAAATCTTGGTATTTCAGATTGAGAACTCCCCAACTTGAATTTGTAGAAAAAAGATTAAAAGTCTTGAAATTTGGCCTTCATATTTTGAAGAAAAACAAAACAGATTCATAAATTGTTGTTACAGATTAAGAACTTGAAATTTAACCCTTAAAGCGTCAATCACAACAAAAGTCGTCTGCTTTTCTCGTCTGCTGAAATGTTTAAGAAGCCTCTATGGCAAACAGTGTTGACCCAGATCAGTCTGTTCTGGGTCCACCCTGTTTGCTTCTATACTTAATTCGTCAGTAATGTAAGGTAATTATTTGCAGCAGACGATTTCAGCAGACGGCATTTTCAGATGCATTTTTTTCTTGGCGCTTTATGGGTTAGGGAGGGCAGTGGCTCAGTGGTAGAGTTCTTGACTTGAGACCGAGAGGCCACGGGTTCGAGCCTCACGGTGTCACTGAGCAAGACACATATATCCTAGCTTAGTACTGGTTTAACCCAGGAAGACCCGTCCCTGTTTAACTGAAAGATTGTTGATGGGACGTAAAGAATCAAATCAAACAAACAAACAAAATACAAGATTTCTCCTGAAAATCTAGTAAGATTTTATCAAATTTATCATCTGCTGCAGTTGTCCTTTATATTTACAGGGATCCTATGGTGTTGTGAAATTAGCGTACAATGAAACAGATGAAGCTTACTATGTAAGTATCCCCCAATCCCATCCTCAGGCCAAATAAGAAAATACCTGTGTTTATGGTAACCCGACCCTATCTAAATTTACTGGTAAAACCTAGACTTTTTTTCAGGTTTTCTGGAAAAATATAATTTTATGCATTTTGAAAAGCATTTGACCTTTCCAAAGGCACAAAATTATAGGTTTTCCAGAAAAAAAAATTGTGCTTTCCCTACCGAAATTTTTCAAACACACTTATTTTTTTATTTGGCCTCATCAATAGGTCCAAAGGAGTAAATTGCTAGCACCAAGAGCTTGCTGGGTAAGACCAGACTGTTCTGTTCCCGGCATTGTCATCCTAGGCCTGGTATGTGCACTGGTTCTGGCATAGTAAATGCTGGACAACAGACCTCAACACCTCATCCATGTACGACTGGCCGATCAAGTTTCCCACTAAAACCACACGATCTGTCACCCCCAGTATTTAACATCTCACGAGGGACATGGCAAATGTTAGTGCATGCAAACCCATGTTTGATCCGAATATTGAATTTTGCAAAAATTGGCGTGAAGACCAGTTAACTTTGAAATCGATTTTTAGGCCGCTATTGGTGCTACAAACCCAAATAATGCATCCATCTAAAGAAAAATGGACATATGTTAATAGTGTGAAAATCTAATGTTTTAGATGTTTTGTCATAGCCCCTCAAACACAATTTCCTTAATTTTTTTTGTTGAGTATACTATCTATCACTGCCTGAAAAAAGACTAAGTTCACTTGTGAAAAAAAGTGACAAAATAGTTTTGAAAGAATCAGCATAAACTGTAGGTTCCTACAACTTTATGGGGGACAGAAATATGGAAAAATAGAATGAGGGAATGCTGAATACTAAAATGTCCCCTTGCAAACAAACTTATCCAGCATGCAAAGAGTTGTTATCATATGGGCCTTGACGCGACAAAACCTGTCTTCGGGGTTTCGGACAAAGTGAGATTCAAACCAGCCTACTCAGCTACAGAGACTAGCTAGAAAAATGAAATTTCACTTGCAGCAAGCTTAGATATGGTACTTTACAAAACGAGCATAACAAAGGCGCTGATCAGACTGCACAGATGTGCAGCCTGGTTTGGGCCTGTGTTGTTCACAAACCCCTGAAGACAGGTTTTCTCGCGTTGAGGCCCATATTAGGTGGAAGAATATTTTTGTCATTGTTATAGAACATTCCTGAAACTGCAGACATGAGAAAGTAAGGCAATTAGCTAATTGTGCCTGTGTTACTGCATAAAGCTAATGGTAGACGATAAAGGATGTCATGTGACTCTTTGCATGCAGGGTAGTTTTTGAATGGGTTTTTGTCGTCTGCAGATATTTCAGGGAATACAATCAGAGTGTCAAACAGTTTGGATCCAGATTAGGCGTGTCATTTTGTTCGGCCTGATCTGGGTCCAAACTGCTTGCAAATGGTTTTAAACAGACAACAAAAAAGAGTTGTCAATCAATGGCCAGTGAAGTGTTAAAATGCATGTCACAAGATGTGTGTCACAAGACAAGCTGCCTTTAGCCATTACCATCTGCTGATTTTTTAGCTCACCTGAACCGAAGGCTCAAGGTGAGCTATTGTGATCGGTCTTTGTCCGTTGTCTGTCCGTCGTCCGTCCGTTAACTTTTTCTTTAAACGACATCTCCTCCTGAACCACTGGTCCTAATTTCATATAACTTCACATGAATGTTCCCCATGATGCCCTCTTTTCAAAATTGCATAAATGGTTTCGCTCCACTGAACCGGAGGGCGGCCAGAGCTCCAGATAAGAAATCTTTTAAACTACATCTCCTGAACCACTCGCCCAAATTCAAAATTATTTCACAGAATTGTTCCTCAAAATGCCCTCTACCAAAATTGCACAAATGGTTCTGCTCCCCTGAACAAAAGGGCCGCCAGAGCTCCAGATAAGAAATAGCTTTAAACAACATCTTCTCTTGAACCACTGGTTCAAATTCAAAATAATTTCACAGAATTGTTCCCCATGATGCCTTCTACCAAAATTGCACAAATGGTTCCGCTCGGCTGAAGAAAATGGTCGCCAGAGCTCCAGATAAGAAATATCTTTAAAACGCATCTCCTCCTAAACCACTGATCCAAATTCAAAATAATTTCAAAGAATTGTTCCTCATGATACCCTCTACCAAAATTGCACAAATGGTTCCGCTCCCCTGAACGATAGGGCTGCCATAGCTCATGATAAGAAATATCTCTAAACGACTCTCCTCCTGAATCACTGGTCCAAATTCAAAATTATTTCACAGAATTGTTCCTCATGGTGCCTTCTACCAAAATTGCACAAATGGTTCAGCAGCTCCGCTGAACACAAGGGCAGCCAGAGCTCCAGATAAGAAATATCTTTAGAACACATCTCCTCCTGAGATACTGGTCCAAATTCAAAATAATTTCACAGAATTGTTCCTCTTGATACCCTCCACCAAAATTGCACAAATGGTTCTGCTCAGCATAACAAAAGGGCCGCCAGAGCTCCAGATAAGAATTGTCTTTTAACGACATCTCCTCCTGAACCACTGGTCCAAATTCCACATAACTTCACATATATGTTCCCCTATGATGCCCTCTTTCAAAATTGCATAAATGCTTCCGCTCCACGCAACAGGAGGGTTGCCAGAGCTCCAGATAAGATATCTTTTAAACAACATCTGCACCTGAACCACTGACCCAAATTCAATATAATTTCACATAATTGTTCCTCATAATACCCTCTACAAAATTGCACAAATGGTTACACTATGCTGAACAAAAGGGCTGCCAGATATCCAGATAAGAAATACCTTTGAACAGAAATTCCTCCTGAACCACTGGTCCAAATTCCATATAACTTCACATGAATATTCCCCATGATGCCATCTTTCAAAATTGCATAAATGGTTCTGCTGCACCAAACAGAAGGACTGCCAAAGCTCCAGATAAGAAATCTTTTAAATGACACCTCCTGAACCACTGACCCAAATTCAAAAAAAATTCACAGAATTGTTCCTAATGATGCACTCTACAAAAATTTCACAAATGCTTCCACTCCACTGATCAGTCATTCTCAGGTGAGCGACCCAGGGCCCACTTGTTTTTATCAAAATTAACTTTTTCAAAAAATTCTTTCAGGAACACTTACCAGAGTGTCAAACAGTTTGGTGTCCAGATCAGGACTGATGTTCTGTCATTCCTTATATGGGTCTAAACTGTTTGTAAAGATTATCAGCAGAGAACAATGAAAGTTGTCACTGGCAGGTGAAGAGTTAAGAAGCTTGGGGGGGGGGGGGGGGGGGGGGCTTTGGTTTGGTTATTTACGTCGCAGTCAACAGCATGGTTATGTCGGGACGGTCAGTTCACCTATTAAACCACACTTTTTTACTGGGCAAGCTGGATCAAGCGGTTAACCAGTACTTCATGCAAATACTTTTGCTTGTAACTGACAACATCAACTTTTCTTTAATCAGCGGAAGGGAGGAGAAAGGCCGTAGAAATTATTTCATGATCAATCTCCGCGAAAGTATGGGACCAGGCTGGGATCGAACTCGCGACCTGTGTATCTGCAGT
The DNA here is from genome assembly GCA_964019695.1 of Loripinus fragilis. Classification (NCBI taxonomy): domain Eukaryota; kingdom Metazoa; phylum Mollusca; class Bivalvia; order Lucinida; family Lucinidae; genus Loripinus; species Loripinus fragilis. The sequence goes on along the minus strand of OZ026525.1, from coordinate 27,249,201 downwards.
CAATCACGTATCTGCAGTCAGACAAGTTACCGACTGCGCTACCTTAAACAAGCTGCATTCAGCCCTTATCATGCTAAATATTTTAAGGTATTATAAGCCTCACAAATTTAGAAGCCAACTGATCTTGATCTGCACTGATATATCTAGACTTAGCATGGTTACTGTAATTCATAAAGTACCAAAACAGGGTTTGCGTAATTTTTTTCTCCTAGTCTATTAGGGGATACCTGTATTCAAAATTTCCATTTGGGGAGGTATTCCCGGATATACAGTCAGAAATTTAATGTTACTGCGACACACATTGCCATAAAACGTTATTTCCGAACATATATCCGACGATATACCTTCACAAATGAGGAAAATTTTGAATATGGTTATCCCCATTCTAATGCACTTTTGTCGTTTCGTCTCGAATTGGAGCTTTGCAAGCCACATAAAATAGCACGTCATCCAAAGAAATGTGACATAATTGATGACGTCAAACTATTTCTGATAGCATATCACAGGATATACTGTTGCAAATTTTTGATGTTATCCAATCATACGTCCTGTTATAAAATCAAGTGCATTAGAATCAATGCTTTGCCAGCTAGTGTTGTCTGCTGATAACTTTTGCAAACAGTTACGACCCAGATGAGATCAAAAACATCTGGATCCAAGCTGTTTTATGCCCCCGCCATTTATAATGGGGGGGGGGGCATATAGCATCACCCTTGTCTGTACGTCCGTACATAGGTACATCCCGTGCGTATGAAAAATGGTTTCCGGGCGATATCTTTTGAATACATTGGTGTATTGGATTCATATTTCATACACAGGTATATAAGCATAAAATACAGGTCAAGTTCGATTACGGACAAAATCCAACTATTATTATCAGAGTTATGGCCCTTGATCTCCTAATGAAAAATGGTTTCGGGGCGATATCTTTTGAATACATAGATGTATTGGATTCATATTTCATACACAGGTATATAAGCATAAAATACAGGTCAAGTTCAATTTTGGGTAAAATCCACCAATTATTATCAGAGTTATGGCCCTTGATCTCGGTATGAAAAATGGTTTCCTGGCGATATCTTTTGAATACATTGGTGAATTGGATTCATATTTCATACACAGGTATATAATCATAAAACACAGGTTAAGTTTGATTATTGACAAAATCCACCAATTATTATCAGAGTTATGGCCCTTGATCTCCATATGAAAAATGGTTTCCGGGCGATATCTTTTGAATACATTGGTGTATTGGATTCATATTTCATACACAGGTATATAATCATTAAATACAGGTCAAGTTTGATTACGGATTAAATCCACCGATTATAATCAGAGTTATGGCCCTTTGTTGATGACAATGCCCTATTTATGTGAATTTGGCAATAGCGGGGGCATCCGTGTCCCATGGACACATTTCTAGTTTTATAAAACATTCATTTTGAAAATTGATCAACAGAAGACAAAAAAACATGTGCAAAATTTACTAAATTATGTTGCTTGGAGTTTTAATCTCACTTGATTATCATGACATTGATGTTTATTAAGTGGATAACGTCATCTCATAAATGGTGATAATACCACAGGTTTAATAACACTTTTCTGCATAAATGTTACGTCATAGCGACAGCCATGACATTATTATATTTTGTATTGTCTTCTTTAGAATTCTAAAATCCTGGTTAAAATTTCATCTGGTTAACATAATCTTTATCACAACAGAACAGAACAGAACATATCTTTATTGACATAAAACTAAGGCCACTCACAGGTAGCGTAAGAGCTTTGCCTACTAGCTATAATGCCGTCTGCTGATAACCTTTGCAAACATTTTGGACCCAGATCAGGTCCAACAAAATGTTGGGCCTGATCTGGATCCAAACTGTTTGACACTCTGATGGTATTTCTGAAAGAATTTTTAAAAAAAGTTAATTTTGTAAAAAATCAGCAGACGACAAATAAGCATGTAGAATTACACAGAAGGCAAAGAGTTAAACATGCATGTAGAGCTATCTAGTGGGACTAGATTTCTAGGTTTTAAGCGCCAAGAAAAAATACATCTGAAAATGTCGTCTGCTGAAGTCGTCTGCTGCAAATAACTGCCTAGCATTTCTGACGAATTAAGTTTAGAAGCAAATAGCGTGGACCCAGAACAGACTGCTCCTATAGGAGCAGTCTGATCTGGGTCCACATTGTTTGCCATAGAGGCTTCTTTTAAAAACATTTCAACAGACGAGAAAAGCAGACGACTTTTGTTAACCTCCAGCTGTCTGCTTCCTTACTTTGTGTGTTAGTACTGAAGGGCCCATGGCAAGACTGTGTGGATTCAAATGCTCACAAACGAGTCTTAACAGGTTGTCTTTTGAATAAACACCAGTTAATAGAGCGCAGTGGCTCAGTGGTAGAGTGCTTGACTTGAGACTGAGGGGTTGCGGGTTCGAGCCTCACTGGCGTCACTGCATTGTGTCCTTGAGCAAGACACATTCATCCTAGCATAGTACTGGTTCAACCCAGGAAGACCCGTCCCTTTATAACTGAAAGATTGTTGCTGGGATGTAAAGAATCAAATCAAACAAAAGAAATTATGCTTCCATACTTCGTCTGTTACTAGTCAACTTCAAGGCTATTGAGAGAATGTGTGGATTCGCAGACAAACTTCACAGGTTTTCTTTGCGATAAATACCAGTTTCATTATGATTGTATCTATAATTTCCCCATACTAAGCGCTTTTTGATATTATTTTGTTCTGGAAAGAAAATTAAACAGCTTCCTGTGAGAGTTATAATTTAGATTCAAGGACAAGCAATATTATGTAATATTATAAAGCAGATAGCTATAGAAACCGTTCTGTGTGAAAAAAGTATTGCAGGTTTAACAGTCTGTCCTTTCCTTGGTTTTTTTTCTCTGGGAAAAACTGGCTTACCCCATTTGAAAAGACTAGATATTATAAATATGCTGTATAATATGCTAGATAGAAAGGTGTAAAGTTTTTGGTTTGAAAAAGAATTTTCTTGTCATTTTTTCAGGCAATGAAAATTTTATCAAAAAGACGGTTGATGAAAAAGGCAGGTTTCTTCAGTAAGTATTGTAGATCATATTTTCATTATTTTCAACATTTTCAACCTTATTTTAACCATTTACCTCATAGACGCCTTGTGACACCTTTGAAATATCATGTATTTGAAAAATTCTGAAATATTATGGAAAATGGTTGTTGTAATAAAATCTTTGTTTCAGCTCAAATTAGAGTGTTGCAGTTGCATCTCATCCAATGAAAATGGGATGTTATTATTGATATCAAACTATTTCAGACAGTATATTAATAGACTTTTCGCTAACTGTAAAGGCAGCAACTTTAATATTCATATCTGGGCGTGGTTCAGCTATTTCCTCTGCTAAGGAAGGGAAATCAGGGTCTACTTTTAATTTGGTAAAGAGTTAATAAGCTTTTTGGGCCACACAAAGGTGTGTGCATTTCATGAAAATCCTTGCCGTATATACACTGACCTCATGTATTAACCCTTAAAGCGCATAATCACAAAAGGTATGTTTTTTTGGTCGTCCACTAAAATATTTGAAGCCTCATAGACAAACAGTGTGGACCCAGATCAGACTGCTCCTGTAGGAGCAGTCTGATCTGTGTCCACAATGTTTGCCTCTATGCTTATGTTAAATGGACATTTTCAGATGCAGTTACTTTGCTGGTGTTTTAAGGACTAAATAATGTATTTTGTGTCTATATTGAGGTAATGGTTCAAGAAGATACTGTTACTTTTGAATAAAACCACGCCTCATTTTCAGCTTTTACCTGAAAAATATGAACAACTTGTGTGTCTTATTAAAGATAAAAACCCAACAATAAATATTTACTTGTGCAGTATCTGTCCACGTGGGGACACTTGTGTTGATGATATTAATGAGGTAATTAAAAGACAAAGTGATATCCATGGAGGAACCTTCATTGATATAAACAAAACTTTCTATAATAAAAACAACCAGTTGAAATCACATTTTTACAAACCCAGGGACAACATTCATTTGTCTTCTTCGGGCACAAGAGGACTGCTTGGTTGTATCAATCAGCACATAGACATTGTTGAAAGTTTCAAGCACTGTGCCTATAATGGACCATCAGCTAAGATAGACAGTGCCGCTTACCCACGACGGAATGAGAGCAGACTGTCTGCTCCCTCGTCCAACAACCACCATGGAAGAGGGGTCCAACACCATAATAATGCGGAGAGGTGTTTTAAATGTGGATTGACAAACCATAAAACTTACCAGTGTCGCCACAAAAAACAGTTACAATGTTATATTTGCAAGTTTTATGGTCATAAAGATTCAGTGTGTTGGAATTTTTAGGACAGTGGCAAATATGCCCTTGATTTTGATAAACACCCTATATTTCTGTCAGAAAATAGATACTATTCTCTATCAGATATATGTGGTGCTTGCAATTGTATTAGCTGTGAATGTAATGATTTAGACTCAAATGTACCTTCAAAAATAATTTCCTTTTATCAAAATGATACTTCATTTTCAGAAACAGTCAATGACTACATATATGATTTATCTACACTTTTTGATCAAAGTTTTGAAACTAATATTCAATACACAAATCTTACCATTGATAACAATGTGCATGAACATACTACAGAAAACAATGTGCATGACTCTACTTGTTCTTCCATGAGTGCCCAAAGCATGCTGAATTTAGGTTTAGGTAAAAAGGGTTTTAAAATGGGTCACTTAAATGTTCAGGGAATTCAGAATAAAATTGAACAAATTGATTTACTGCTAAATAGCTCTGGAAATGACATTCATTTATTTGGACTGAGTGAGAGTAAATTAAATGACTCTCACACTTCTAACTTTTTTAATATCAAAAACTTTCAACTTTTTCGGAAAGACAGAGTTATTTCTGCTGTAAGACCTGAACAAGGGGGCGGAATTATTGTCTATGTGAAAGATGGAATCAAGTGTGAGAGGAGATTAGATTTAGAATGTGAGAACATTGAATGTATTTGGTTAGAAATTTTCCCTAAAAATAGCAAAAGTTTTTTGATTGGCAGTATGTATAGGCATCCCAATGAAACTGTTCAGTGGAATGAAATTTTTGACAATCAATTTGATAAAATATTAGCATGTGAAAAGGAAATTTATTTGATGGGAGACTTTAATCGTGACTTACTGCAGGTCAATACAAAGAAAACTTGGCTTGAATATATGGAATCATTTGGCCTTGAACAAATTGTTATGTCTCCAACTAGAATTACAGGTCATTCAGAAACACTAATTGACCACATATATTGTAATAGTTTAAGTAATGTACTCTCAACAAAGGTGCCGATCTTAGGGCTTAGTGATCATTTCCCTGTTTTCGTAACAAGAAAACCAAATTCATCTTCAGTACTTAAAAAGTCTCATCATTCAATTTCATATAGGTCATTCAAGAATTTCAATGAAACTGAATTTATTAATGATTTGTCTTCAACACCTTGGGATGTTATCAAAATATTTGATGACACAAATGATATTGTTGAAAGCTGGTCTTCTTTATTTTTAGACATTATTGATAAGCATTTACCTATGAAACAGCATCGTGTTAAACGTAAACAACAACCAAAATGGCTTAATGGAGAAATAATAGAGGCAATAAAAACAAGAGACAGGTACAAGTCTATAAATGATAATGAGCAGTATAAAATTTGGCGCAATAAGGTATGTTCCCTGATAAAACAATCTAAAAAACATCAGTATTCCGAAATTTTAAATGAAAATGCTAACAATCCTGCCAGTGTTTGGAAATTATTCAAAGAAATTGGGGCAAGTAAATGTAAGGACAGTTGTGGAATATTTTCATTGAAAGTTGACAATAATAGCATTGAAAATCCAAAAGATATTGCAGATCAGTTCAATAAATATTTTGTTTCAGTAGCATCAAAAATCAAAGAACCGCCTTTGGCATCTAGTTTTGAAAAACTAAAAGAGTTCTGTGATAAGAAAATCCCTGCAAATACTTATTTTTCAATACCATGTATCTCACAAGAAAAAGTAGAAAAATATCTTAAAAACATTGATATTACCAAAGCCACTGGCTCTGATAACATTGGAGCCAGATTACTTAAGCTAGCAGCTCCATTTATTTCTGACAGTTTAATGTATATCTGTAATCATAGCATACTTAATTCAACTTTTCCAGATAAGTGGAAAGAGGGCAAAGTAAGACCCTTATATAAAAATGGCCCTAAGGATGACACTAATAATTATAGACCCATTTCAATTTTGCCTGTCATATCAAAAATGCTAGAAAAACATGTGCATGACTCCTTAATGACTTATTTGACCTCTCATAAATTGCTTCATTCAACACAATCAGGTTTCAGACCCAATCATTCCTGTGAAACAGCATTGCTTCAGATGATCAACAAATTCCTAGAAGCTATAAATAACAGACAGATCATTGGTATGGTCATGGTTGATTTTAGGAAAGCCTTTGATTTGGTAGATCATACACTTTTGCTTAAAAAGCTAAGACACTATAAACTTTCAGATAAAACAATTAATTGGTTTTCTTCTTATTTGTTGGACAGGAAGCAGAAAGTCGTCATAAATAATATTGAATCAAGAACTGAGAATGTTTTGTTTGGTGTGCCTCAAGGGTCAATCTTGGGTCCATTGTTATTTTTAATGTTTATAAATGATCTACCACTATATACCAATAATGTCTCTACCGATCTTTATGCGGACGACACCACATTGTATATGATTGGTGAAACTCAAGATTATATTGAGCAAAACTTGCAGATAGCTTTACAAAATCTTTCTGAATGGTGTAAGCTCAATGGAATGTTATTAAACACAGAAAAAACCAAGGCAATGTTAATTACCACCTCTCAAAAACGTCTACATCTTCATAATGACATTTTGCATCTAACTTACAACAATGATGTTTTGAACTCAGTTGAAAATGAGAAAGTTCTTGGTGTTCGCATTGATAACAATCTAACCTGGTCTATTCATATTAATTTTATTGCTAAGAAAATTTCTTCAAATCTATGGCTATTATCCAAATTGAAGGACTATTTATCCACCGAACACAGAGTACAATTTTACAAAACATATATTCAACCCCATATTGACTATTGTTCTACAATATGGGGAGGAACATCTCAATATAATCTAATCAGAATTTATAGGTTACAAAAAAGAGCTGTCAAAATCATTGTAAATTACCAATATGATAACATTGCCAACAGTATGGATGAGCTTAAAATTTTAAACATATATGAACGCATTTTCCTCAGGAAGGCTAAATTTATGTTTAAAGTTTCTAAATCCGTCCTACCCTCATATGTAAATCAAATGTTCTCTTTTCGACCTTTTAATGAAACGCTTCAGTCTCTAAGATCAACAGGTGCATTGGATTTTTATACTCCAAAGCCAAAAACAGAAATTTTCAAACAAAGCTTAATTTATTCAGGTCCAGTCATTTGGAACAACTTACCAGACTGTTTAAAGAATTTAGAAACTGTTGACTCTTTTCATAGACATTGTATTAAGTGGATGAAATCCAGTCTATCTTTCAATCTTTGAAACTGATATAATTATATGTCCATATGAACATAATTTTGAGCGTAAAATTGTGAATATGTTTTGTTCCCCAGTTTGATTATTTGGTTTGGTGCTCATAAGAAGCGTCTCATTGAGACGCTTCTTTTGAGAACCCATGTATGTAGATAAAATTGGTATTACCAATCACTTGTATCTAGAGGTATGATATATATGATACTTATGTAAAAAAGTATGCCTGTGTGTATGTAGGTTTGAAAGTGTTCCATGATGTTTGTATTATCTTGTATACATGTAAATCATCTTTGTATTTTATACTTGTATTATTTTTTGGTGGTAGTTCATAGAGGGCCTCATGGAAGATTAGCTTTTTTTTGCTAAATGTGTTACCCTCTGAAAATAAAGACTATTATTATTATTATTATTATTATTATTGTATACTGAGGTTTACTTTTGAATAAAACCACACCTCATTTTCAGCTTTTACCTATGTCTAAGGTTGACCAGTCCTAATTACGCATTCATGAGGCGCCGCCTTTACAGTAAGCGAAAAGTCAAACAATACCACGTGGTATGCTGTTGCAAACCAATCAGACATTAGCAAGTGGGTTTGAATATGCTTTAGAATTACCTCCGATAGACTGTTTAAAATATGGGCATGCAAAGTGTGCTAATTACTGACAATCTTAATCATGATGTTTAAAGAGTGTTTGTTATATTTGCATTAATTGGCTGCGAAGTCCTGTCTGAGTCCTCCTCAAGACACAGTCCCTATGTTTTATATGGTTTGTGATATGTGTTAAATCCTTCTCAAGTCATAGGCATTATGTTTTAGAATGACACCCATTCTATGGTTTGTTATATGTGTTAAATCCTTCTCAAGTCATAGGCATTATGTTTTAGAATGACGCCCATTCTATGGTTTGTGATATGTGTTAAATCCTTCTCAAGTCATAGGCATTATGTTTTAGAATCACCCCCATTCTATAGTTTGTGATATGTGTTAAATCCTTCTCAAGTCATAGGCATTATGTTTTAGAATCACCCCCATTCTATGGTTTGTGATATGTTTTTAATCTTTCTCAAGTCACAGTCAATATTTATTTTAGAACAACCCCCCCCCCCCCCCCATTATATCATGTGAGTCAAGAGAAACCCACATGATATTGTTATACTGTAAATTCGGAAATTTTCCTGAGAGTTAAATTTTTGCGAAACTTCGCAAAAGCGAAGTTTTGTGAAAATCAAACCCTCGTGAATTAGAGATATAACTCTGTCGTTTACTGATATAGGTAAATCATGCCCTGTTCACAATTTTTTAAGTCACAAATGTGTCTTTTAACGCTATTCGCGAAAATAAAATTCTCGCTAAATTTTTGAACTTACAGTATGTGTTTAATCTTTCTTAAGTCACATTCAATATTAATTTTAGAACGACCCCCACCAGTGAGAGATGGTAAGGTACAGGTACGACCTCCGACCCACCCACTAGAGAGAGTATACAGGGAGATAGCCATATTGAAGAAGTTAGATCATCCCAATGTTGTGAGATTGGTAGAAGTACTGGATGACCCGGAGGAGGATCAGCTTTACATGGGTATGTACGACAGTAAAACCTGTCTTAAGTGGCCACTCAAAAAAGACCAAAAATTGGTTTTAAGACCGATTATCACATAATGCAGGTCAAAAGTATTTTAGAATGCTCCAAGGGGAGCATTCTGCAATACTTTTGACCTTCATTAAGCTACCATATTCCATTAAAACCTTTGCTTTGTCTATTTTAAGTGGCCGCTTAAGACAGGTTTTACTATATGGGCGGCAAAGCGACAAAACCTGTCTTTGGGGTTTCCGACAAAGTGAGATTCAAACCAGTCTGCTCAGCAGCAGAGACTAGCTAGAAAATTGAAATATTGCTCATGGCAAGTCTAGATGTGATATTTTCCAATAAGCGAACAATAAAGACGCTGATCAGACTGTGCGAATGCGCAGGCTGGTCTGCACCTTTGTTGTTCGCAAACCCGGAAGACAGATTTTCTCATGTCGAGGCCCATATGAGCCGAGATGCAGCAAAACTTGTCTTTGGGGTTTCCGACAAAGTGAGATTCAAACCAGCCAGCTCAGCTACAGAGAATTGCTAGAAAATTGAAACTTTGCTTGAAGCAAGTCTTGATGTGATACTTTCCAATAAGCAAATAACAAAGGCGCTGATCAGATTGGTCTGCGCCTTTGTTGTTTCAGGGTTGGCACAGGCTTGAAAAGTACTTGAATTTAGAGGGCTTTCTTGAGAAGTCCTTGAAAATTAAATCTGCCTTGAAAAGTACTGGAAAAGCACTCAAAAGCCTTGAAAAGTCCTTGAATTCAACTCTTTTTGTTTGCTGCTTTCGAAGCAGCAAACTTTCAGATTGACTTTTTCGGAAATCCGGTCATGCGCACTGCAGAGTAGCTGTCTGACGCAACCCTGTCATTGTTATTAATAGTTGGGTATAACGCAATACCGCCGCCTGTGTTGAAGAAATGAGATACTTTGATTTGGGACGATATTGTAGGATCCCCTAAAATGGAAAATCATTATAAAGTTCAGCTTGGAACGGCCAGATGCAAGTCATTATAGAAAAAGTTTAAAAAGAAAACGACTTACCTTTAAATGGTTTATGCATGCGCGGAACCAGAAAGTTTTGTCAGAGGGGTCCAACTTTAACATTTTATTTTTGTTTTCTTTTTTTTTTGATGAGGGGAGGAAGGATTCAAATACCACTATTAGCGGGCCATCAAGGGCCCGCCAGTGGAACGCCATTCAAATGGCGTTTCGCTGGCGGGCCGATGGTGGCCCAATACTGAATGCTGGCTTGTAAGCTTTGTGGTTTTACAGGGGATCCGGACTAATAATGCTAAGAAACCCTATATTTTTGTGATTGGGTCAGGATCCCCTGTCTCCCCCTCTGGATCCGCAAGTGTTTATGTATTTATCCATTTGCATTAATCCATTTATCCGCAATTGCGTTTGAAAACTAAAATTAAAGTCCATCCGTGGAGCAAGCACACTCGTAAAAATAGCTATGAGACAAAAGTGACCACAATGAATGGAATGATGCAACACTACTGACTAACCCTTTACCTGCGAGTAGCTTTAACTCTTTGCATGCTGAGCCATGATGACATCATTCAGAGAGCCCTCAAAAACGCAGGTCACAGAAAGAGACAAGTCAATATATATATGTACAAGATCGGCGCATTAGTTCTGCTTCCCACAATTTAAGTATCAGCGCATGCTTATTTCATATAGAGTACAATGTAGAACCCCCCCCCCCCCCCCCCCCCCCCCCCCCCCCCCCCCGGAAAAATTTGGACCCCCTCCCCTGTAAAATGTTGGACGCCCTCTGGAGCCTTAAAAATATAGTTTTCCTTCAAATAAACCATTGATACCCCTCTGTAAAACTGTAAAAAAGCTGATGCCTAAAAAACGTTATCAGAGTTTTTTTTGACCCCCCTCCCCCCCCCCTGGCGAAAATTCCTGGATCCGCGCATGATACTACCATAACGCCAACACTGTTGGATGCACATGCTCATCTTTGCCTACTCTGATCACATATATCGTAAGTACTAACAGGCTATTTACTAAATACCCTGGTACCAGTTCATATGGGGCACGGCGCAAGTTGATTTCATGTTCGGGTTCGATTGGAAACAAAATAAAACAGTCAATTTTCCTAAGCTTGCACGGCAGTGTATCTGAATTTTGTAATGACCGTACAGAATATCTCCGACGCGCGCGTCGGCGACATAGGCGTGTAAATTTGCATCCGATCGACGTACTTTCAGAAAACAAATCTTAATGTCATCTAAAACATGTGACGTCAATGCTTGATACATGTTAGCGACATAAGCCGTTAGATCGGCAGGCGAAAAGTTAGCATTAAAGTATCGTAGACAGCTACGCTGATTAAAAAACAAGCACCAATGAAGGGAAAAACGATGTGTTCGAACTATTAAAAAATTACATGTTAGAATAAATTTTCCTTTTTAAAGGAGGGCTTGCCTAGTCTAAAAACAGCATGTGCACCATGTATGTTGGGAACACCTCCAAATTTGGTTATTTTTTACACTGCACTAAAACCACGACATAGACGAATGGAACATCAGCAATAGTTATTGAGTCTCTTCTGGCAAAAAAAAAGACACAAACAATTATCTAAAGCGGCACGTAGCGCCACGCAAAAAATGAAATTAATAAAATTTACTTATTTTTCATGTATCATTTTTTTTAGAATTTTTGCAACAATGAACATCAACATATCAGCAGAACATGTTTTCAATTTTATGCCAAAATAATGAATAATGTTAGGACAAGAGTCTATCGAATAGCAATACCCTTAGATTCTAAAGTTGCAATTTGAAATTTGTCTAGAAATCAGACATGATTTAAAAGAATTGTATTAAGATATTTTTATTAAAATCTGGATACAAATTACCCTTGAAGCCATATTATTATTGTCCGGAACTGACGATAGCCAGCCAGAACGCATATCGTTGATGCAAATATCGTTGATACATTCAAAGTAAGGTACATCAGGTCGTCATTTATTGGTTAACCAGACCTGCGTCGATATTTAACTTTCCCTGTAGCCTGATACCGATCTCTTTGGCGCTGTATAGTTGATAGCCTTTCCCAAAGGCCTAGAACTTTTCAAATAGTCATTTCATTTTTTCCATATAAACATATTCTTACTTTGATGCTAGTCTATAGGCTGGTGCTAAGTTTTGATAATGAAGACAATTACGTTAACTTTATAGACTAGCCATGAACATAAACATTTGGAAAAGAAAAGAAAAAATATTATTACAATATTTTACGTGTATTAATGACCACTTTTATTATCAGACTGGTAGCTATTATATATAGTTGACTGATGGCAATTATAATACCCACTTCGAATCGAACTTTAGTTCCTACTTAGTAACTAAAGTTTGATTCGCTACTAAAGTGACGTCACGAACCTACTAAAGATCAACGGTGGGTCAGAGCACCGTTACTCTAGAAGCTTGTCTGGTTCCATCCTCTAGACCTATCTAGCATAATGGGTTCAAGATCTATTTATAGCCTCAAAATGTTTTTTTATTTTACAAAATAAATCCTTGATGTGCTCTATTTGCGGTCCCTCATAACCGTTATTGTTAATTGTAGTATGGCCGATGCTTTTCTCTTTGATCTTTGTTGATGTTTAAATTAGACACTCTAGAATAACGACGAAGGAGGAGCTTAATACCGTACTCTAACTTCCAATTTTAGTTAAACAGTGATGTAGGCGGGAACTTCCTAAATAACCCGTAGGTAAATGTAATATAAGTGACAGCTTAGGCCGGATGCAGGGAGGAGCGAACGCAAATTTCGTCAGATGTCAGTAACACGTGATTATTTGCGCCTGTGCCATACTACAAGCTAAATAAAGGATTTTTCCTCGGCTTTCTGTTTAAACCGCTCGGTGGACCACCGAGCGGTTTAAACAAGAAAGCCTCGCGAAAGTATCCTTATTTATTACTTAGAGCAGGCTGTGCAGTTTATTGTGCAGTTTATGCACACCCTTTTTGTTTACGATGAAGAAATGAGGTGGGGCATACAGGGCTATTCACTTTGTTTATTTGACAACTAATTAAAAGGTTGCAACTGTAGCCGTTTGGGTGTAAAAGTGCGCACGCATATATTATGTAAGAACTTTAGTAGGAACTTTGGAAGTGGGCCAATATCATTCCAATTGCGTCAGATTGTTCATGTTCGGACAATCGTGGCATGATTAATAAAGTTATAAACTAAGGCTACAGTGTTTTAAACATGTTTATGTACAAGCTACATGCCAAAGAGACCCAGAAGTGTATGCGACATGCCATGATCCCAAAATATAATTTACATTCCTACCTCCAATTATATGACCTTGCTGGAACTGAAACAGTGAAACCGGATGTCAAGGTTACAGTGACCTGGAAACAGTTGGTGACTCGCCAGGGCCCAATATGTATCTACCTACCAAATATGGATCTGCTTCCATAAACAATATAGGCGATCTGCTGTGGGTGCATTTTTTCACAACCTAGCTAGCTGACTCCTGAGATCAAGGTCACAGTGCTTGAAAACAGTGAGCGACATTCCATGACCCCCAACATATATCCACAAATTGAATTAGGGGTTAATATGTCATGATATGAGACATGCTCTAAACACAATGTTTTGCTTTCTGTTGGTGAGTTTTCTTATAGGTGAATTGTTTTGCTCTCATACACAAGACCGCTATGCTAACAGTTTGTTATATAAATAGACAACCAGGTAGAGGGTATCACTTTTCCAAAACAAATGCTTGCGGCGAGAACGACGCAAGCAAAAATGATCACTATACGAACTAATACATGACATTCGTGAATAATATATGGTGTACGGACTATTCGATTTTAATAACTTATACAAGATTGACCGTATAGTAAATTATAATTCAACAAAGGATTGTTTGTAGCTGCCGGTATTTGTATTGTGGTACTTAAATCTTTTTACAATTCAACGATGGTAAACTAGATGTGAAACTGGTCTATCACAAGCTTTTTAATTTTAAATGTAGACTGGCCCCAGTCCTGAAACATTGATATCTCAGAGAAAATCCTCATACTGAAACATATAATTTCGAGGTTTAGTCATGGACCCATTATTAGGAACATTTCTGTGTTTTTATTTCAATTTCATTGGAATTATTTTGAATTTTCATTTTTCTGAACACAAGCACTTCTTAGGATGCACATTCATGATCCGGTTTCAAGGTTGGGCAGTCTAAACCCCCCCCCCCCCCCCCTTCGTTTTAATCAGCAGTTTTAACCGGTTAAAACCGCACCGGTCAATATGCCAAAAAGTGGTAAATACTGGTCTTTACGAATCTGAGTGGTTGATTGAATTTTTTAAAAGGCCGTTTTGGTGGTTGATATTAGGTCAGGTTTTACGTTATATTTATTGAAAAAAGAAGAGAATCCTGTTTTGTCCCTGCCAAGGGCATTTTTTACTTTAGCACTGACTTCTGCATTACAGTCCAGGCACCTAACACTAGTCTTTTTTAATCATCAAGGGCAGAATAGAATAACCATACAACATAACAGGGTCTTTTTTCATCATTTTGAGACAATAACTTTTATGAATTCATGACACTGGTTAAATTATTAACTTAACTGATAACAGCAGATAACAGAATGACCACACTTTCACACCTCTATATTAACACAGATGCCAATAAATTAGCCAATGCATTTTAAGCTCAGTGATTGGATAGGTCTAATAAACTGGACCTACTTTAGTCTGAGTGACATGTCCAGTATTTTGACAGTTTTGTTTGTTCGAACTCCTTGATATATTGTTAAACATTCAGTGTTTTCTTTACAATTTTCACACCTTTGTCTTTTCAGGTGATAAACCAATTCAATTTGCATTTTAACTAATAGAGCAAAGACTAGTTTGTACATGATGACCCCTTTGATGATCAATTTGATGTATTGATTGATTTTTTTGGTACTTTCTTTCATTTAATAAGGCACTGACTTAAAAAAAAATATATGACTATGAAAAAGCTAGTTTTAAAATTTATTCAATTTCATTGCTTGCATCAATTTTTGCTTTACTTTTTTTATTAATGAATAAATGTAAATAAGTTCAAGTCTTAAGTTCGAACTGAAAGTTGTGGTGATGATTCAGTTTGATTGAGACAGAATATCTTAACTATTGACATTCATTTTTGTTTGCTTTAGGTCTATCTAATTATCAATACATTTTTAAAGCAATAGCAACTCATGAAACACATTTTCAATTAAGCCTGTATTATCTTTTATTATATCAGCTATAAATAGGCACCTTTTGATTTGCCTTTCCACTGGAGTCCATAAAACTACTTATTATATACTTAAGGAATAAAGAAACGCAACAAACACTTTGAGTCATTGTAAGCATACTATATGATGCAAGTATTTAGTGCAAATGATATTTATCCATAAGAGCAGTATGTGGCCGTCAAATTTCAGCAGGTTCAACGCAATTATCGATTACGTAACCATTTTAGTATGCACGTAACCAGCCTGACCCCCGTAGTAAACTGCTGAAACATGGCCAACAAAAGCAAAGTTTGAATCGACCATCAGTTTATTGTTTTAAAAAGTCTTGGCATAGATTGCGGATCAAGGAAATGATCAAATGGCGACGTTCCTGTAGGATTCTGAAACGGCTTAACGTCATTAACGTCAACTCTGAATATTGCGTGAAACGCGTAACTTTTCTTTTCTGCTTGAGATTTATTCATTACAATGACGTTTTGTCAAGAATTATGACTTGAGATCTTCAGACGTCAAAAAAACTCAATTCTGACGTCAAAATTTGATATCCTACGTTTTTATGGTTTCCATGATGTTTATGTTTTTTTCTAATGATAAAATGGTCAAGTGACAAAGTTAAGGTTACAGTGAACAAGTTTGGTGTTCACTCTCTGCCTGTAATCAGATGTTTTCTCTTGCATTATACCGTGTTTTGTTTGGCTAACGTCAATATAAACACCTTACCAGCGTATTTCTACGGTATCTGAAAGGTCAGTTTTTCCCAAGAAAGCATGTTCTGATGTCTCTAGGTTTATCTTATCCCGTATATTCACAAGCGACCGAACCCTGATGGCTCTAAGTGACGTTTTTTGTTTATTCACTACCATTGTGTATCTTGTCATTCAAGTAGCGTGTTTTGAGGCAATATTTGACTGAATTACGAATATGATTGGACGTTTGTTTAATTTGCACATTGACAAGTCGACGCCAAATAACCAAACATGGAAAAGACGGGGTTTCTTGACCTTTATTCTGACGTTAACGTCACATATTACGTTTTCATATATTTTCATCTTGTAGCGTAAAATGTGGCGTTAAAATGACGTTTTGGTTTTTCATCACATGCTTTAAATACTCAATGAGAAATTTTCAAAAGAGATTTCACCAAACCGTCATTTGAACACGCAAAAATTATATTTTTGTCTGTTGCGTTTCTTTATTCCTTAAGTATATAAGCTATACATAGGCATCTTTTGATTTGCCTATCCCATAGATTCAAAGATTGGTTGGACGAGTCTAATTAGTAGCATGTGAATAGTTACTCAGATGGTAGTGGTTATTTTAAAGCGAATGATTACTTAATGTGTTATTGATGTTGAACAGAAACTCTCAATTTTATGTTACTTCATGAACTCATCTCACTTTTGACCCGTCTGAGGTTAAATTTTTTCAAAACTTGATTATTGCACCTTGGATGGTTTCCTAGGGATTATAGGACAGTAGTTCATGAGGAAAACTGGGCAAACTGTCCTTTTAAAAGGAAACTTTATTTTTCTGTTGGACTTAGCATAGTTGATATAGCCCTAAATCATTATAAAATTGATGTGCCTTTATTTGGTGCAGCATATGCTGCACCAAAATTGATAAAGGCACAACAATTTTATACTATTTTCTAATACTAATTTCTCCGTTATCTCAGTCTAGCATTTCTGAAGTAAACATTTAACACTTAAATCTGTATTTTTTCATAAACTTGTTGTCCTTGAAAACTGTAGAAAAGTCTTTTAGAAGTCCTTGAAAAGTCCTTGAATTTTACTCAAACTTGCCTGTATGATCCCTGTGTTTACAAAACCCCGAAGACAGGCTTTCTTGCTTCAAGGCCCATATAGAGAATCTTACGTGAGTGCTCATGTTTTATTGAATTTATTAAACAAGTTGGGGAAAAGATAAAATATGAGGCTTGTAGAGCATTTTATCTCTTTTTCGCAACAAGTTTAATAAATTTAATAATACAGTAGCACAAATGTTAGATTCTATTTATCATGTTGAAATAATATTTTTGTGTGATTTTGCCATATGTATATGCAACAAGGCTGGACTGTGTAGCTCATTCCGTAACGTGTCTGACTGCAGATACGTGTCTGACTGCAGATCCAGTGGTTGCAAGTGCGATCCCGGCCTGGTCCCATACTTTTGTGAAGATTGATAATGAAATAATTTCTACAGCCATTCTTCTCCCTTCCGCTGATTCAAGAAGGGTTGTTGTCAGTTACAAGTGAAAGTATGTGCAGGAAGTACTGGCTAACCGCTTAGTCAAACTTGCTTCATGAACTGACCGTCCGGACATCACCATATCTGTTGACTGGGACGTTAAGCTTGAAACAACAAAAGGATATAAGCAACGTAATTATGGCCCTCAATACATAACCTTAAAAAAACCTTGTAAACCACTAGTGGTTTATTGATCTTAATGCCTGGGGTTATATCACTCTCAGACGCAACCATCATATGATAGAAGAATCTATCATGAGTGTGAGGGGCCGATAGAAAAATCCATCCTGAGAATCACTGTTTAGCATCACAAGTAGATGAAGGTGCAGATCTAAACATAGATTCCTAGACCCACTAGATAGCTGTGCATGCCTGTTTAAAGAGTGACTTTATACATATGCAATAAGTACTGTTAATTGAGCCGCGACATTAGACTTCCAACAATGTGGCATCTTGACAAGTGTAGACTCAGACAAGCCTGTGCAGTTTATTTTTAATCTTAGAAACTCCAAATGATGTTCAGTCAGTAGCTCAACACTTGTAGAATATTCAAGTGACTAGCAAAGGCTTTCATATGCGCAGGCTGGTCTGAACCTTTGCTGGTCAGACATACCACATTGTTGGAAATCTCATGTCATGGCTCAATTATTTCTTGGGCTGACCCATAGATATAATATGGGCCTCAATGCAAGAAACCATGTCTTCGGGGTTTCTGACAAAGTAAGGCTTCGGCACAGAGACTAGTTAGAATATTGAAATTTTTGAATGGAGCAAGTTAAACTTCTATACTTTCAAGATAGCAAATAACAAAGGCGCTGATCAGACTGTGTGGATGCACAGGCTGTTCTGGGCCTTTGTTGTTTGCATGCAACAAAGTTGGGCGTCAAGACCCGTTTAATATATATTATTGATGTATTTAATTAACAAACTTTTACATCACAATAGCTAGTTAGTATTGAACATTCGACCACAAGTAATATCACTATGCTCTCTTTATTTCAGCCTTTGAACTGGTGGAGAAGGGGTAAGTGATGCTAAATATTCTTTATCTCTTTGCCTGCTAGCGGAAATTTTTTGTCTTTTCAGCTGATAACCTTTGCAAACAGTTTGGACACAGATCAGGCCCGACAAAATGTTCTGATAAACAGAATAAGGAGCGCAGTGGCTCAGTGGTAGAGTGCTTGACTTGGGATCGAAGGGTCGCGGGTTCGAGCCTCACCGGCGTCACTGTGTTGTGGTCCTTGAGCAAGACACATTTATCCTAGCTTAATGCTGGTTCAACTAGGATGACCCGTCCCTGTTTGACTAAAAGATTGTTGATGGGACATAAAGAATCAAATCAAACAAACAAACTGATAAACAGAATAACTAACGATACCTGCTTTTGATTTTAACTTTAGCTTTTGTATTTTTATTGAATTTTCTTTTGAAAAAAGCTAATTTTAAAAAAATCTGCATAGTTTGCATTTTAGTGGATTTTCCAAATTTACAGGAAGTTGATTAAATATTCAAAATGTTTTGCATATTAGAAATCGGGTTTTAGATTCTTAAATTGCTATAACTATCTTACTTTACATCAGATTTTGATCAAATTTGCACTTAAATGCACATTCTGATAGATTTACATTATCATAATAGTAACTTGATCTGGCGTACTGTATCACATCGAGTGCGTGAGGTCATACCATCGGATCACCCGAAACGCAAGCGTTGAGGGTGATTCAATGGTATGGCCTCATCCATGAGGCGTGATACTGTACGCCAGATCAAGTTACTATAATGATAATATGTTTATTATATGCCTTTTTTCTGACATTCTTTCTGATTTTGAAACCTGTTTTGGTCTTTAATCCCAAAAAATTGTGGGAACGTTTGCCATAACATTACATTTCTTGATGTCACGTCATCATGTTTTCTGTCTCTGGTTACATGCTTGAAATTTACTTTTGTAACGTCGCCGCAAAAACAGGTAACCAATGTTAGCCTCGTTTTAAAGAATAGTGATACGAAATCAGAAAACCTCAGTTTGTTGATTCGACTTTCTGTATCAGATGGCCAGAAAACACATGTTAAACGTTGTATCATTTATAGGAATATAATAAATTTATTTTATGTACACTGTTTATTAATATATTATCGCATTGCGCTTTTAATATGATATAATATTGTATTTCAGGGAGGTAATGAATGTGCCAACGGAGAAAGTTTTATCAGAAGAGACAACATGGAGCTACCTCAGGGATATCATCTTAGGACTAGAATACTGTAAGTGATCCCTTACCCCATAGGGCAATTTGCCCACTTTAACCCTTTACTCCATAGGCTATTTTTAGATCATGACATCATTTTCTATTTGGGCCTGGACGCGAGAAAACCTGTCTTCGGTGGTTTGTGAACTCCAAAGGGGCAGACCAGCCTACGCATCTGCACAGTCTGATCAGCACCTTTGTTATTCACTTTTTAAAAAGTACCATATGTGAAATTGCTACGGGTAGACTTTCAAGTTTGTACCTAGTATCTGTAGCTGAGCAGGCTGGTTTGAATATCACTGTCGGAAACCCCGAAGACAGGTTTTCTCGCGACGAGGCCCATTTTTAGACAACATTGAAAAAATTCAAGAAAAATTTAAGTTAACTTTTGAATACTTTTGAAAAACCTCAAAAGGCATTATTATGGAGTAAAGGGTTAAAGAGCCATGAGTCTACCAATCTTAAAGGGAGCACAGTGGCTCAGTAGTAGAATGCTTGACTTGAGACCGAGAGGCCGTGGGTTAAAGCCTCACCGGCTTCACTGTGTTGTGTCCTTGAGAAAGACACATTTATCCTTGCTTAGAACTGGTTCAACCCAGGAAGACCCGTCCCAACATAACGGAAAGATTGTTGACTGGGATGTAAAGAATCAACAAAACCAATCTGAATATGGCTAGTATTTACTCTGGCAGCACAATGAATAGTTCTTTGTTTTCAACAAAACATTGGTTTTTGCATGTTCACTTTTGAAGAAAAAATCCCCCCCCCCCTTACTTCCGGGTCCATTACCATGGAAACTAATGATATTTTTTAAAATTAATGCCACCACTTTCAACTATCAGTTTTTGGTCATGTACCCATATAGACTAGTTTCAACAAAATCCATGACTATATGTGGCTATCATCTTCTTTTTGTTACAGAGTCTTTCTCTTAAAAGGTCGAAATTTCTACCAGTTTTCGCCCAGCATGCATGCAATCTTCAGCAAGTGTTTGCCCATGGCTCGTTGGCGGAAGTAGTCGAAGTGGCAGAGGCAATCTGGAGCTAAAATGGAATCTTCCAGTTAATCATCTGACATCCATCCTAGTTAGCAATAAATGATTTTCTGCATAAAGCAAACAAATAGTCCCTGATCAGACAGTCTGATCTTGGACTATTTTGTTTGCACTTAATTTTCTTGATTGAGTAATTTGTCTGATCTGGGACTATTTTGTTTGCACTTGATTTTCTTGACTGAGTAATTTGTCTGATCTGGGACTATTTTGTTTGCACTTGATTTTCCTGACTGAGTAATTTGTCTGATCTGGGACTATTTTGTTTGCACTTGATTTTCTTGACTGAGTAATTTGTCTGATCTGGGACTATTTTGTTTGCACATGATTTTCTTGACTGAGTAATTTGTCTGATCTGGGACTATTTTGTTTGCACTTGATTTTCTTGACTGAGTAATTTGATTCTGGCACTCAGAAATCTAAAATTGCGTGTGTCTTCCAATTTTTCACAATTTGAATATGACGAGGTGAAGTTTTTTCCGCCATGCTGTTGACGTGAATCAGCAGCTTTCGATTTTATTATAGTTGATAAAATGTAAAATGATCCTGTTATGTGTAAAAGGAAGCAAGACATAATTCTGTATTTGTCAAATAATTTGAAAACAAATGACTCCAGATGAGCAGATGTATTTATAAATTATCTCAGTCTTTCGCCTAAAATAATATGGTGAATAGGTCTGATAAGCAAAATCTTTGAGCAGAAAATTCTAACTATTTTCTTACCCATCAGTTTAAGCATGTGTTTTGGGTGCTCAAAAGAACCTTCTCACTGAGACTGTTCTTTTGAGTTCCCACAACATATGTATTGGTTGAGAAATAAGGACAAAAATTTTCACCTGCGCCTTGGCAAAAGGCAGGTCTAGTAGTGGGTCCACTCCGTCTGTCCGTCTGATCAGAAGCCCGGTACATTATGGTGTTAAACAATCTGTACGGCTGTGTTTAGTGAGGTTAGAGTTAGGGTAGCTTGGTGTTATGGGGTTAAAAGTGCGCTTTTGGGTTAACCCATTAAATTTGCAATGGCCTCGGTCTATTAGGAACCTCAGAACGTCCGTCCTGTAAGTATGTCTGTCTGTCCGTCCGCAACACTTTTGGGATGCCTAGTTTCTGTAATCTGTAGCTCCAAAAGTTTTCATTTCTTTATATTCAAACTTTGTATAATGATTGTACTTATCTTGAAGATGTGCACCTCCTATTTTGTGTACATTTCATGCATACTTTCTCATTTTGGGTGATGTTGAACTTAGACATTTTTTCGGACCAAAATGCTTTGATGGTGTCTGTAACATATACAGATTTCATTCCTTTATATTCAAACTTTGCATAATGATTGTTCACACATTGAAGATGTGTACCTCTTATTTTAGGCACATTTGATAAATATTTTCTCATTTCTTGAGGGGTGTTGAATTTAAACATGTTTCCATCCGAAATGCTTAGGGGGTGTCTGGTTTGTATAATCTGTAACTCAAACAGTTTTCTTTCCTTTATATTAAAACTTTGCATAATGATGTTCACACATTGAAGATGTGCACCTCCTATTTTGTGCGCATTTCATAATTATTTTCTTCTTGTTTGAGGGATGTTTTGGCTACCCAGGTCCAGAGCAGAGTTAGGTCTTGTTCAAATAGGCACTCTAACCTGGAGGCCTGATATTGTATGTACACAAAAGAACTGTCACCCTGAGATGGCTCATTTTAGCACCCACAACATAATTGAGCCGAGACATGTGGTTTCCAACAATGTGGCAATTTGACAAGTGTAGACTCAGAGGAGAGTGTGCGGCCTCCTTTTAAGCGTAGAAACTCCAAATGATGTTCAGTCAGTAGCTTAACACTCATTGAATATTCGAGCGACTAGCAAAGGCTCTGATCAGACTGCGGGTATACCAGGCTGATCTGAGGCTTTGCTGGTCGCACATAGCACATTTTTGGAAATCTCATGTCGCAGCTCATATATTTGATTGAGTGGTAAGACTGTATAACATTTTATACTCCTGGGAAATTGTTATAAAAGAACTCTTGATAAGAGTGCATATTTATGAATTGTGTCCCTTATTTCTCATCTGAATCATTTTATGGTGGGACTACACTGTAATGATTATTTTCAGATTTCCTTGCAAAACACGTTTCAATAGGAACATAGGGTTAGATAAACAAAAATTTTGAGCGTAAAATTGCAAATATTATCTTACCCATCAGCTTTAACATATGTTTTGGGTGCTCAAAAGACCCTTCTCATTGGGACGGTTCTTTTGAGTACCCACAACATATGTTTTGGTTGAGAAATAAGAAAAATAATATTTTGGTACGCACTCTTAACTAAAGGCCTGAGGAAATTCTTAAAATAAGAAAATAAATACACCATATCCTCTGAATCTAATGTATTCCAAATTTTAGTTCTTCAAACTATCCAAGTTGGAATTATCCTGATTTTACTGTTCAATTCATAATTATGGTTGTCTCCCTTTATTACAGTACATTATCAGAAGATTATCCACCGAGATATCAAACCCTCAAATCTCCTTCTCGGAGATGACGGACATATCAAAGTAAGATTTATTCCTTATATTTCCCGTCTTTGAATGTTGTCTGTAACTTCATTATTGAGTGTCTCAATGGGGTACCTCCGAAATCGCTTATCATTAAAATTTGGGCCAAAAAATTGCTAATCTGTAAAATTTAGGCCCAAAAATTGCTAACCAGTAAAATGTAGGTCCAAAAATCGCTAATCAGTTAAATTTTGGCCCAAAAATCAGTATTTGGTAAAAATTATTCCCAAAATCAGTAATCAGTAAAAATTAAAACCTGTCTAGAAACATTTAAGAGGTGGAATAGCTTTTTTCCACCGACTTCGCTAAGCGATAAAACATGCCATTCCGCTATTAGGTAATTTTTTCACACAAAATTCGTTAATCATTATATTTTTTGGTTGAAATTCGCTATTCAGGAGCACCTCCCATTCTGCTTTTTAGTAAAATTAACCTAAGAATTCGCTAACCCTTAAAGGGGTACATGCATTAAGGGGCTAATTTTGCCCCCTCAGGAGTCAAAAACTGAAAATTGCTTTTCACAAATTTCTTTTGATTGGTTTATTAGAAGAATAACTGAGGTGTAAAATTTTGGCATTTATTTAAATTTTACCGTTGCTATGGTGACAAAAATGGCCAACAAAATAGGCTTAAAATAGAGAAATTGCCATTTTTTACCAAATTTAAGACTTTTAGAGACCGATTTTTTAAGAATTAGATATTTGCACAGCTAAATACCAACAAATCCTTTTAACTCTTTCGCTGCCAATGTCGCCTTTTGGCGACATTAGGCTGACTGCCAATGTCGCCATAAAGTGACTTGGACATGTGGTTTGATCAAGTGATGTAAGTTACCTTATTTTGTGACATATCAATATTAATAATGGAGATAACCTCAAAAGAAGACTACTTTGCGGCAAGCAAACCTGGAACTGGCGAAAAAAATCGTAAAACACTGTAATTTTATCAATTTTAAAGTGAGTTACGCCAATTTCATAGAAATGGCCGCCAAATGGCTTCCAGCTTCACCCGAAATGCGGTAGAAAAATATCATTCCAGTGATATAAAATATGTTATTTATTGGTATAATAATCATAATAAAGCACAAGGCAAACATCTACTTACAAACTAAAATGTTTGGGGGTATTTTCTGCAATATAGTGATCAAAATATGATAATTTAATTAAATTAGGCCATATAAGGTCAAGGTCATTCAAGGTCAAGGTCACCTGACATGTCTGCCCATCTAAAATCATACTATTATGCTACACAATATATGTGCAATCTTTTGTTAAAGTTTCACCATGATATTCAACCAGATAATGATTTTATACTATTTAAACAGGTATACCCTGTTTTAAGATATTACCCAAAATAAATTGGCACTGAGAAGTACGTTTCTCTAGAAAGTTGGCAGCGAAAGAGTTAATATGTTGTGTGTCATGATAATTCTCATCATCTGTTAAATTATTTTGTTGGTATTTGCTTGTGCTAAATCTTAATTTCTCTGTCAAATGTCTCAAGTTTGCTCCAAAATGGACAATTTTCAGCCTACTTTGGCGGCCATTTTTGTTCCCGTAGCAATGGTCAAACTCAAAATTATACCTGATGTATACACTTGGGCCATTGTTCTAATGACCTAATATAAGAAGAATTAGGTGAAACACAATTTTCATTTTTTGGCCTCATGGGGGTGGGGGGGGGAGGGGGTGCAAAATAGCCTCTGAATGCACATAGCTCTTTTAGGGCCAAAATTCGCTTATCCTTAAATTTTAGGGCCATTATTTGCTAATCAGTAAACCCCATTGACACCCTCATTGTTGTTATACCTATATCAATATTTAGATTACATTTTACATTCTGTCGGTCCTGATCTGGTACAAATTGTTTGCAAATGTTATCAGCAGACGACAATAGTCACCGCCGCGAGCAAGGAATTAGTTAAAACTCAGGTTGGTCTCAGATTACTCGCAGACGCAATTCCAGGTAAACATATTGATCATCTGATCTTGTTACTCGCAAAAAAAAAGGTGGTTTGTGAGAGGTGAAACATTCTGTGCCTGCATGCTTCTGTCACGTTATTGTTTAGTAACAAAAACTAAGTACGCAAAAACAATACCAGTACAGTAAAACCTGTCTAAAACGGTAATTCTAACCTACATGCTATTTGATTGGCTGATCTCAGATAAATAGCACATATGAAACCTGAGAAATGTCATAAGGCCAGAAATTTTTTTATTTGTTGATTTACAAACCCTCATACTGTAATTTTCCAGAAAGTAGAAAAAATATAAAATAATTTCTAAAAAAAAAAAAAAAATATTTTATCACCGGCTCTAAATATTATTTGTTTAGTTGACAAAAAAAAAATTGAGGTTCTGTCTGTGTACTTATGAGAGTGACACTGTTAGGTTTACCTTACTAGTTTTACTTTTTTTATGCAGATATTAAAAAAAAGCTCTGAAAATGACCAGTTAACTGGTCATTTCCAGAGCTTTTTTATTTGTTTTTTTTTTCGTCCCCCCCCCCCCACCCCCCTCCTTCGACCCTAAATCTGAATTTTTTTGCCATAAATCAACCAACTAATAAAAAATTCTGGCCTAAACATATCGATAACCTGATCTTGTTACTTGTGAAAAAAAAGTGGTTTGTGAGGTGAATTATTCCGTGCCCGCATGCTTCTGTCACGTTATTGTGCCGCAACAAAAACTAAGTGCACAAAAACACAATACCGGTACAGTAAAACCTGTCTAAAACGGCCACTCAAAAATAGTCAAAACAAAGGTCATAATGACAAATGATAGCTAAATGAAGGTCAAAGTATTGCAGAATGCTCCAAGAGAGCATTCTGCAATAATTTTGACCTTTCATTTTGACAATTTTACTGTTTGTTCTGGAGATATTAATAAACAAAAACAAACAAACAAAAAATCTGAAAGTGACCAGTCAACTGCATCTGCTCATTTTTAGAGCTTTTGTTAATTTTTATTTTTTATATATATCTCCAGAACAAACAAGTATTTAGTAAACCAACAGTATATTAAATCTTTAAATATTTCATCATTTTCCTAAAAATCTGCATAGGACAGTCACTTTTAACAGTGTCACTCTCAAAAATACACAGACAGAACCTCAAATTTTTTTTTTTTTTTTCAACAAAAAAATAATATTTAGAGTAGGCGGTTTAAATAACTTATTTTTTAGATATTTTTTTCTACTCTCCGAAAAAATTCACTAGGATGGTTTATAAATCAACTAATAAAAAAATTCTTGCCTTGTACCTCTATCAATATTTAGGTTACATTTTATGTTCTGTCGGTCCCCATCTGGGTACAAATTGTTTGCAAATGTTATCAGCAGACGACAATAGTCGCCGCTAGCAAGGAATTAGTTAAAACTTAAGTTGGTATCGCATTACTCTCAGACACGATTTCAGATAAACATATTGATCACCTGATGTCGTTACTTGCCAAAAAATGGTGGTTTGTGAGGTGAAACATGCTGTGCCCGCATGTTTCTGTCACGTTATTGTTTCGCAACAAAAACTAAGTACACAAAAACACAATATGGAAATTCTAACCTTTTTGATTGGCTGTTTCAAAGATGTAGCACATTGGAAACCTGAGAAATGTCAAAAGGCCAGATTATTTTTTTATTAGTTGATTTACAAACCTTCATACTGTAATTTTCCGGAAGTAGAAAAAAAATATAATAATTTCTAAAACTATTCTTTTATTTTATCACCGGCGGCCCTAAATATTATTTGTTTCACTGAAATTTTTTTTTTGAGGTTCAGACTGTGTATTTTTGAGAGTGTAAATGTTAAAAGTGGTTGTCCTGTCCAGATTTTTGGGAAAATGATAAAATATTTAAAGATTTAATACAGAATATTGGCTTACCTTACTAGTTTTACTGTTTGTTCTGGAGATATATAAAAAAAATTCTGAAAATGACCATTGATCATTTTCAGAGCTTTTTTTTTTTATTTACCTGCGTCGCTTTAGCGAAAGCATGTCTAGTAATGGGTCCACTCGGTCCGTTTGTCTGTCTGGCCGCAACACTTTTGCGGTACCAAAAAAAGGTGGTTTTTAAGGTGACACGTGCTGTGTCTGCATGCTTCTGTCACGTTATTGTTTCCCAACGAAAACTAAGTGCACAAAAACACAATACCGGTAACTCTAACCTTTCTGTACATGCTTTTTGATTGGCTGTTTCAGCTATTTAACACATAGGAAACCTGAGAAATGTCAAAAGAAAAAATAATTTATGAATTCATGAAGTACAAAATGTCTCATTTTAACCCTTGTCATGCTGAGCATTCTTATATATTTACATTTTCGAAGCAAGCTTTTAATGAATTGTCAGATTTTTGCAACCGTTCATAGCCTCATGAATTACACAACTTTGATTGGCAGCTGCCAAGCTCACTTGCCCGTTCAACACACTTAGAAAATCCAACTCATTCGCCAGAAGTGTCACTGGTGTTGTGATTGACAGCAAGCCATACCTGAGTCACACGTGCAAAACATGCCTCTTGTTTGCTCCATTGGCTGTCGGTGTTCACACTGGCTCTACGGCTTTTCCGTTTTACACTCCAACAAAACCGTTAATATGATTACATATTAAATACAAATCTGTATTTCCATTAAATTATAAATAACTTTTATGTTTTAGATATTTATAATAAAATGTAAATATAAGCAATACATTCATTTTTTGGTCTGTTCATGGAATCATGAGTACTTCCTGTCTCTTGCAAAGTTAATGTGAAGCCCTTCTTCACTTACTTTGCAAGAGACCTGAAGTATTCATGATTCTATGAACATTCCAAAAATTGAATTCATTTCTTAAGTACTACACTCCTCCCCAATTTTTATCTTGTCAACCTGCAGCATTCCAGTTGTAAGCTTGTTTTTTTAATCAAAGTGGAAAACTGTTGAACCTGATCAGATGGCTTCGCCAGATTTTAATTGTGTTTTTTTCTTTCAATTTTATCTAATGGATTAGATAGTGGTATGAAGCTGTGCCTCAATAATGGATTTGGACAGACTGCTGACACATGGATGCATTTTTAGGCACATGGATGCATTTCTAGTCATATTCATAATTGAATTTTTTTATCCGAGATGATAGCTTCTCCATGGGAACTGGTACATTTCACTGATCAGAGACTCACACCAGATAGACGACAATCGAAAACGTTAATATTATCGACTAATGTAAATAAAAAATTGTTAGAAACAGGGTTTTCGATTGTCATTTGTCGCCAGACTGGCGACAAATGGTAATCAAAAACACTGTTTCTAGCAATTTTTGATCAGCCTTTGTCGATTGTTAAGAGCTTTTTTGCTTTGCCGCCTATCAGGTGTGATACTGGCTACTTCTATCATTTTGAGAAAACCCTATTTAACCTAATAACTACATTGCCTACTAGTGTCATCTGCTGATAACTTTTGCAAACAGTCAGGCCCGACATAACATAGCGCCTGATGATCTGGTTCCAAACTGTTTGACACTCTGATCTGAAAACATTTTTCAAAAATTTGATTTTGAAAAAAGTTAGCAGATGACAAAAAAAAACATACCAAATTTCCCAGTAGACGAAGAGATAACTGCTCTGTTGTATTAACCTATTACAAAATTTTGCACCCTCTTTAGAAAACAGTGTAGATCCAGATCAGGTAGTGGCTTCTGATGAAGCCAGGTGATCAGTATCCACACTGTTTTTCATCCACACGCAGGGGACAAAAATATTGAGATATGCAGTTGTCCTGCAGAATGTGTGACTTGGATAATTTTCACTCGTCCTGCAAACACATGTTCTTGTCCTTCAAAAGTGTATGCAATAAAGAACATGAGGGAGTAATATGCTATATGACTTCCTTTAGTTATTCTTTCCTGTAGGACAAATGTTTTGGGAAGAATTACTCGTCCCTTCTAGATTTCACTCGTAATTATGAGTGGAGGAGTTGAATTTTTGTCCCCTGAGTCATGAAATTGAACCATTCGATTGACTGGAAATCAGAGGTTCATAAAGTCAGTCCTGATCTGGGTCCAAACTGTTAGCAAAGTTTATCAGCAGACACAGAGTGGTAACCACTAGTCGATAAACCACTAGTGGTTTATCGATTTTATTGCATGGCATTATTTCACTCCCAGACGCGACATCATAATGATAAATGCAGCTATCTGGCTTGTTGGTAGAGGTCTAAATTTTGGTCTGAGCCTTCATCTACATTCATGCTTTTTGTCTGCCAGAAGCAAGGGCTCTGGCAAGCTCATCTGAGCATCCCAACTCACCTCATCGATCCATACTGAAATTCTGTCCTGGCTAATAAATTTTGAGACGTTTACAGCCAGCTTTGGGAGTCATGTGACCAGTCAGATGTAATGTTTACTGTCAGTGATGTGTAAACATGGTCCTCAAGGGACCATAATCAAATTTTGACGGAAGCCGTCATATGTTTATGCTCTTCTGTATTCTCCTGGGTCTCAATCTGATTAGGCTTAACCTAAAATTTGCAGCAGACGACAATTTCAAATTTTGCTGCTTTATCAAAAATAACAAATAAGGCATGATATCATGAGAATTGTCTGCTGGCAGACAATTCTCATGAATTATCATAACTTATTTTTTTCGAAAATTAGAAAAGATGTCGCTGAATTTGTCGTCTGCTGCAGTTTTGATTGGCGCTTTAAGGAATAATCGTGAGTTATGTGTGAGGAGTACTTCCCACACGTGTTGACAACTTAAAGTGCATAGAAGAACTAGGTCAAATGTTATTTGTTCGCAAGCATTTTTTGTCCTGAAAATGTCGCCTGCTTTTCATGTCCGCTGCATATATTCAAGTGCACTTCAGACTAGATGTTTTCATGATAGCAAACACTATGAACCAAGATAATACTTCGCTCAAGGTCTGGGTCCGTATTGTTTGAAATTTAGGCTACCTAAGAACATAGACAGACGAGATAGCAGATGATAAAAAAAAATCTAGTGTTCGGTTGATCTCCTAGTCGGACCAAAATCTTTACTTAAGCAACAATAATAGATCAACTGCAGGGCAACTAGCCTAGGGCAAAATAGTGGCCCTAGGGGCCAACATTTCACCCTAAATGGGACCCAGGGAGAAGTGGGAGTTTTCCTAAAAAAAGAAGTCTTTTTAGGGAGACTCATTTTCATTCTGTCACCACAAAAACCCAAGCTCTGGTGTCAATCTAATACCACCGCATTGTATTTCTCCTTCCATTTCTCCTTCTAAACTGACAGAAAATGCCGTCATTTTGCGCTATGACATTTCCCTATATGACTGTCACTTCTCCCTAATTTTCCTGGAGGGAGAAGTGACTGGAGGGAGAAGTCACTTCTCCCTGTAATGTCAGGGACCAGCTTGAACCCTGAACTGCATGGCAAAGTCTGACCCGGACCTTATTGACAACAAAAGCTGAGTAGAGCTATCACTGCGAAAAATTTGACATCTTTTATTTTTGGTCTAGAATACAATGACTTACGCGAACATTGACACCCATTGTAGTGAAAGGAGTGTCTCTGGATATTAATCGGAGAATTAAAGTGTGAAAAATTCAATTTTCCTGGAATGAAATTAGGTTGTAACAGCAGACAATTCATTTAACTATTATAGTGCCAGTCATGACTGAAGCAGACAGCCAATTTTGTGATACTCTTTTTACCCGCTATTCATGACAATTGTTGTCTGCTCTGTCTTCTGCTTATGTACTTTGGTAGCTTATATTGCAAACAATATGGTCCCAGACCAGATGGGCCCCAACGAGGAAACCTATCTTCTGGGGATAGCAAACAACAAAAGCGCAGATCAGCCTGTGCATCCGCACAGTCTGATCAGCACCTTTGATATTTGCTCATTGAAAAGTATCAACAAGCGAAATTGCACTATTCTTAGCGCTACCCAGATCCAAACTGTTGACACTCTCTTGATACATGTATTCCTGGAAGATTTTTTTGTGAAAGAAAAAAATCAGGAGACGACAATATTAAAGGCATGAAAAATTTCCCAGCTGAGACTGGCACAGTCTGTTCAATAAAAGCAAGCATCTTAAAGTTTTGAAATGAGCATTTACAGCTATTCCTGCCATCTATGTAGATGTTGAACAACACTGATGCTGGTCAGGCTGCATAGATATACAGGCTTATCAGTGCCCTTCTTGCTCTCATATGACTTGTGCTAATTCAGAAGGAGGACATTGTGCTTTTAAATAATCTAATTACAGATCAATACTATGATGTAGTTCATTTGCACTAAATTGTACTTTTAATGCCGATATTGTGTCTGATGTGGTTGTTAAATTTATTGACATTATAAGATCTTATAAGAATTGTGCCTTGTATCCAGAGGAGCGCAGTGGTTCAGTGGTAGAGTGCTTTGATTCAAGATTGAGGGGTTGTGAGTTCGAGCCTCATCGGAGGCACTGCATTGTGTCTTTGAGCATGACATTTATCTGTTGAATGGAAGGTAAAGAATCCAAACATTGTACTCTGAATATTGAATCGGCACAACCTTTCGCCATTCTAAGATTTGAATAAAATTACAAAGCAGCTTTATTTTGTGGTTAAAAAGATGCACAGTAAGTCAATTTGAAGAATTTAGATTTAAAAATGATAATAATTCTATATCATTTTATGAAAATAGGTCTGTGGTAATTTTTATTGGAGTGGGCGAAATATAATACATTTTGTAGTCAGTAACTTTTAAACAAAACAATACAATGAAGACCTGTTAGCATCATTTCAAAGGTAAAACATAGTTCTTTCAGATTTTGCATACTATATGCCTCTAAAAATGTCTCTGGACAAAACTACGAGGCAAAGATCAGAACTTTTGGAACAGCCTTGTAGGCAACATAAAATAAGTAATGGTTATACCATGGCTTGTCTGCCTGTACCTGGCCCAAAGTGGAGACAATCCACAAGCTTTAGCGAGTGGATTATCTTGCATACAGGTGGACAAACATGGTATAACTATTTTATACCACCTACATCAGTGTAGACCTTGCACATCATGAGTTATTTGTGCTAAAGTTGGTAAGGATGGTATAATGCTTCTTATCCTTTACCCAAGGAACATCCAAATTATTATCATCTGCTGATTTTTTCGAAATCGACTTCTTTGAAAAGTTCTTTCAGGAATACCTTCAGAGTGTCAAACAGTTTGGATCCTGATCAGGCCCGACGTTTTGTCGGGCCTGATCTGGGTCCAAGTTGTTTGCAAAAGTTATCAGCAGACGACACTAGCAGGCAAAGAGTGTAAGTTTTTTCCCCTGTAAAATACCATTTCTAGAAATTTTGTTGAATTATATGATCCGTGAGTGTCTTTCACCGATATTTTGTTGTCTAAACCAAATCAGTCATTTTGCTAGATATTTGATGCTGTCTCCGGGAAATTTCTCGGCTAATTACTAGTAATATAATATCTTGTTAGCTGTATTATACACCTGCCGCAGTCATTATTCTCCAAATGTCGGCTATTATTCCGGGAAAATATAGGGTAGATTTTGTTCTGCAGATTGTAACCAGAGAGCTCTCATGTGTCAAGAAATGTTAGAAAGTAAAATTTGCAGACTATGTCATTTTCAGTATTGTTGCCTTCGTATGAGATAATGTTTAAGTTGCAGGCAAACATTTATAAGTATTTACGGTGAAACTGCTGATCTCGTCTGTTGATAACCTTTGCAAACAGTTTGGACCCAGATCAGGCTGAACAAAATGTCCGTCCTAAACTGGTTCCAAACTGTTTGAGCTTCTAACTCTTGAAGTGCCAATCACAACAAAAGTCGTCTGCTTTTCTTGTCTGCTGAAATGTTTATGAAGCCTCTATGACAAACAGTGTGGACCCAGATCAGACTACTCATATAGGATTAGTCTGATCTGGGTCGACCCTGTTTGCTTCAATAATTAAATTACTCAGTAATGTTAGACAATTTTTTGCAGCAGACAACTTCAGCAGACGTCAATTTTCAGATGCATTTTTTCTTGGTGCTTTAAGGGCTAATATTTTAGTCCTGAAATAATATTTTGAAAAAGTTAATTTTGAAAAATCAGCAGACGTGTAAAAAAAGGCAAAATTACCCAGCATGCATCTTTAATTTTGTTCATTATTTTTCAGATTGCGGACTTTGGTGTAAGCAATGAGTTTACTGGTAATGATGTGTTACTCACCAGTACAGCAGGGACACCAGCATTCCTAGCACCAGAGGCCCTTAAAGGTGGGTTTATAATCTATAAACAGTCTATTATTTCATTTGGGAAATTATTTTTTTGTTCGGAAAACACCAGATTTTACTGATTGACAAAATGTATTCCAGGAAGATTTTACTGATTGACAAAATGTATTCCAGGAATAGGTTATGTTGAACCATATTAAATTGCCGGAATAGTGAATGAGGCTAGGCTGTGGCCCCTTCTCTGGGATGTTTTAACCCTTAAAGCCCCAATCACCTCTGCAGCAGACGACAAATTTTGCGACATCTTTCCAATTTTTCCCAAAAAATAAGGTATGATAATTCATGAGAATCGTCTGCCAGCAGACGATTCTCATGAAATATCATGCCTTATTTGTTATTTTCGAAAAGGCGGCAAAATTTGAAATTATTGTCTGCTGCAAATTATAGGTGGCGAAGTTGGGTTAAACCAGAATCATTGCAGGCTGAGCCTTTGGGTGCTCCCGACATTTAAAAAAAAACATTACAAAAACCATAAACCCTCCAGGCCCAGTACTGGCTACTGCCAAGAAACAGCTAGAATTAGGTTTTGCTATACAAAATGGCCACCAGAGTTAAAAAAAAGAAACATCTTACAGTGACATCTCTGTGGCCCAAATCATAATAAATTTCACAGAAATGTTCCTCATAATGCACTCTACCAGAATAGCACAAACAATTTCTATGAAAAATATTGCTGCCCAGTGCTAAAAATAGATTTGTTTTCAAGCATCATTTCCTTATATTATGGGCTATTAACTTAACTTCCACAAAAAGCTTTGAGGCCGTAACCGAGGGTCATTACTTAGAGGTTGTGGTAGAAGTTTAGTAACCAGGTGAGCAATCCAGGGTCCCATGACCCTCCTTTCATAATTTCTTCTTGAGACCATTTATTGTTATTACTCATTAAAATTGATTGACTCTTTGCCTACTCTTATCGTCTGCTGATAACCTTTGCAAACAGTTAAGACCCAGATCAAGCCTGAAAAAACGTCAGGCCTGATTTGGGTCCAAACTATCTGACACTCTGATAGTCTTCCTGAAATAATTTTTTGAAAAAGTGAATTTTGAAAAACGAAAAAAAAACATGAAAAATTACCCAGTAGGCAAAGACAGGGTTGGCACAGTTTTGAAAAGTACTCGAATTTACAGGACTGTCTTGAAAAGTCCTTGAAAATTAAATTTGCCTTGAAAAGTACTTGAAAAACACAAAAAGGCCTTGAAAAGTCCTTGAATTCTACCATTTACAGGAGGATTCAACACTGGCTTTGGAGACCTAAATCAGTATAAAATTGTGGTGCATATGCTGCACCAAATAAAGGCACCACAATTTTATACTAATTATCTAAAACTTATTTCTTTAGGAAAGCAGTCTAGCATTCCCAATGTAGAATTCTAACATGTAAATCAGTATTTTTCATAAGTTTTCAGTCCTTGAAAACAGTAGGAAAGTCCTTTAGAAATCCTTGAAAAGTCCTTGAATTATACACAAACTTGCCTGTATGAACCTTGAAAGAGTTGATATGAGAAATCACAGTGTAGTCACAAGGTCTGTTTTCATCTGATACTGAGCACAAATCATCCTCAAAGTATTATAGAAAATTAATTTTCTCCTCTGATTCTTGTATTTACATGGTTTCATTATTAAGAAGAAAAATATTGTAACACTCTTATTGCTTCTTTTGCAGAAGAAAAATCAAACTTCAGCGGCAAGGTAGGTTCATAATTTGATTTATTCTCTATCCCCCACACACACCAGCTCAACACATCTGCACAACTTAAACAATATATAGAGTTTAAATGGGAGGGCAGTGGTAGAGTGCTTGACTCGAGACAAAAGGGCTGTGGGTTCGAGCCTCACTGGCGTCCTTGTTATGTGCCTTGAGCAAGACACATTAATCCTTGCGTAGTACTGGTTCAACCCAGAAGACCTGTCCCAATGTAACTGAAAGATTGTTGACTGGGACTTAAGGTCACTGCCCATAGCAATAACCGTAACTCTAAATCATCAAGGGAAGTAATACTTGGTAGCGTTCGATTATGACAAAGTGTGATTTTACGCAACTATGATATGTTTTCTACAGACAGTAATGCCCGTTACATTGCACGTTGGTAATCTGAAAGTGATTGATATCACATTAAAAATGCAAACAAAATTTTAAGTATAATGAACAACAAAAGTTGGCATTCTTTACGAATACTAAACGATGGACGCTCAGCTCTGTGAGAAGAGAAAAACCAGTCAGTGTAATGGAACACGCATTTTACCAGGGAAATGTCAGTCGCCTGTTCGCGGGTTTTTGACAGTCCACAACAACAATAATGATATAACTACTTGTATATATATCTATATATGATTTTCTGGTTTGATTTTACCTGCATTAAATTTTCAACAAGACAGACTATTTCGTCACGTTCTCTAGCGTCTACTTTGAACCTGACGTGCGCTAATGACGTCACTTACTCTTATGACGTCATTATGCGTAAATGACAAGTATTGAACTTGATGTTGGCGTTGAGAGTCCCTCGCTTAAGTTTGCGTCCTAAACAATTTGCCTTATGTCAAATGTGTTCCAATATTTAGCTACAAGGGCTATCTTGGGCTAAGGTTGACCCAAGTATAGTCGTGAGTCTATAAATTATAGAAGGCCTACTCTAAATTTACTAAAGCTGCGCGAGGAAGTCAGCCATCGGGGTCTGCAAACAACAAAGGCGCAGACCAGCTTGCGCATCTGCGCAGTCTGATCAGCGCTTTTGCTATTCACAAATTGAATATAATCGCATTTAAACTTGCTCCAAGCGAGATTTCACTATTCTATCTAGTCTCTGTGGCTGAGATGAGAAGGCTTGTTTTGGAATGATCTTATCGGAAACCCTAAAGACAGGGTTTGTCGCATCGATGCTCATTTATATTCATGTAAATGCGGACCCAATCCTCAACCCTGGTTCGTGTGATATGCACATAGAAAATGTCTAGCCCCTCTAGACTACATGTACTCGTGGCTAATTCCGCCCATGGCCAACGCCGACGGGATCCGTACCAAAAATAATACCCCCTCCCCCTCCGCGCCACTGAATACCCCCTTCAGTAGCGGGAAGGATTTCGGCATAAAAAGAACCTTTTTCATATAAATGCGGGTCCAACCAAAGCATAGGTAAGTTATAGGTACTCAGTGAGATCGTTCTTTTGAGCACCCAAAGCAAATATAAAAATAAAGAGCAATAAAATATTTACAAGTTTACGCTAAACTTTTTGCTTATCTCCAAGTTAACTCTACAGTTGACATGTTTCAACCTAAAGATGTCCGTCAATGGATATATAGATCTAATAGAAATAAACCTCCTCTGGTCAAGTGTTAAGGCCTGGCCTTGCTTCGCGATCGGGCATTAGTATTGTTCCCGAGGCCGCAACAAAGATTTAAAAACGTTTCAAATTCTTGGATAAGTACGTGTAGTATATGCATCGATCAATTGAAGCGATGCATATTAAAAAAGCATTTTTCACCTAAATTAGACATGCAGTTTACCCCGTGACCTTGAAAAACGGTAAATGTCCCCAAAACATTACATCTATATCCTCATGATGTATCTATGCAAATTTGGTCAAAATATATCGAATAGGTGTTCAGACAAAATGCAGATAAGTTTCTATTTGCCGTGGGTGGGGTATTTTGGTATCGTTTTTGGTTTTTAAAAGTCTTCTCATATATACATGTAAATGTTCCAAGTATTGGGAGCACATATAGTTTCATTTGGAAGTTCAGAGCGAGGTATTTCAATCAATAGAGTTTGGTTCGTAAGGTTTTAACATGCTAAGAAGTAAGAAAAGCCTGCTTAGTTCATTATCTTGCAGTTTAGGGGGTAGGGATAATTATTTGGTAATATCTCACTAATTAGACGGTGAATTTTTTTTAAATTCTGTCATAATGCATCTTATATAATGTTCACTTTCCTAGAAAAAAATTAGAAAAATTTATTTTTTTAAAGTAGTTTAAATATTGATTTATTAGTCAGTAATTGCTGAAAATGAATGCATAAATATCGGTGAATGCTGGTTTGAAATCGCGATATGGAGAAAAATACTTGTAAAACTGCAAGAGAATGGTTTGAAAAGAAGTTCTTAATTACTAATGGCTTCGCATGCTTGTTTGAAATAACGATTTTCAAATATAAAATTGAGTTACAGAACATTTTACTTGTCTTAATGAGTTTCCAAAAAGCTGCATGAAAAAGCCAACATAGGCCATATAATGAAGAGCTGTAACTTTTGAACTGGACGGTAAATTTTCTTTATTTTGCTCCATTTTTCTTATAATATGATGTACTACAGAAATATCAAAAAATGAAAAAAATCTATTTTTTGGAAAAAAAATCGCCCAGGTGTGGGCAGTGACCTTAAGAGTCAAATCAAACAAACAAACAATAGAGGTAAAACAAAAAATTTAATCAACAAACCAGCCAGATGGGCCGCGGGTTTGAGCCTCACCGGCATTACCGTGTTGTGTCCTTGAGCAAGACACATTAATCCTTGCTTAGTACTGGTTCAACCCAGGAAGACCCGTCCCGACATAACTGAAAGATTGTTGACTGGCACATAAAGAATCAAATCCAACAAACAAACAATAGAGTTAAAACAATTTAAATCAACAAACCAGCAAATGCTCAGATCAGCCTGGCATCCACTTTATTTAATAAGTCTGATCAAAAAAGTCTTAGGAAAAAAATCATGGGCATAGTGATCTAATAGTGAACTAATAGTGATCTTATAGTGAACTAATAGTGATCTTATAGTGAACTAATAGTGATCTTATAGTGAACTAATAGTGATCTTATAGTGAACTAATAGTGATCTTATAGTGAACTAATAGTGATCTAATAGTGAACTAATAGTGATCTTATAGTGAACTATTAGTGATCTTATAGTGAAATAATAGTGATCTTATAGTGAACTAATAGTGATCTTGTAGTGAACTAATAGTGATCTTATAGTGAACTTATAGTGATCTAATAGTTTGTCTGAACCTTCCTCTACTTCCATACTTTGTGTATGTGAGAATTGAAGGCTCTGGTGAGACTGGGCATATGCGCAGTCTTGCCAGAGCCTTCACTGCTCACCGATGAGATATGTACCAAAAAGCTTGTGTGCTGTGAATACTCAAAAGAACCATCTCAGTATAGTTAACATATCTTGTAATATGAAATAAGAAAAAAGATTCAGAGTCAAACAAACTGATATGAATCAATACTTCCCAAATTAAGTTTTTGCAGTGTCTATTCTAGGATTTGAAAACCATAGGGGATAATTATAGACCATTATATAATAAATTACTAAAATTTTGTATTTCCCTTTTTTACCACAAAAATGGTGGGATGGGTATTCATCCTGCCTAGAATAGACACTGATTTTGATGTAAGCATGTATGGTACATTGAGTTGTCAAGGAACTCAACAGAACTTTTTATATGATTTTCAGGGTCTTGATATCTGGGCGCTGGGAGTCACAATGTATTGTTTTCTCTTCGGAAAGGTGAGCATTCATTGACTATGTATTGAATAAAAACTGCTAAGGGTTTGTTTCTAGTTCACATGTGCACACAGCACTCAAAGCTGTCAATTTGCTATAACCCTTTGAAGACCAGAAACCTCAAAACGGGTACTTTGGCATACTGTGAAGACCCAGATGAAATGCCGCATAAGGCGGCATTTCATCAGGATCTGCACTGTTTGCTAAAACATATTCGATCTTCAGAGAAAGTAATACAATTTTTTCAGATGTTGTATTTATCATGGTAACATTTATGGGCATGATAAATTTCATGCTCAGTTAAAATGCCAACAGTTGTAGAGCATGCAAACAGTTTTATAACCTCTGGGGTCTGATATTGTCATATGTCTCGGAAAGTGAGGTTATGAAACGTTTACTGAGGGAAATGAAAGGTTCAAGGTTAATATTCATAAATAAGTCTGTGTGGCTTTGAAAACAAGCTAACCTTGAAACAATCACAACAGAAATGCCTTTGGTATCATTTGCTATCTAAAAGTCATTGATCCCATACAAAAATTTGCAAGGCCAATCTTGTGGAGAAGTGTTAATATTTCCAACTAGAAAAAAGACGATTTTCATGATTTTAGCTGTGCTGAGAAATATTTTTTTATTAATTGTGAACTCTTGTTCTGCAGTTGTACATGAACGTGACTGAAAAATCTAGTCAGGGCTGCCACCGTCAATTGACATAAAATGCCAAATGTACTAAGCAGCTACAATCGCTTAAATGGGTCTAAATGAGTTTGGATCAAGACGACCACCCCCGCAGTCACGTTCATTCTCCTCGTCTGCAGTTGTTTGAATTTAAAAATTGAGCCGCAACACATAATTTCCAACAATGTGGCATTTTGATAAGTGTAGACCCAGATGAGCCTGTGCAGCCTCCTGTTAAGCATAGAAACTCCAAACGATGTTCAGCCAGTAGCTTAATATTTATAGAATATTCAAGCAACTCGCAAAGGCTCTGATCAGACTGCCCGTATGCGCAGGCTGGTCTGAGCCTTTGCTGGTCGCACATACCACATTGTTGGAAATCTCATGTCATGGCTCAAATTATTTTAGCAATTCCTCTACCTTGCTCGAGTTTTCTGCAGATGCTTCTGTCAAAACTGTTTGCTTCTATACTTAATTTGTCAGTAATACTAGGCAATTATTTGC
Organism: Loripinus fragilis; assembly: GCA_964019695.1. NCBI lineage: Eukaryota > Metazoa > Mollusca > Bivalvia > Lucinida > Lucinidae > Loripinus > Loripinus fragilis. The sequence continues at coordinate 27,208,768 of OZ026525.1, read as the reverse complement.
AGCAGACGACTTCAGCGAACAACATTATCAGATGTGTTTTTTTTTCTTAGTGCTTTAAGGGTTAAACTAGATCTTTTAAATTACAAGGTAAAAAACCCAAAAAAACTCCCAACCTCTTTGTTGGAAATGACATTTGTTATCCCCAGACAAATTCAGAGGGATATAAATTTGGTGTCATCTCAGCACCCATCTGTCTATTCTGTCCATCAGTCTGAAATTTTACGAATTTGCCTTGTTTTGATTGCTTTATATATTAACCTTAAATAAGGTAAATGTTCAAGTTGGAATTGACACAAAGCTATGTTCGTGACGGCTTGAAATCTGATAATGTCACAAGTCTGTGAAAGTGATGCTATAAAAATGTTATAAGGAAACAAATTTAAGGTTCAGTGCTTTACATCTTATTTAGTGCTAAAAAAATACAGTACAACCTGTCTAAAACAGCCACTCGGGAGCACAATGGCTCAGTGGATACAGTGCTTGACTCGAGACAGAAGGGCCGCAGGTTCGAGCCTCACCGGTGTCACTGTGTTGTGTCCTTGAGCAAGACACATTAATCCTAGCTTAGTACTGGTTCAACCCAGGAAAGACCCGTCCCTATATAACTGAAAGATTGTTGATGGGACGTAAAGAATCAAATCAAACAAACAAACAGCCACTCAAAAATAGACAAATAAACATCTTAATGACAAATAGTAGCTTAATGAAGCATTCTGCAATACTTTGACTAGACTTATAAAGTCTGATGAGATATGATTTTATTCATATAGATGTTTTTTTTATTATTAATATTGATGTTTTTTTTAACTTAAATTTATCCTTCCTCTCAAAAACTTTTTCTTCTTCTGCTATCTCGTTTGAGCCAGCATAAATTAAAAATTCTGGACTGGAATACGGCAAAAGATAAGATGTGGAATGTATTGGTTGGTATGGAATCATAGGAGGAATAACAACATCTACGACTGATAAAAGTCTATACTTTGACCTGCATTAAGCAATAATTGGTTTTGAAAACCAATTTTTGTATTTTTGAGAGTGGCCGTTTTACACAGGTTTTACTTTTTAAGGAAACAAATTAAGGTTCATTGCTTTATATCTATTTAGTGCTACCATAATAAATCAGTGAAAACCCTCACAGTCTCATGTGCTTCCATAACCCTTGGCATGCTGGGTAATTTATCATGATATTTTGTCGTCTGCAGATATATTTCAACATCACTTTTTTTGAAAATATTCTTTCAGGAATAACATCAGAGCATCAAACAGCTTGGATCTAGATCAGGCCTGACATCCTGTCAGGCCTGATCTGGGTCCAAACTGTTTGCAAAGAGCATTAGCAGACAGCAAAACTTGCCGCTTGCTGTCTCAACTCTTTGACTACTGGGTAATGTTGCATGCTTTTTAGACATCTGCTGATTTTTTAAAATAATAAACTTTTCGAAAATGTTTTTCAGGAATACCATCAGAGTGTCAAACGGTTTGGATCCAGGTCAAGCCTGATCTGGGTTCAAACTGTTTGCAAAGGCTATCAATATGCAACATTGGCAGAGTTAAGGCAAACCTGAATATTATTAAGTGTGTCGTCTGTGTCCTCCATTAACTCAATATTTAAAGCCTTTACTCCATAAAAACACCTTATGACGCCTTTGAATTACTCTGTATATGAAAACATTATGGAAAATGGAGCATTTGCTCTTTGGAGCAAATGCTCCTTTTTCCATAATATTTTCAAAATCATTTAAAACTTTACTTAAAATTTTTCTTGATTTTTTTCAATGTTGTCTAAAAATAGAAACTGATGTCATGATCTAAAAATAACCTATGGAGTGAACGGTTAAACTGAAAATGTCCAGTTATACAGTGTGACTAGATGCTATGTACGAGGCTAGGTGATATTCAGAAGTGTTTTTTACCAATAGTCGTTTTTTCGAAAGTCTCTGAAATATGTCATGTCTAAGACGTGGGTCTGAGCCAGGGACTAAGCTCTCGTGCTGCAATAAAATAGAATTAACGCTAAGGACAAAATATAATGGCATGATAAGGGTAAAAAAATTGCATGTTGTAATTTCCTGTTTCATAAATATGTCAATACCATATTTTATTTATTATTTATGAATCTACTTTTCTCACAAGTTTATCTAAGAGTAAGTCACAGAAAATTAGGTTAGGCCAAAGCCCTAAGCAGTAAAATAGAATTAACCTAGTTCTGTACAGAATATAAAATTTGAGCCAGCTTAGCTCTTTGCATGCTTGGAAATTTTTACGCCTTAGTGTCGTCTGCTGATTTTTTCAACTTTTTCGAAAAATTCTTGCAGGAATACCATCAGAGTGACAAACAGTTTGAATCCAGATGATGATAGGTCCCGATGTTTTGTGGAGCTTGATCTGGGTCCAAACTGTTTGAAAAGGTTTTCAGCAGACGTCACTTGTAGGTAAAGAGATAAAGTATTTACCCTATATTCCCAACAGATTGGCTCAGTGGTAGATTGTTATGACTTTGGGGTCGATGAATCACTAGTTTGAGACTCACTGGAGGTGCTGGGTTATGTCCTTGAACAAGACACTTTATCCTCTGTTTAATGAAAAAGGCCCATTGGCAACCTCAGGACTGTAAAATATGGTGTCTGGGTTGTAAACCATTTACACAAACAATCATTAATCATCAGATAAGATTTTGCAAACAGTGTACACCAAGATCAAACAAAAACAATGAAGTCATGATATTTTAGACAATGACACCAGGTTCAATAATCAAGATTATTCAACGTCTCTGTAGCTGTCTCCTGAGCAGGTGGGCGTGGCCAGGGGGTGTGTCCTTACCTTGTCACAAATCCAAATAATGTTTTCATGTCTTTCTGTTTCACTGTCCTCATGAGCAGGTGGGCATGCCAAGGGGCGTGGCCTTACCTTGTCACAAACCCAAATAATGTTTTCATGTCTTCCTGTTTCACTGTCCTCCCGAGCAGGTGGGCGTGGCCGGGGGTGTGAGCCTTACCTTGTCACAAACCCAAATAATGTTTTCATGTCTTTCTGTTTCACTGTCCTCCCGAGCAGGTGGGGGTGGCCAGGGGATGTGTCCTTACCTTGTCACAAACCCAAATAATGTTTTCATGTCTTTCTTTTTCACTGTCCTCCCGAGCAGGTGGGCGTGGCCAGGGGGTGTGTCCTTACCTTGTCACAAACCAAAATAATGTTTTCATGTCTTTCTGTTTCAGTGTCCTCCCTGAGCAGGTGGGCATGGCCGGGGTGTGTCCTTACCTTGTCACAAATCCAAATAATGTTTTCATTTCTTTCTGTTTCAGTGTCCTCCTGAGCAGGTGGGTGTGGCCAGGGGATGTACCCTTACCTTGTCACAAACCCAAATAATGTTTTCATGTCTTTCTGTTTCAGTGTCCTTACGAGCAGGTGGGCGTGGCCAGGGGGTGTGTCCTTACCTTGTCACCAACCCAAATAATGTTTTCATGTCTTTCTGTTTCAGTGTCCTCCCGAGCAGGTGGGCGTGGCCAGGGGGTGTGTCCTTACCTTGTCACAAACCCCAATAATGTTTTCATGTCTTTCTGTTTCAGTGTCCTTTTGAAGATGATCTTCCACTCAGTTTACATCAAAAAATATTAAAAGATCCTGTGATATTTCCCCCAAAGTAAGTATCAAGATCAGTAAATCCTTTACTCCATAATAACGCCTTTTGACGCCTTTGAAATACTATGTATTTGAAAATATTACGGAAAATGAAGCATTTGCTCCAAGAGCAAATGCTCCATTTTCCATAATATTTCCAAAAGTATCAATACAGTACTACACACTGTGCAGATACTTCCACCCCGTGGATGTAAACAAATACAGATACATACAGACTCCCATTGGATTATTGATTTTTTTGAGGTTATAGGTCATGTTTACACTGTACAATGCGAGGTACTGAAAAATGTAGAATCTACTTAAATTATACCCCCCGCAAACTTTGTTTGTAGGGGGTATACTGTTTTCACGCTGTCCGTCCGTGCGTCCGTCCGTCCGTGTGTCCGTCCGTCTGTCCGTAACGCTTTGTTTCCTTAATAACTCGAAGAGTCATTGCTGGATTTTCATCAAACCTTGCAAACATGTTCATATATGCAAGACAAATACTTTAGACAAAAAAGTAAGGGCTAGGGGCCAATTCTATTAGAGTTATTTCCCTTTGTAGTTCTAAATGCCTTTTAATATAGTGCTTTATGCTTATGCTATTATAGGCCATACACGGGCCGATCAACTCCTTCCACAGCTTTTGATGGAACAATTTAATACTTTTCTTATACAATGTAGACACATTGAACATATGCATGAAGGAGTTTGGTTCAGAAAAATTTTTTTTTGACAAAATGACAGCTGCGAGAACTTAGACAATTTTTCCCTAAGAAGGTGTTTGTATATGCATAGACGGTGCCTTTATGGGCCGATCAACTCCTACCACAGCTTTTTATGGAGCAATTTGATACTTTGCCTATACAAAGTAGACACATTGAACATATGCATGAAGGAGTTTGGTTTAGAAAAAATATTTTTTGACAAAATGACAGCTGTGAGATTTAGACAATTTTTCCCTAATAAGGCTTTTGTATATGCATAGATGGTGCCTTCGTGGGCCGATCAACTCCTACCACAGCTTTTGATGAAGCAATTTGATACTTTGTCAATAAAATGTAGACACAATGAACATATGCATGAAGGAGTTTATAAGTTTTGTTGAACTTAGACAATTATTCCCTTATATGGCTTTTGTATATGCATGGATAGTGCCTTTATGGGCCGATCAACTCCTACTACAGCTTTTGATGAAGCAATTAGATACTTTGCCGATACAATGTAGACACATTGAACATATGCATGAAGGAGTTTATAATTTTTGTTTGCACAGATTCTACTGAAATCTTCTTATCAAAACTAAAGTATTCTTGTTCGAACTATAACTTGCCAAGTTTTTTCACTGACTCTTACTGTGCGGGGGGTATCTAATAAGCATTGCTTATTGACTTTTTTCATTTTTCTTGATCTTTTTTTTTTCAATGTTGTCTAAAATATAGAACATGTAATGATCTAAAAATAGCCTATGGAGTAAAGGGTTAATAATGACAGAGCTCTACCAGCATTGTATATTCAACCTTTATTCAAACTTTTCACTGCGTTCGGGTCCTTGAGCAAGACACATTTATCCTGGCTTAGTACTGGTTCAACCCAGGAAGAACCGTCCCGCATAACTGAAAGATTGTTGAGTGGACGTAAAGAATCAAATCAAACAAAACAAACAAACAAAAATCAAACAAAATTATTCAAAAGTTATAATTGCACGTGATCCCATAAGCACACGCTGAGACAATTTACCACCCACTTTTATCGCCACCTTCGTATACATCATTTTGTAAGTTCAAATGTAGTATACAGTCAAACCTGTCTTAAGCGGACACTCAAACAGAAGACCAAAACTTGGTTTTCAAGACGGAGTATCACTTACAGGTCAAAAGTATTGCAGAATGCTCTCTTGAGCATTCTGCAATACTTTTGACCTTCATTAAGCTACCATCTTTAGGACCTTTGTTTTGTCTATTTTTTTAGTGGTCGCTTAAGATGGGTTTTACTGCATTTTGTAAGATGTACACTTATGTGGCAAAAAGTGGCTCTTTTAAAAAAGTTGCTAGCCACTGAAGAGAAAAGCCACACAAAAGTCTGTTCGCTAGAACGACTGTGCGTGTGTTCATCACATTTCTTGTAATTTAATCTTCTCCTAAACCATTGAACATAGCATTGTAGATCCTGATTTGGATCTAAACTGTTTTCTAAAATGTTTACATTCACATTCAGCAGTACTCAGGTTAATTAATGTCCACGCATGAATGTTCTCATTTTTTCATCTGTGTATAATTGTCTATTTTCCGCAGGCCTTCTATTTCGACACCTCTTCGAGACTTGATACTGCGTATGTTGGATAAGAACCCAGAGACTAGAATTACTCTCCCGCAGCTAAAGGTCAGTCAATTATTTATACAGATACCTTATTCATACCATTAAATACCTACTTACCGCCGGCGGAGTCTATGTGTTGTGTCCTTGAGCAAAACACTTTATCTGCAGCTTAGTACTGGTTCAACCCATGAAGACAGGAAATCATCCCGACATGACTGAAAATTTGTTGACTGGGACGTAAACCATCAGAACAAGCAAATTTAACCAATGAATACTACCTCAATTAATTTATTAAACTTGTTGCGAAAAGTCATAAAAATGCTTGGAGAGCCTTGCATTTTATCTCTTTTCCCTTACTCATAATACATGACCACTCATTCTCCATTTTTGATAATTTTGGCGTAAAACTCCCCAATTTCCCCAAGATGTTCATATATGTAGGGGGTAAATATAGTCTATGGCATAAGACAATCTGCCTTTGGGGTTTAAGATCAGGCGAGGCTCAATCCAGCCTGCTCAGCTACAGAGACTAGCCATGGTTTGCACAGGCTTGAAAAGTACTTGAATATATAGTACTGTCTTGAAAAGTCCTTGCAAATAAAATTTGCCTTGAAAAGTACTGGAAAAAACTCAAAGGCCTTGAAAAGTCCTTGAATTTTACCATTTGCAAGAGGATTCAACACTGTTTTTTGAGGCATAAATCAGTATAAAATTGTGGTGTCTTTATTTGGTGCAGCATATGCTGCACCAAATAAAGGCACCATAATTTTACACTGATTTTCTAAAGCTAATATCTTTAGTAATGAAGTAGAATTTTAACGTGTAAATCAGTATTTTTCATAAGTTTTCAGTCCTTGGAAACAGTAGGAAAGTCTTTTGGAAATCCTTGAAAAGTCCTTGAATTTTACACAAACTTGCCTGTATGAACCCTGCTAGCTCGTTTATTGAAAGCAGGCATGTAGAAAGTTTAGCTTTCATACTTTCTAGAGGTTGAATAACAAAGTCACGGATCAGACTGCACGGATGTGCATGCTGATCTGCACCTTTGTTGTTCACATGCAACAAAATCAGGTTTTCTTGAGATGAGTCCGGCCGCCCATATGACCTTTATGATTATATTATTATGTGACACCTATAGTGTGAAATGGTTCTGGGTTTGAGATTAGGCCAGGCTCAATCCAGCCTGCTCAGCTACAGAGACTAGCTTGTTTATTGAAATCTGGCATGTAGAAAGTTAAGCTTTCATACCTTCTTGAGATCGAATAACAAAGGTACGGATCAGACTGTATGGATGTGCAGGCTGATCAGCGCCTTTGTTGTTCACATGAAAAAAATCAGATTTTCTTGAGGTGAGTCCGGCCGCCTATATGACCTTTATGATTATATTATTATGTGACACTTATAGTGTGAAATGTGTCTAGGTGATAATCGTGGTGTGACACGCGTCTTCTAGCTGATAATTATTTTTCTAAAACAATCAATCCAAGTGGGATGTTTTACATGCTTTATTACAGGGTCCTTTTTTGCAAATAATTTACAATTCTTTAGCCTTTTAAAAGAAGATTGCATGGATTTTGTTTTATAAAATACATGTACCATGTGGAGACTGGCTCACTTGGTAGAGTGTTTGACTGAAGTGTTGCTGGTTTGAGCCTCACTGCCAGCGGAGGTACTGTGTTGTCCATGAGCAAGACACTTTATCTGCTGCTTAGTACTAGTTCAACCAAAGAAGACCTGTCCCAACATGACTGAAAAATTGTTGGGAAGAAAAGAATCAAAACAACTGTATTTTTTGGCCTATGATAACTACTAACAGTATTTATGACAATTCATTACAGTGAAACCTGTCTTAAGCAGCCACTCAAAAATAGACAAAATAAAAATCTTAAAGCCATGTGGTAGCTCAATGCAGTTCAAAAGTACTGCAGAATGCTCCGCGGGAGCATTCTGCAATACTTTTAACCTACATTAAGCGAGTATTGGTCTTCAAAACCTTTTTGGGGTTCTTCTTTGAGTGGCCGCTTAAGATAGGTTTTACTGTATTAAAATTGTTTCAGATTTTATTTGAGATTACAAGAGCTGTTGTTGTGCTGTATGAATCCAGTAAAACTTCTCCCCAGTCATCTAATTACAGTTTTTTAGGCATATGGTGAAGGCCCCATAGCATTGCACTCTTAAGCCTTTTAACCTCCATTGGATACAATAAGAAAGAAACAAAATTGAAAAAGAGTGCACAGCCAAATAAAATAATCATTATCAGGTGGCAGATGAAAAATATTTTCCCAACCTCTAGCATCTTTGATTTGAAGTGCACAACCCCCCTGTTTTAGGATAACGAAAATAGTCCCCTAACATTGCGCACTTTCTGCAAAATTTCCAACAACTTCTCTTTAATGAATTGCTTTTACAAAATATACAAGGGAAAGTAACACCAGGCTGTTCTTAACAATTTACTTCAACAAAAAATTGATTCAAAGTAAATAATTTGATGTCTAGGTCATTTGAAATTTAGGTCTGAGTGTTTTTAACAACTTTTGCACATTTTTGCCGAAATCCACCCATGCTCAGCAGTGAAAGCTTAAAATGAAAACAATTTGCTGTTTTTCTCTTTCCAAAAGTAGCCTAATACGAAATATCAAAAAAGATTTTATCTGGTTAAATGTGGCATAGTCACTTGGGCTAGTGCGCAATGTTAGGGGCCGCACATTGTTAGGGGACATGACTGTACTTGGTATATCATTATATATTGGTATAAAACTACCTGGCTGCTTCTGCTGTCCGCTTATTCTCTTAGTTATCATCTCTCTTGTAGTTCGTATAGCTTTACTAATAAATATATTAGCAGTATACATGCATGTTCATTTCTACCTGTCACTGGATAAAATATGGTGTCAAAAGTGACTTACAGGAATATTGCTTAACTGAATTAAAGAGCGTGACAATTAACACCTATTAGACTGGAAATTGAATTAGTGAAATTAAATTAACAGATAATGGCTAGTTTTCAAGTAACCCCTTCAGATCAGTTTGACTTTAAAAAACCAGCAGATTTTGAGAAATGGTTTATGAGGTTTGAACGGTTCAAAACTGCTAGTGGTCTTTTAGAAAAATCTCAAGAACAGCAAGTAAACGCCTTGGTTTATTGTATGGGGAAAGAAGCAGATGACGTTTTAAAATTGTTTGGATTATCAGTTGAGGAGCAAAACGTTTATACAACGGTCACATGAAAATATGTGAACTATTTCAATGTTCGAAGAAATACAATATTTGAACGTGCAAGGTTTAATTTAAGAAAACAAGAAGAGGGGGAGTCGGTGGATCAGTTTATTACAGCATTGTACACGCTAGCAGAACATTGTGATTACGGTGAATTAAAGGACCAGTTAATCTGGGACAGAATTGTTGTTGGACTCAGGGACGCTAAAATTTCTGAGAAATTACAGTTGGATCCTGCTCTGACGCTTGAGAAAGCTGTCACACAAGCCAGGCAGAAAGAAGCAGTCCACGAGCAGCAGTTTATAGTATGAAGTTATGTTCTGTCGGAAAATAAGATTGACTCAGTTAAATTCCGACAGAGATACAGCCAAAATACACAGAGAAGACACACAAGGGATAAGCCAAAGACACAAAATGGTGACAAGCCTAGATGTACCCGTTGCGGAGTCGTACCGTCGCATAGTCGAAGTAAGTGCCCAGCTAGGGATGCAAAGTGCCGAGGTTGCGGTATAAAAGGACACTGGGTTCGATTTTGTCTTTCCAAGAAGGTGCACGAGGTTTGACGATCGAGATGGGGAATCCGACGATGAATCCGATGCATACCTTGGGACAATCGACAGTGAAAGTGCAGTGCTAAGTTCAATCAGTTCAAATTCAGATGAACCATGGATTATTGACCTCAAGGTAGGACAAGGTTTTATCAGATTTAAAATCGATTGTGGTGCCGATGTTACGGTCATATCAGAGGATATGTACCTTAAAATTGGCAAGTTACCTTTAGAAAAAAGCTCTAAAAGGTTATACGGTCCTGGTAATGTACCACTGAAGGTCATGGGTTCGTTTACTGCAAAGCTCGAGACTAATGCAAGCTCAGCGGTCGAGCGTATCTACGTTGTTAAGGGGCTAGATCGATGCCTGTTAGGTCGACCAGCTATAACCAAGCTAGAGTTGCTTGAGTTTAAACATCCAAACGCTAGTTTGAGCGAAGTGATTACCTTGGAAACGGTTAAGTCAAAATACCCCAATTTGTTGAGGGAGCTAGGCGAAATGAGTGGTGAGTACCACGTCACGCTTAAAGAAGGAGCGAAACCGTATGCGCTTTCAGTTCCACGTAGAGTCCCTATTCCTCTGCTTCCGCAGGTGAAGCAAGAGCTCGAAAACATGGAAAAAACGGGCGTTATTTTCCATGTTGACCAACCCACAGATTGGTGCGCGGGTATGGTCGTAGTGCCTAAACCTAACGGTAAAATAAGAATCTGCGTTGACTTATCACGTCTCAATGACAGCGTCAAACGTGAAAATTTTCCGTTACCTAGAATAGATCAAAGCTTAGGTCTTCTTGCCGGTGCGAAATGGTTTAGCAAAATTGACTTAAATCTAGGATTTTGGCAAACACGTCTGTCAGATGAAAGTAAGTTGCTCACTACTTTCATAACGCCATTCGGTAGGTCTGCGTTCAATCGTCTAGTCATGGGTCTGTCCAGTAGTAGGGAATATTTTCAGAAAAGAATGACCCAACTGGTAGAATCAATTGAGGGAGTATTATGCCAGACAGATGATATTCTCGTATTTGGTCGAACAGAGGCTGAGCATGACGAAAGGTTGCATGAAGTGCTCAAACGATTGCATGAAGCAAATCTGACCATAAATCCGTAAAAATCTGAGTTCAGAAAAACATCAATAAAATACGTTGGTCATATTATTGGACCCTCAGGCATTTCGGCGGACCCCGAACGGGTCAAGGGGATAAAAAACTTGGAAGCCCCTACTGACGTGCACGGTGTGCGCAGGCTATTAGGTATGGTAAATCAGCTAGGTAAATTCTCGCCATTGTTAGCTGAACATTCGAAACCAATCCAAGATCTACTAAGCTCAAAAAATCAGTTTTACTGGGGTCCAGATCAGCAGAAAGCTTTCGACTTAATCAAGCAATCACTCACACATGCACCCGTACTTGCGTTGTACGATTCGAATCGCTACACTGTATTAAAAACAGATGCGAGTAGTTATGGACTAGGCTGCGCGCTGTTTCAAAAACAAGACGACGGAGACATGAAACCAGTAAGTTTCGCATCTAGAGCCCTGTCACCGACAGAGCAGCGTTACTCCACCATTGAAAAAGAGGCCTTAGGAGTCACATACGGTTGCGAGAAAAATCGTGATTTTCTCATTGGAAAAACATTTCATATTGAAACTGATCATCAGCCGCTTATTTCGTTGCTTGGCGGTCACAAAGACCTGAGTGATTTGCCATTACGAATTATGCGTTTCAGAATGAGACTTATGCCTTTCTCATACACTATTTCCCATGTCGCGGGAAAATCCTTGATTATACCTGATATGCTTTCAAGAAACCCTGTAATTCATTCGTTGACTTTGGAGGAGGAGCAACATTCCTCAGACACTGAAAATTATGTTGACATGGTTATAAGACACTTGCCAGCCACAGATCTTAGACTTCAAGAGATAAGGGAAAAGCAAAGTCAAGATGTAATTTGTCAAACACTAGCCAATTACTGCAATGATGGGTGGACTGAAACAAAACATAAGGCATCCGAGATAGGAAAAGTGTACTGGCATTTGAGGGGCGAGATAACAATAAATAAAGGCTAATTAATGAAAGCAGGCAGATTAATTATTCCTACAGAAATGAGAGCAGATATACTCACCAAAATTCATGGCGCGCATCAAGGAATAACAAAATGTAAACTGAGAGCAAGAGAGTCGGTATGGTGGTTAGGCATCAACAGTGACATTGAAAAAGAAGTCAAAGCATGCACGTTTGCGCAAAACTTCAGAATGATCATGCCGAGCCAATGATCAGTACGAAGTTTGATGATCGGCCTTGGAAACATTTAGGGTCAGACCTTTTCTTTTGGAAAGGTCACACGTACCTACTGGTTGTGTGCTACTTTTCAAGATTTATTGAATTAGCAAAATTGCGCTCTTTAACAACCGAAGAAGTTATTACCCATTTAAAGTCGATGTTTAGTCGGCATGGTGTCTGCGACATATTCACCAGTGACAACGGAGGTTGTTACTCAGGACAGGCTATGCAGGCTATGCAGAAATTCATGAAAGAATACGGTATAAAGCACATTACATCATCGCCTAGATATCCTTTAGGGAATGCGGAGGCTGAACGCGCTGTTCAAACGTGCAAACGCTTGCTTGAGAAGTCAGACGACCCTTACATTGCACTCATGCATTATCGAGCCACACCGCTCAGTAATGGGTATAGCCCATCTCAGCTTCTCTACAGCAGACAAATCAAAACTATCCTTCCGCAAAGTCCAGATCGATTGAAGCCAAAAGTTATCAATCAAACCTCACTGCTTAAGAAAGAGAATGCGGCACATGCATACTCCAAAAAGAATTATGACGTCAGACATCGAGCGCGAATATGACGCCATTAAGCACAGGCGATAACGTTCACGTGAAATCATTCAATGTAGACGGCAAAGTATTAAAAGCTGCAGACCGACCAAGATCTTACGTGGTCGACACACCCCGTGGTGAAATTTCGTGCAATAGGCGACATTTGGTAAGGTTGAATAAAGAAGTCGAACTTAACGACCCAACTGACCTTCAGCCGATGGTACATGTGCAGGAAAGAAAAGTGCAGGGTGATTCGACAAATTCACACAATTCAGCGATTACAGAATCTGATACACTCTTGTCCAACTCTTCTGGTCCTGAACAGCTGTCTAGTGTACAGTTACACGTATCTCAAGAAACTAGTAATAAACCATATGTGGTGACTCAATCTGGGCGAATTTCTAAATTGCCCGAAAGATTACAGTATAATTAACTTGATAAGGAACCACAAAATAATCAGTGTTGCTTGATTTGTAACGAGAAACTGTGATGATAAACAGACAATTCAGTCGTGGGAATTAATGAATGAAAGATTGAACACTCAATGAACTGTTTTACGGTTACGATTTTATTAATGAACTGTTGCATACCGTAAACTCCAAAATATTGGGCTTTAAAAGGGGGGTGTTGTTTATTCTGCATATAGACACTGCAACATGATACGATCTTGATAAGGGCTCAGCCTGTAGTATAAAACTACCTCTCTCTTGTAGTTCGTATAGCTTTACTAATAAATATATTAGCAGCATACATGCGTGTTCATTTCTACTTGTCACAGGATAAAATAAAATGTGGCATAGTCACTTGGGCTAGTGGGCAATGTTAGGGGCCGCACATTGTTAGGGGACATGACTGTACTTGGTATATCAGGCAGTATTTTCATAGGACATAGGCCAAATACAGTCTCCACACTGTAAACTAGGTTTAATATAACAAGATCCATTCTATTAAATTTAATTAGACCAAATCTAAAAACTGCTTTCTACTATAAATATTCCAAGGGGAATTTATTTCCACATAAGTTATTCTTATATCACTCTATATTTCAAATTTTCGACAACTTGGCTAACGGACAAAAAATTTAAATATAGAGTAAATCTTTTTCTTTTTTTTAAAAGAAATTAGAGTCAATTATAAAAATTGAACTATAGAGAAAATCTTAAGAAAATGTAATATAGAGTAAATCTAAAGAATATGCAATATAGAGTAAATCTAATGAAAATGAAAAACAGAGTAAATCTAAAGAAAATGAAATGTAGAGTAAATCAATAACAATTGATCTAAAAAAAAGATGAAATTTCAGAGTAAATCTAAACATTTGAGCAAACATTATCTTGCACCCAGTGTTATCATTATTTTGAAAATTGTATGTTGTTCTTTTAGCTTGAGCCATGGGTAACAAAGAACGGCCAGAATCCATTCCCATCAGAGGATGAGAATTGTGTCCTGATCACGGTCACTGAAGAAGACATTGACAACGTGATCAAACATGTGCCTAAACTCGACACTCTGGTAAGAAACATCATTTCATAAAGTTAACCTTAGGCTTAATAAGTACAGTAAAACCTGTCTTAAGCGGCCACTCAAAAAGAAGTCCAAAAATTGGTTTTGAAGACCGATTATCGCTTAATGCAGGTTAAAAGTATTGCAGAATGCTCCAAGGGGAGCATTCTGCAATACTTTTGACCTTCATTAATCTACCATTTGCCATTAAGACCTTTATTTTGTCTACTTACATACATACATTATTCGGTTATTGTGTCGGTGTGCTGGGTCCCTGCGCACGAGGCATATATAGCATGCACCGCACACCCAGTTTTATGCACCCACTTTGGCTTCAAAAATGGAATTCGGGCTGTATCCTGCCCTTATCCTATGCCTATCTGCATTAAGTAAAGGTGTGGGGCATTAATTAGTTTGAATTTTGGAAATGCTCTAAAACAGGTTTCAATCTTGTGGGGATTGATGTGACAATTTCGTCTGCACAGTGTCACCCCCACTGTTCCTGAAAGTATAAGTTTTTATTCCCCCTGGAAGGGCAAGGAGTTTTGTTATTGTTTGTTTATGTTTTCCGCTCCCCCTAATGGTGAGCTGTGTTTTTTGTCTACTTTTGAGTGGCCGCTTAAGACATGTTTTACTCTACACTTTGTTCATAACTCTTTTAAATTTAGTAAGTGAGTATGATCAGGAAATACCACAATCACACACTGCAGACCAAGCCACGGCACTGTGAGGTAGAGCCACAGAGCATTTATAATAAAAATACATCTGTAAGACAGTAGTAGCAAAGCAACCGGCTTTCTCTTCCTCTTCAAGATGATTGCAAAACTAGAAAGGACACAACGTAATGCATAACTTAACAAAGACAAACACAGAACTCTCACAAACAATGGGAAGTACATTAAACAATAGATTAACAACGACAGAACCACTGCCTTAGAACGGACAGCAGCCTAAGTCAACGGGGGGCTTAAATGCATTTTAACAGGTGCCAAACCATCACCCTAGATTCTGCTGTTGTTAAATCGTGACACAAAAGTACAACAAATAAATTCACTACAACAATAGCACATCCAAAGTCAATCAAACATCTCCTCTTTTAAAAACAGAGTAGATCCAGATCACACTGATTTTCATCCACCCGATGAATCCATAATAATAATGAAATACCACTACTAGAGAAAAATCTGTGCCTCAAGATCCATCAACTTTTTAAAAAAACTCTTTCAGGAACACTATCAGCTTGTCAAACATTTTGTCAGGCCTGATCTGTGTCCAAACTGTTTGAAAAGGTTATCAGCAGACGGCACAAGTAGGCAAAGATTTAAAAACGATGCATGTGTATGTGATAATTACTATCAAATAGACTAATATATTTGTAATTTTCCAGATTTTCGTCAAGAGTATACTGAAGCGGAAATCTTTCAAGAACCCTTTCCGAGACAACAAGGAGAACTTGAAGCAGGGATACCAACGCTCATCACGCTCAAACTCTGTGCCGAACACATCCTTCCATAGCGTCGTCAAACAGTAAGTCATGTTGCAATGTTTTTGGACTGAGAGAAAATAAGGAATGATTTGATTCGATTTTAGTAGAAATACAGTGACCCACTTTAGTTACCCACCACCTTTGCAGGGCCCACATTTTCGACGAAAAATGCTGGAATCAAACATTCTCTATGATGATTTACTAATTGACATTTTATCTGATTGATGAAATCGAAAAAATATCAAAATCACCCATGGGAATCACAAAAATGCTCGGGCAACCTGAATGTCTATATTTTCTTTTCGCCTTTTGCGCTAAGTATTATCCATGGTGATCGTTGTGACAGAAAAACACCAAAAATAATTGTTTTATTCAAGTAAAATTTCAATGGCTAATGCAAATATAAATGCGCTTTAGGCTGGTAGTCTCAGAATAAAAATAGCATATTTTTTCCCTGAGTAATTTTACATTTTATAAGTGGTGCGTTACTAAAGTGGCTCACTGTATATTTTTCTAATGGCTTCTCCCTTTGCCTGCTAGCAGCTAATTTTGTCATTTTGATATTAGCAAACAATTTAATTTGGACCCAGATCAGGTACAACAGAACATTGGGCCTGATCTGGATCCAAGCTGTTTGACGTTCTGATGGTATTCTTGAAAGAATATCTTGAAAAAGGTTATGTTGAAAAATATCTGCAGACGACAAAATATCATTACCTAACATACAAAGTGTTAACAAACAAGTCAACCAGTCATTGTAAGGCCAGAATTTGTTTTATTAGTTGACTTGCAGGATTTTTTTTTCAGATTTAGGGTCGGGGGACGAAAAAAAAAAGCTCCGAAAATGACCAGTTGAAAAAAAAAAAAGCTCTGAGAACGACCAGTTGCCTGGTCATTTTCAGAGCTTTTATTTTAATATCTCCAGAAGAAACAGTAAAACTAGTTAGGTAAACCAACAGTCTGTTTTAAATCTTTAAATATTTCATAATTTTCCTAAAAATCTGGGCAGGACAATCACTTCTTACAATGTCACTCTCAAAAATACACAGACTGAACCTCAAAAATGTATTTTATTTTTTTCTATTTTCCGGAAAATTACAGAAAGAGGGTTTGTAAATCAACTAATTAAAAAATTCTGGCCTATATATAGGAAGGTTTCCTGGGTGTTAACCAGCACAAAGCAATGAGGAATAAGTGCCTTAAAGCCCCTATCGCAACAAAGTCGTCTGCTTCTCTGGTCTGCTGAAATGTTTAAGAAGCCTCTATGGCAAACAGTGTGGACCCAGATCAGACTGCTCCTATAGGAGCAATCTGTTCTGGGTCCATGCTGTTTGCTTCTAATTTTAATTCACCAGTAATGAAAGACAATTATTTGCAGCAGACGACTTCAACAGACGAAATTTTCAGATGCATTTTTTTCTTGGGCTTTAAGGGTTAATCGATCACAGTGTAGGATCAAACATCAGAAGATCATTTTCTGCCTCATTTTAAGTTGCTAAACTAAGGAATCTGTATGTCCTCATGACCAAAAAATTTCAGTTTTTTTTTAAAACAGCATTTTTGTTTGATTTAATATGTTTAAGTCGTTTTGCACGCTAGGTAATTTTGCATACTTTTTTATTGTCTGCATATGAAAATAAAGCTTTAACCCATAAAGCGCCACCTATAATTTGCAGCAGACGATAATTTCAAATTTTGCCGCTTTTTCAAAAATAACAATAAGGCATGATATTTCATGAGAATCGCCTGCTGGCAGACGATTCTCATGAAATATCATACCCTATTTTTTTGGAAAATTTGAAAAGCTGTCACAAAATTTGTCTTCTGCTGCAGTTGTGATTGGGGCTTTAGTTAAAAATCTCATTTATATAAACAACTCACTTTTTTAATTTCAGAACTATGTCATCTGAACTGGAGCCAA
The DNA here is from genome assembly GCA_964019695.1 of Loripinus fragilis. NCBI lineage: Eukaryota > Metazoa > Mollusca > Bivalvia > Lucinida > Lucinidae > Loripinus > Loripinus fragilis. The sequence goes on along the minus strand of OZ026525.1, from coordinate 27,191,327 downwards.
ATATAGATGAAGGGTCTTCATGATTTTCGTTATGATGTGGCTAGCAACTACTGATAAACATAGCTGCTACAAGGTTGCCTTAGTGATGAACCTAGCAACCACTGGCCCCGAGGTTATAAAACTTGAGCACAGTCTCAAACTCAAAATAAAGTGCAATGATTGGCTGCTTGCGGACACGTGTCTGCAAGCAGCCAATCATTGCATGTTATTTTGAGTTTGAGAATGAACTCAAGTTTTATAACCTTTGAGGCCAACCACTGATCTATCCTAGTGACATTCCTAGTGATCCATAATGAATCACTGTGATGTACAATGTCTTAGCAAACACTCATGGATCATTATGATTACCTAGCAGCCAAACATGGATCAGTGTGACTACCTAAAAGCCACTAAATGATCATTTAGATATCCATAGCAACCACTCATGGATCATTAAGATGTACTTAGCAACCACTCATGGATCAATGTGACTACCTAGCAACCACCTATGGACCATTGTGATGTACATATCGACCACAGTCAATCATTGTAATGTACCTAGCAACCACTGATGTATCTTAGTGATGTACCTAGTAACCACTGGTATCCTAGTGATGTACCTAGCGACCGCTGGTAGCCTAGTGATGTACCTAGCAACCACTGGTATCCTAGTGATGTACATGGATCATTAAAATATGCTCAAATACAGAATAAACTTGTTTTGATAATAATGATCCCCCACTGGCTTTGACACTAGGGGGCTTCTTAAAGCATTATAACAGCTCTGAAAATAACAGCATATCTTTAGACATTTTCACATCATATACTTTTTTTTACCATTGCATGCCAACAATACGATTTCATAGTCATTTTAATGTTGACTGAAATAAAGAATCTGACATTCATGCTTCTTGTATTTTGAATTAAATTAAACTTGTTGAGAGAAAGGATATATTGCTTGGCAAGCCTCGTATTTTATCACTTTTCCCCAACTTGTTAAATAAATTCAATAATACATAAGCGCTCATGTAAGATCCTCTACAGGAAAACCTCGAAAATTCGAACTCCAATCGTTTGAAATACTCACCAATTGAAAGTATTTTCATTTTGAAGCAATCTTTTAATGAATCTTTAAATTTTTGCAAACGTTCATAGCCTCATGAATGACACAAATTGGATTGACAGCTGCCTAGCTCACTTTCCCGTGCAATAGGCTTCGAACATCGAACTTATTTGCGAGAAGTGACACTGGAGTTGTGATTGACAGCGAGCCACACCTGAGTCGCACGTGCAAACCAAGACTCTTGTTTGCTCCATTGGCTGTTTGGTTCAAGCTGGCTATTTCGCTATTCCATTTTACACTCAGACTAAACCGTTAATACCATTATATTTTAAAAACAAAACTGTTAAATTCCAAAATTAAAAATAATTTTTATATTTTAGATATTTATAATTAAATGTTAATATAAGTAATAAATTCATTTTTTTTTAATGTTCATGGAATCATGAATACTTCGAGTCTCTTGCAAAGTAAACATGAAACTTACTTTGCAACAGACCCGAAGTATGCATGATTCCATGAACATTCCAAAAATTGAATTAATTTCTTAAATAAATTTGGGACATAATGGATTCAGAGAATAGGGTCTATTTATGAACTATTTTTAATACTGTCTATATAAACATGTTTTGGGTGCGTAAAAGAAATGTCTCCCTGAGCTGTTTCTTTTACGCACCTAAAACATGTTTGATAGGGAAAAAATGTTCAAAATCATTTTTTGTGGTAATATACCATAGGTCCAGATAAGGATAGTTTGTGCACCTAAAATTGTATTTATTTTCTTACCCATCAATTTAAACATGTGTTTTGGGTGCTCAAAAGAACCGTCTCATTGAGACGGTTCTTTTGAGTACCCACAACATATGTTTTGGTTGAGAAATAAGAAAAATAGTTTTCCAGTATGCACTCTTATCTGGAGGCCTGATATACACATTTATATCTACCTCCCTATAATTCAAACATCGGATATTTCTGAAATAAAACCAAGTCCCAAGGACTTCGAATTTACGAGATTTGACTGTATATGGTGTTAGTACACAATTACAGTCTTCCGGTTTGGTAGCCCACGAAAATAGTACCTTTAGAAATTTAGCACTTGCCGTTTCTGGGCCCTTTATGGCGTAAATGGGTGCTTTATTCGACTTTAAATGTACATGTGATTCAACATTGGTCTATGTTTGTCAGGCTGATGCAGAAAAATGCATCTTTGTGTGGACTATTTTGTCACAGACTCCCCGGCGCACTCCCCAGGTAACGTCCGACACGGGTCGGATTTCAGCCCGGATTTTTTGACTGTTCCCCAAAGAACGGAGAATGCTGAGAAAACGAGATTATCAAGGTAGGTTGTCTTTTCACTTTTTTGATAGGTGAATGACAGATCTTGCCACTCACAGACAGAAAAAAGTCCAAGCAATGTCCTGGAAAAATTTGCAGATGCTCGAATTCTGCCCTTTTACATGGAGTTGAATGGGACCGTTTAATTGTGCACCGAACCCTATAAGAGAGAAGGTGAAAAAAACGAAAATCTTTGTAAAACAGTCATTTTTCAATGAATTCAGATGAAATTTCGCACACAGATCAGGAATCAAAATAGAAATAATTTGAAATTATTTTTGGAAGAAATTTAGATTTAATTTTTAAAATTTTAATGAATTTTAGTTTAAATTTTAAATTTTTCTTAAAATCATTTTTAAAGCCTGGTTCTCTCGAGGAAAGACTCAAATTGCATTATATACCAGAAAATGCAATTAAATGGCCATACACAAACAGTTTTGACCAGGATTTGACTAATCAATCCGAGCAGGCTGACCGTGATACTCCGTTTTTGCAGACTGGCTAGCACTGCTGTGCAAGTTGATTTTTGTGATTGTATTCCCTTTTCTACTGAAATGTGCTCTGAGTGCTTACTCACTTTAACTGTACCAGTATGGTGACTTAGCATATGGGTATTTATTAAAACACTCTTAGGATACTTACACTCATTAGAACCGCCTCATAGAGATGGTACTTAAAGTCATAATGATGAGGATCCGCAGGGACTGGTCGGGACCATTCCCCCAAGCAGGTTCCCTGGCCTCATTGCTTAGACCAATAAAATTCAATTGTATTTGGCTGTTCAACTCACCGGTTCGAGGCTGTACTACTTTGAACACAAACTTAAACTTTTTCAGCTAAACAAATCAACTGCAGCCCCCCCCCCCCCCCCAGCTTCACCCGAGATCAAATTTTGTTCTTATTTCGACCACGCAAGCAGTAGTATTGTTTGGTACTCATTAGAGTCGCCTCACACTCAAAATTGTTTTTTGAAGCTACTCATTAGAACCGCCTCACATAGATAATGATATAACACAGTTATTAAAGCTCATTTAGTTACCTAACCCCCAATGAAGCACTTTCACACAGATACTCGTATTATGTGCGTAAGCGGGTTGTGATATTTCTCGTTCGATGAGGCCGTTCTAATGAGTAATCTTTACTTACAGTCTTTTCAGAAATTTAAAATTTGGGATATAGTTTCATCAAAAAAAGAGGATGAGCAATTTCCATTATGATATGGGCATTAAATCTAGACCTAGGTCTCAAATCTTTCCCACTCTGGCCATTTTGGTAGCATGTAAATTACGGAATATTTCACATTCAGAACTAGCAGTGTAGATCATGATTAGAATGAAATGGTGTGTTTCGTCCAGCATCAGGAACTCATCAGTGAAGCTGCTCTACTTCAGACACAAAGTAAGTGGTGTAAATTGCTGTTTTCAGCATGCTTGGGCGCAACGTAGCTTGGTTTTGGGGGCAAAATTGAATGTGATTCAAAACTGTTCGCGATTTTGCTTAAAATAACTTAAAAAAATTGAATTTTTAGCTTCAGTTTTTAAATTTTGTAACTAAAGTTTATGTGAGATTATCCTTTAATGACTCTTACAGATGCCTAAACTTTCTTTTTTGCTTTTGGGTTATTGAGATTCATTGAAATAATTGAAACTATGAACTTTTTCATCAGACTAGTTTGAATAATTGAACTTTTGCTTGTGTCAGCTTGTGAGGGGGGTCACATATGAAATCCTGGATTTATATCGCTTTTTGGTGACTGAGTTAGTCTTTTTGGACGATTATTTGCTTAACTATATGAGTTTGATATGTCACAGAGACAAAATTTAAAAATTCGAAAATTTGCAGATTCTTGAAGGTGTTAGTACACAATTACAGTCTTCCGGTTTGGTAGCCCACGAAAATAGTACCTTTAGAAATTTAGCACTTGCCGTTTCTGGGCCCTTTATGGCGTAAATGGGTGCTTTATTCGACTTTAAATGTACATGTGATTCAACATTGGTCTATGTTTGTCAGGCTGATGCAGAAAAATGCATCTTTGTGTGGACTATTTTGTCACAGACTCCCCGGCGCACTCCCCAGGTAACGTCCGACGCGGGTCGGATTTCAGCCCGGATTTTTTGACTGTTCCCCAAAGAACGGAGAACGCTGAGAAAACGAGATTATCAAGGTAGGTTGTCTTTTCACTTTTTTGATAGGTGAATGACAGATCTTGCCACTCACAGACAGAAAAAAGTCCAAGCAATGTCCTGGAAAAATTTGCAGATGCTCGAATTCTGCCCTTTTACATGGAGTTGAATGGGACCGTTTAATTGTGCACCGAACCCATATAGCTCAAACAACAGTGCATTAGAGATAGAAATAATTAGGCAGCAGGTTTTGACTTTTATTTGTATGGGGCGTTGTTGGTTTTGTCTCCGACATGAACCACTAGAGTTCTTCTAGGCATGAAGATGAAGAACTGTCTTGAAAAGTCCATGAAAAAATGTGACCTTAAAGTGTTGTGCACACAGGGGACAAAAATATTTCAATATTGCTCTTGTCCTGCAGGACTAGTGTCTTACAGTTTTCACTTATCCTGCAAACACATGCACTTGTCCTTTAAAAGTGTATGCAATAGAGAACATAAGGGGGTAATATGTAATATGACTTATAAAGTTCCTTTAAAGGCATAGAAAATTAAGCAATAATACTGGTGCCACTCATTATGATTCTCTCCAGGGGTCATACTGGACAGATCAAAGGCTGATCTTTATGAGGTGATTATGACTTCCTTACAGGGGGCAATAAAGTGGTCCCATGAAGGGATTAGGTATTTTCTGATAAAATATTGATCTTTATCTTAGTGAAAGAAATTGTGTTGTATACAGGTAAGTCCCCTCTTGAGGCCCCTTTAAGTTTGTGAGATACTGAAACTGTCCCTTATCAGTAAAGTCACTAATGATTCCACATATCACAAAATGTATGTCTTTAATATCACTGCTAAAATGAAATTTACCCTGGAGTCAGTTTTAGAACTGCATCCCATATACTGACAACAGTCAATACTCAGAAAATGCAAGTTTCACCCTCAGATTTTTCACCCTCACCCTCTAGAAATTCTTCTCAAAGCACTCATCCTACAGGACGAGTGCTTTGAGAAGTATTACTCATCCTTTCTAGATTCCACTCCTAATTAGGTGTGGACGATTGCAATTTTTGTCCTCTGGCAAAACAGCCAGAAGGCCTTAAAATATATACCATTTTCTAGAGGACTTTCAAATCCTGTAAAGGGAGTCCAAAATTAGCACTGGTTGAGCTCATCAATGCTCGTTTTTTATTTGGTGCAGCACACACTTCATCTCTTTGCCTTCTGGATAATTTTGCATGCTTTTTTGTCGTCTGCTGAATTTTTCAAAATCATCTTTTTGGAAAAAATCCACCAGGAATACCACCAGAGTGTCAAACAGTTTGGATCCAGATCAGGCCGGAAGCTTTGTCGGGCCTGTTTTGGGTCCAAACTGTTTGCAAAGGTTGTCATCAGACGACACTAGTAGGCAAAGAGTTGATGAAAAAATACATGTACTATGAGCATATGCTGCACCAAAAAGGAGGCAATTTTTTTTTATACTTTTCTTTGCATAATCTTGATTGTACAGAAATCAGAGTGGTTTATTGTAAAGTTTACGGTAAATGTTTTAGAATTTCAAACTTTGGTACCTGTTAAAAAGACTTAGACAAACAGTGCAGACTCAGATCAGTCTGCTTCTAAAAGAAGCAGTCTGATCAGGGTCTTCCCTGTCTGATCAGGGTCTTCCCTGTTTGCTATTTTGACAAGCATTTTGTGAATTCCGGCCCTAAAAACCAACTTTTTATTTGAGAACAGAAAGAGAAAAGTGTTCGAAATTTTAGAACATTTATCGTAACTATTTTTCATAACATTTTCACCACTTAGAAATAATGGAGGATTTCATTGATCCTTGAGAAATCCTTGAATTTATATTGTCTGGGCAACATGAGCTTATCACTTGCTGAACCTATGATTAAAAAGTATAGGGAAATGTGTCAAATGAGTTCAGTGAAGGAGATTTTGCCCATCTGATGCTAACACTGATCGGTGGGTGCCCGGCTAGGTTTATCGTGGACTTTGAACATTTTTGAGAGAAAAGCTCACGATGGATCTGTAATTTTTTGAGAAATGTAAAAATATGTGTGTTTAGGATAATGGGTCAGAAAATTTCAGGTAGGGTAGACGCTTATTTTTTTTTTTAATTATTTATTTTCTGGATTTTTTTTATGCATTTTGGAAGGCATTTACTGGAAAAAATATAATTTTGTGCATTTTGAAAGGCATTTCGCCTTTCAAAATGCATAAAATTATATTTTTGTTCCAGAAAATTTGAAAAATATTCTAGGTTTCACCAGTAAATTTAGGTAGGGTCAAGTTACCCTTAACACAGGTATTTTTCATTTGGCCTCATCTGGATCTATCGTAGGTGTAGCTTTTTTTCAAATGTTTTGGAAGTTGAAAACCTCATCCTTCTTTTATTATATGGCTCAAGATTTTTAGTGATTGTTTTGGATTGCGAACCCTTCCATCTCATGGTTAATTAAGATCTATTTACATATTTAGAAGTATTAACTTATTAAAGTCAAGATAAACAAAATCTTTAGAGTAAAATTGTGAATAATTTCTTAGCCATCGGTTTAACATGTTTTGGGTGCTCAAAAGAACCGTCTCATTGACATGATCTTCGCTGTAAAATGATGACTATTTTATCGCCTTTGCTATACTCATATGTTTTATGTGTCAAATTGTTAATATTTTAGCTTATCTATTATAGTTTTAATGTTCAGTAATACTTCTCTTACCTAACCTTGATGACGCTAATGACCCAAAAGGGTTGATGCGTCGTTAAACTCCAACTCATCATCATCTCATTGAGATGGTTCTTTTGAGTACCCACAACATGTTTTGGTTGTGGTTGAGAAATAAGAACATGATTTTTAAATTATGGAGGTCAGGGTTAAATCTCAAAATAAAATTGTAATATAAATGCTTGAACAGATGTAAATACTGAATAAAAATGTAAATACTGAACAAAATGTAAATATTGAACAAAATGTAAATATGAGTCGAGAAGACTTTTGTCTTGTTGTTCTGTTTGAACTATTTTCTTACAAAATCATTTTGTTGTGTTTATAGATCATTTTTTCTTCACATGTTGGTATTTTTCTCAGATTATATATATATATTTACAATTTTCTTAAAATACATATTTGTCTCATATACTTGTATACTATAGTGTTTCCAGGACATTAGTGACCCCCGTTTTTTGCTAATTATTCTTTAATGGTGATTTTAATTGAAAAATTAATTAGAGAAATGAATTTAGATACATACCGCATAATTGAATTTATTTTTTCCACATAAATATGAGTTTTTGTATAGCCTGGAATTAGATGGAATTTTGGTGTGTTTTTGCTGCTCTTCTTTGAATTAGTCCCCAAGTGAACCTAGCGATATAAATAAAACATGGTTTATGCAGGTCAGTGGAGGTAATTCGTCAGTCCCACAGATAAGAGTGCGTAATAGAGAATTATTTGTCCTACTTCTCAACCAAAAAATATGTTGTGTGTACTCAAAACAACCGTCTCGATGATATGGTTCTTTTGAGCACCCAAAACACGTGTTTAAACTGATAAAAACAATCGCAACTTCACGCTAAAATTGCTTAACTGGCACCATCTTCGTGCATTAAGCTATGATTCACTGCTTATACTGACTCATAAACTTCACTGTACATCTAAAGGCGATGCATTGAAATGGCCTGAGTTAAAAAAAAACGATCCAAGTAACAGTATTGTCTGAACCTTAAACAATGGCTGAATTTCCTTTCGAGATCATTGTTTCCTAAAAATATGTCTTTCAGGAATACAAGTAGGTTATCAAACAGTATGGATCCAGATAATGCCCAACATTTTACCTTAACTTGCCTTCGGTAAAACAGTTAAGCAGTTCAGCGAAGTAGCTTTAGCAGGCAAATAGTTGATGCTCTTTAAGTTTAATGTATATCCCTAATTCGCTTTTTCTCGTCAACACTCTAAACTTGAATTGTCGTCATAAACTCTTTACTTACTAGTGTCGTCTGCTGATTACCTTTGCAAACAATTTGGACCCAGATCAGGCCCGACAAAACGTCGGGCATGATCTGGATCCAAACTGCTTAGCACTCTACTGATATTCCCGAAAGATCATTTAGAAAAAGCAACGACAAGGAACAAACTGATTTTGAAAAAATATCAGCAGACGACAAAATCATGACAAATTACCTCGTAGGCAAAAAGAGTCAATGAATTGAAATGTACATGCATGTTTCATGCTTAAGCCTTATATGTGCCTGCTTTCAATAGGGCACGGTCTAGGACCCCTATAGACTTTTACAATTGCGTGTGTGCGTGCGTGTGTGAGTCAAAATGATGACGAGTGAGGTTTGCGAAATAGATTTTCGTTGAATCATCGGATATAGATTGTCCTGTAGGCTAGTACATATAATCATAGCAATGCAAATATACCACGTGTATCTATTGGGGTACACATAGGTATATTCACAGGAAAAAACAACTAAGTTATTCTTTTGTACAGGGGACTGGGGCTTCAGTTACAAATAAGGGCGTCTCCCAAAAATAAGTTTTAGTTACGCGGTGTGCATTTAAATCCACATGCTAAGTGCCGTCCTTCTAAGTTCAATTTAAAGCTGTTTAAAAAAAGAAAAACGGGGGTCACTTATAACCTGGAAATACATTAAGTACTGTAGTTTTAGGATAAGTTGACAGTGACGTCAGGGCATGTTTTGGTAGATGGACATAGTCCATTGTTGTAAACAGGTAACATAGTTTCGCTAATAGCGAACATATTGTTCTATTCTCATAAAAATTGTCGTTGTTGGCTTAGACCCTTGTGCCACTGCAAATAAAACTTGTCTGTTCTTTTTCATCAAATTAAATGTTTTAAAAACCTCTTCGACAAAGAGTGCAGACCCAGATCCATCTAAGCTGGATCCATACTGTTTTCCTATATACTAACAATGAATCCAGCAGACAACTTAAGCAGGCAACATTTTCTGTTGCATTTTTTCAAGCCCTTTAAGGGTAAAGTAGGTTTTTACCGCTAATAACGGAATAACCTGTCTTTACCTGTCGTTGTTTATATGCTCTACCATGCGACTTCCAACTTTCCTCCACATATAATACTATTGAAAGTTTTTTTTTTTAAATGCTGAAAAATGAAGTTTCATTCATTTCATTATTTAGTGATCAAAGTGACAACAACAACAAACAGCTACTGCATTAACTCTTTGCCAATTAGTGTCGTCTGCTGATGATCTTTGCAAACAATTTGGATCCTGATCAGGCCCGACAAAACGTCGGGCCTGATCTGGATCCAATCTGTTTGACACTCAGATGGTATTTATGAAAGAAATTTTCGAAAAAGTTGATTTTGAAAAAAATCAGCAGACGACAAAAAAAAAGCATGAACAATTGATAACCTTTGCAAACGTTTGGACCGAGATCAGGCCCAACGAAATGTCAGGCCTGATCTGGATCCAAACAGTTTGACACCCAGATGAAATTCCTGAAAGAATTTTTCAAAAAAAGTGATTTTATAAAAAGAAATCAGCAGACGACAGAAAAGCACAAAAATTACCCAGCATGCAAGAGTTAGAGTGACTTTACACAAATGCAATAAGCACTGTTATCCTATGGGCTGGCCCATATCTGAATTTCTGGAATTTTTATCTAATTACTTTCACATTGTACCAGGTAATCGAACGTTTTGCACGTAAAATGTGATTATAATGTACTAGATTTTGTAATGAGACATCTGATTGGATAACTTTAAAATTTGCGACAGTATATCGCAGACATTATTAATTACATCACATTTCGTTGGATGATGTGCGGCTCTATGCGGCTTGCAATGCTCCAATTTGAGATGAAACTACAGAAGTGCATTAGAATGGCGATAACCATATTCAAAACTTTCATTTGGGGAGGTATATCTTCGGATATACCGTCGAAAATCAGGTTTTATGGCTCAGCTCACGCGTCACCATAAAACTAAATTTCCGACCATATATTCGATATAACGATATACCCCCCAAATGAAAATTTTGACAGTTATGCCCTAATTATTTTCTTATCCAACAGTAAAAAAATGTGTTTTGGGTGCCCAAAAGAAACCGTCTCATTGAGACGGTTCTTTTGAGTACCCACAATATAAGTTTCGGTTGAAAAATAAGAAAATTAATTTTTAATACATTCTAGGCCAGTTCACAGGAGCCTGAAGTTTGGTTTTTAAATCCTTCAAAATGCTTTCAGGTAGAAGTACACTAGCGATATTATGAGCTTTCGGTTTTGAGGCTATTGAAGTGATATAAGGACCAAACTTTAAACTCCTGTGGCCTGTTTCACCAAATTGAGCCGTCGCATGAGATTTCCAACAATGTGGTATGTGCGACCAGCAAAGTCTCAGATCAGCCTGTGCATACGCGTTGTCTGATCAGAGCCTTTGCTAGTCGCTTGAATATTCTATGACTGTTAAGCTACTGACTGAACAGCATTTGGAGTTTCTAAGCTTAAAAGGAGGCTGCAAAGGCTTGTCTGAGTCTACACTTGTCAAAATGCCGCATTGTTGGAAATCACATGTCACATGTGCTAGCTCTCTGTTCTGCCCATCAAAGACCGGGTTTATGGGACTGTTCCTATCATTATGTTAACTTGTGACTTTTTGGTGTCCTTTTATGCACTTACAGTTGGTTTTTCCTGCATTTTTTCTACTCAAGCATTTTGAACAAATTAATGCAACAATAAATCTTTAAGAAAACCAACTTTGTTTTCATTTATATCCAATATGTTTAAAAATGGTGGGCCTGGCTATTGGGTGGGCCCTGGTGGGGGCATTTATGTCCTGTTAACATACATGTAATTTTACTCTTAACCCATCCCTGGCCCTAGAGGACGTGGGAGAGCAAGGAAGTCTTGGAGTGAGAGTGTTAAAACGGATGTTGATATTTGCAACCTAGAAGGCATCCATCCCCAGAACAGAAAGCGTGGAGATCTGGTGTGAAGACGAGCCAACTGCAGCTTACCCCAGGAACTGGGAAAACTAATGTGTTTCTAGGTTTGAAGTGACCCCGTTTTTCTTTTATTTAACAACTTTAATCCTTATTAATACGCTCGACGCTTAGCATGTGGATGTAAATGCACAGTGCATAATTAAATCTTATTTTTGAGAGCAGCCCTTATTTCGAACTAAGGCCCAAATGCCCTGCAAATCAGAATAACTTAGTCTTTTTCCTTGAGATATATACCCATTTGCACCTCTATATTAGTTACCATAAGCTTAATGCAGGAGTTTTACACTACTGATCAGTAATTTATTAAATATCGATAAGGTACACTTGGGGACAAATTCAAAGTGGAGGAACAAAAACACGTAGAAATTCCATCTTATCCCAGTCTATATAAAAGATCATACTTCAGTAAGAAAAATAATCTAATTACGCAGTCTAGGGAGCGCAGTGGCTCAGTGGTAGAGTGCTTGACTCGAGACCGAAGGGCCCCGGGTTCGAGCCTCACCGGTGTCACTGCCTTGTGGTCCTTGAGCAAGACACATTTATCCTAGCTTAGTACTGGTTCAATCCAGGAAGACCCGTCCCTTTATAATGAAAGATTGTTGATGGGACGTTAAGAATCAAATCAAACAAACAATTATGCAGTCTATATCAAAATTCGTTTTTGTAATTTCATTTTCAATTGAAACAACCATTAAGGAATAAACGGCAAAAAACGGGGGTCACGTTAAGCCTGGAAGCACAGTATCTGCAGTCATAATATCAAACCAGTATTAAGTAAGGATTAAGTTAAGTAAGTTTCAGCCGGTCACTTTTCTTGTCTGCTTCTCAGGCTCTCATTTTCTTAAATTTGTTCTTAGGTAGCTTTTTCGCTCACCTGAGCCGAAGTCTCCGAGGTGAGCTTTTAGTATACCAGTGACTCCGTCGTCCGTCCGTCCGTCAACATTTTCAAACATCTTCTCCTCTGAAACCACTGGGCCAATTGAGCTCAAATTTCATATGGAGACTCCTTAGGATGGGGGAACGAAAGTTTGTTCAAATGTTCCTGGTCACATGACCAAGATGGCCGCCATGCCCATATATGGTAAAAACCCTTTAAAAATCTTCTTCTCCAGAACCAGAAGGCCGATGATCTTGGGACTTGGTATATAGCATCAGGGATGTGGGGCCTACCATGTTTGTTCAAACAATGATCCTAGGTTGACCTTGACCTACTTAACGTCAAGGTCAAATTTGCTTCCTAATAGATTTAAATGGGAATATTTTTGAAAAGTTGATTTTTTGAATACTGTTAAAGCCAAAGTGATTATTCTTACTTGATATGTTGAAACTAAAGAGACAATGGCTATAAATCAGTTTCAAAGGTCAAGGTTGACCTTTGCCCTTTCAGCCAAGGTCGCTCATATTGTGGTCCCATCAATATATTAAAACATAGTTTCCTCACAAACCATTGGCCCAATTGAGCTCAAATTTCATATGAAGACTCCTTATGATAAGTCAGCCAAAAATTATACAAAATATTTTGGTCACATGACAAAGATGGCCGCCATGCCCATATACGGTAAAAACCTTTTAAAAATCTTCTTCTGCAGAACCAGAAGGCCAGTGACCTTGAGACTTGGTATGTAGTATTGGGGTTGTGGGGCTTACCAAGTTTGTTCAAATGATGATCCTAGGATGACCTTGACATACGTAACATCAAGGTCAATTTTGCTTCCTAATGCATTTGAATGGAAAATTGAAATGAAAAGTTGATTTTTTGAATACTGTGGAAGCCAAAGTCATTATTCTCACTTGATATGTTCAATCTAGTGGCTATAAATAAGTTTCAAAGGTCAAGGTTGATCTTTGACCTTTCAGCAAAGGTGGCTTATATTGGAGTCCATCAACATATTAAAACATAGTTTTCTCAGACAATTCTTGGCCAATTGAAACCAAATTTCATATGACAACTCCTTATGATTGGTTAGCCAAAACTTATACAAATTGTTATGGTCACATGACTAACATGGCCACCATGCCCATATATGGTAAAACTCTTTAAATCTCTTCCTTATCTGGAACCAAAAGGCCATTGGCTTTGGGACTTGGTATGTAGGATTGGGGATGTGGGCCCAACCAGGTTAGCACAAATGATGAATCTAGGTTGACCTTGACTTACTTGATGGCAAGGTCAAATTTGATTCCTTATGCATTTCTATGGAGAAAATCTTAAAATGTTCATTTTCTATAACTGAGTCGAATTCATTAAAGTTAAACCTATTGAGACAATGGTTAATTAAGTACCAAATGTCAAGCTGACCTGTGACCTTTTATCCAAGGCCACTCATTTGGACTGCCACATACCTATCTAAACATCTTTTTCTCAGAAATCACTGGGCTGTTTGATGGATTATTCAATAGATTGTTTAGGTCACTTGACCAAAATGTATATGGTAACAAAATTTGTTCCATTATAAGCTGGAGTTAACCTTGACCTATTTTAACATTATTAAGAAGATCAGGTGAGCGCCTCAGGACCTTCAGGTCCTCTAGTATTGCAAATAATATGGACCCAAATCAGACTGCTCCCTTCAGAGCCATCTGATCTGGGTTCATATTGTTTGCTTCTATGAAAAAATCTAGTCTGAAGTGAACTTGAGTATATGCAGCAGACAACATTTTCAGGACAAAATGAGCCGTGGCATGAGATTTCCAACAATGTGGCATATTGACAAGTATAGACTTAGATGAACCTGTGCAGCCTCCTTTTAAGCTTAGAAACTCCTAATGATGTTTTATCAGTAGCTTTACACTCATAAAATATTCAAGCGACTAGCAAAGGCTCTGATCAGACTGCACATATGCGCAGGCTGATCTGAGGCTTTGCTTCTCGCACATACCACATTTTTGGAAATCTCATGTCGCGGCTCAAATAGTAGTGGCAGGATCAGGGTTTAGATTTATTTTACTTGTAAATGCAGGTACTCATATACAATGGCAATGGAATAAACATGACATAACCTCGTCAGATCAAAGTTTGCAACTACATAACATTAAAAGTACCTATAAAAATTGAGAGATAGATAGCAAATTCAGTCCCGAGGATCAGCATTTGGCATCACGAGCCTTGTCGAGTGATACAAATGGTGATCCTGAATGACAGATTTTTTCTTTTGGGCCCCTCACACAAATGATGGATTATTTTTCTTGCTCGCCTTTCAATTCTGCATTTTAGCTCACCTGAGTTATAGGCTCAAGGTATGCTATTGCGATCATAGGATGTCCTCATCCATCACCAATTTGCTTTAAACAACCTTTAAACCAAACTTCACACGAATGATCCTTGGGAGGTCCCCTTGCAAACTTGGTTGCAGAGATGATCCTTGGGAGGTCCCCTTGCAAACTTGGTTGCAGATTTTTTTTAAATTCCTGTTATAAGCCTATGAGAGCTATTGGTCCCAATGAGCATAGCCAGTTTGGACCCCAGGGGCTTGATTGGCAGGATTTATGTTGGGGACTACTAGACATTGCTACATTATAAATATATAAGCTGTGGGCCTCTTGGTTTCAGAGATTTTTTCTATATTTTTCCCATTATAAGTCAGGAGATTTTGATCCCCTGGGGCATGGTCAGTTTCGACCCCAGAGGCTCGACTGGCAGGATTTATGAAGGCGACCACTAGACGCTGCTGCATACTAAATAAGCTGTGGGCCTCATGGTTTTAGAGAAGATCTATTAAGTTTTTCCAGTTATAAGTCTGTGAGCTATTGATCCCCGCCTCAAGGACGGTCTGGACCCCAGGGGCTTGATTGGTTAGATTTATGTAGGGGACCACCGCACATAGCTTCATATTATACAGTAAAACCTGTGTAAAACAGCCACTGTCAAAGACCCAAAAATGGTTTTCAAGACCGATTAGGTCAAAAGTATTGAAAAATGCTCCAAAGAGAGCATTCTGGAATACTTTCGACCTTCATTAAGCCACCAGTTGTTATTAAGACCTTTGTTTCGTCTACTTTTGAACGGCCGTTTTACACAGGTTTTACTGTATATATAATATATTTAAAAGTTTTTTCCACATTATAAATCTATGGAGGCTTTAACCAGAGTTCCAACCCAATTCACAAAACAACCTTATGCTGCCTTTCCCTCTGCACTTGAAATTCGCTTACAATTGGCCAACTGACTTTAAAGATAAAAATGTACTTCTTTGAAAATGTGAATGGATGGACTAACAACGGATGCCAGACCATGGCCATACTTATACCTCACTTGAGACTTTGACACAGGTGAGCTAAAACACAGGGGCTTGAAGTAATGAAATAGAAATTTGCCAGATCACTTTGAATCTGAATTTCCGCTTTAATCTACATAGCGGGATGGGATCTCTTGTTTATCCGCCAGCCCATCAACGACATGTTTTAGCTGTTCCCCTTACATACTTTACCGACACATATTTTGAAAGAGATATTCATGAAAAACCAGAAATAAACACTTGTCTAGTGCAATCATAAGATATGTTTTAATGGAAATCTTTAGATTATGTAAATTGTCACCTCAGCTTGTTGCAGAAGAAAACAAGGGGAAAATAAGAAACAAACAGCGTTCTCATCCGGGTGAGCTAGTATCTGTATCGTGTATTGTTTGGTGCCACGTCATCCTAACTACGTCACGCATGTAAACAAAGATGGCAGTGCCCTGCAAAATGCAGTCAACAACTGTTTATTTTGAAAAAACTGCCCAAGTTATATAGTTGGCAGTGTAACAGAAAATCATTTTACTTGAATGAAGAGACAGATGAAACACTGAAAACGATATCTGCCTAAGGATTTGTGACACGAATTGAAGGGGGTAGAAATATCTGTGTCCAACCTTTGGTTTTTCTGTGATTCAGTTTGGTCAAAAAATTTCATTTTTATTCCCAGCTTGTTATTTTCTCAAAATTTTTAGATGGAATTTAAGAGAATGTTGCTAAGCATCAGACAAAGTAACAAATATTCATAAATTCAAGCACCTGTGAGCTAAAAGCGCAGTTCTCAGGGAAAGTTCAGATGGACAGTAAAATCTGTATTAAACGACTTTTCAAAAATAGACAAACCAAAGGCCTTAAAGACAAATTGTAGCTTAATGAAGGTCAAAAGTATTGCAGAATGCTCTCTTGGAGCATTCTGCAATACTTTTGACCTGCATGAAGCGATAATCGGTTTTGAAAACCAATTTTTGGTCTTCTTTTTGAGTGGCACCTTAAGACAGGTTTTACTGTATTAGGAGCCGAGCTTCAGCCACACCTTGCCTCAAGGTGTCATGGTTCAGGACACACTTGAGTCCCACCAGTAATCTTGGTCGCTGGAGAAATAGCCAAAGAGTAGAAAATAGAAAAACAACATTTCTATGTTTTATAGATTCTGCTTTTATAATTTATCCTGTGATAGCATGTACATATGAATATAGATTTTGTTAATGGTATATTTATACAAATGAAATAACATGAAAAATGTAACAAAATGCCCCATATAACCTTGTGATTAAATTTACAGTAAACATTCTACAATTTTGAACATCAAACAATTTGTATTACCCAATTATTTCTACACTTCATTTCCTTGGCGAACTACATTAGAATTACGGTAAATGATCTTAAATTTTGATACTTAACTATTTTTCTTCTCAAATAAAATGTTCGTTATTGGGCAAGAATTAACAAAATGCTTCTCAGGATAGCAAACAGGAAAGACCCTAATCAGACTGGTTCTGAAGAAGCAGTCTGATCAGGGTCTGTACTGTTTGCCTATGCCTTTTTGCGAGGCAACTACATGTAGTGTTCAAAATTTTAGGACATCTACCGTAGTTCATTTACAACCTGATGTAGAATGTAATGACGGGAATGACAAAAGGAGCAGTCTGGTCAGGGTTCATACAGGCAAGATTGTGTAAAATTCAAGGACTTCTCAAAGACTTTCCTACTGTTTTCAAGGACCGAAAACTTAAGAAAAATACTGTTTACTTCTTAAAAGCTAGAGTCCATTATATCAGTTTAAGATTATTATAGGCACCACAATTTTATACTGATTTAGGTCTCCAAAAACACTGTTGAATCCTCCTGTAAATGGTAATATTCAAGGACTTTTCAAGGCCTTTGAGTGTTTTTCAAGGCAAATTTTATTTTCAAGGACTTTTCAAGACAGTCCTGTATAATCAAGTACTTTTCAAGCCTGTGCAAACCCTGCTGATCTGTGTTGAGTTCATAATAACCTATTTATGATCGGCTTTTGATCTGCCTGGCATATCACCAAGGAGAGTCATAAGCCAATTAGTGAGGGGTACCACTTTTAGGGAAAAATATAGGCTTTTAAAAATATTGATTCACAAATCATTGTTGGTTGGGAACCAGCGTCGTTGGTACTGTGCTCAAAACCATCTTAAAGTGTGTTTTTTTGGAAACAAGTGATCAAAATTGTAGAACCATTACTGTAATTGCATTTATTTTTTCTTAAAATCCTAAAATATAATTCATGTAACAAAAATTAGATTTAAACAGCATAATTCATTTCAAAATAAAAATACCAGTATTGTTTAGCCCAACCAAAAATGATATAAAACTTACAGCTCTTGTGACCAGTGAAAGCCTGACAATTTGCACCAAGTTTTTAACAT
Source organism: Loripinus fragilis (assembly GCA_964019695.1). Classification (NCBI taxonomy): domain Eukaryota; kingdom Metazoa; phylum Mollusca; class Bivalvia; order Lucinida; family Lucinidae; genus Loripinus; species Loripinus fragilis. The sequence goes on along the minus strand of OZ026525.1, from coordinate 27,173,206 downwards.
ACAGGTCTACCAAACGCTCCGATGCTGAATATGAAAAAACAGCTGCCTTAGGAAGAGAATAAAATTCGGGGAATACCATGCAATAGCCTATGGATTCCTATGTTTGTGGTATAAATACGAGCTCAGAGAGTATTCTCATTATGCCATATTTACTTTTCACATCACAAACTAGTTCCTGTCGGATTCTGGTACACCTTTGTTATGAGAAAAGTAAATCCCAATAGAACTCTATGACTTCGTATTTATACGACAAACGTTGGAATCCATAGGCTATTGCACGACATTCCGATTTTTGATTCTCTTCTTAGGGCAGTTGTTCTTCACGTTCACCAGTGGTTGAGCATCAGAGCATTTGGTAGGCGTGACAAAGCATAATTACCATAGTTTTTCAAGGTCTTTCACTGTTTGCAAGAGCCCCAAGTGAATTATAACATGATGCACAATATAAAATAATTCAATAACAGTAAATACTAGCAAAGATGATTTAAAATACATCTTAACCCTTTACCCCATATGCTATATTTAGAACATTGCATCATTTCTATAAATAATTCAAATTTTCAAATATTTTTCAAAAAATATTTTTTTACATTTCAATAGTTTTGAAAATATTATGGAAAATGGAACATTTGCTCCTCAGGAGTAAATGTTCCATTTTTCATAATATTTTCAAAAATCTTATATTTCAAGGGCATCCAAAGGAGCTTGTGTGGAGGGCGCGGTGTGGAGTAAAGGGTTAACCCTTTAACACACCATTTACAACAAATGCTTTCCCATCTGCTGATGTACTTTTCATAAAATATCTTAATATAACAAAAAACGTAAGTAAAATATAAGCAATATTCTCTTAATATAACTAATCCATAGAGCCCAACCCATAACATGCACAGACAATTTTTTAACATCTGTTGCTATTTTGGCAGACATTTTAACTCTGTATGCTGGGTAATTTTTCGCGCTTTTTTTGTTATCTGCTGACTTTTTTCAAAATTAACTTTTAAAAGAATTCTTCCATGAACATTTTCAGAGTGTCAAACAGTTTAGATCCAGATCAGGGCCGACATAATTCAGTTTATGGAAACAGCAAAATTGAAAATGTCGTCTGTTGCAAAATTACAACGTCACACAACGGACAAAATTTTTTTATTTATTTTCTTCACAGACATTGTATAGCATGTCCCTAGGTTTAAGAATTATACAGGTACTTATGAGCTTCTATGTAAGGCCAGATTTTTTTTATTAGTTGATTTACCGGATTTTTTTTTCAGATTTATGGTCGGGGGGACGAAAAAATAAATAAAAAAAGCTCTGAAAATGAACTGGTCATTTTCAGAGCCGCTTTTTTTGTCATTTTCAGAGCTTTTTTTTTTTTTTTTTTTAATATCTCCAGAAAAAAAACAGTAAAACTAGTAAGGTAAACCAACAGTCTGTATTAAATCTTTAAATATTTCATCATTTTCCTAAAAATCTGGACAGGACAATCGCTTTTAACAGTGTCACTCTCAAAAATACTCAGAACCTCAAAAATATATGATTTTTTTCAAAGAAACAAATAACATTTAGAGTCGGTGGATAAAATATAAAATAATTTTAGTAATTAAATTTTATTTTATTTCTACTTTCTGGAAAATTTCAGTAGGAGGGTTTGTCAATCAACCAATAAAAAAAAATCTGGCTAATGAGCTTCTATGTAAAGAAAGCATAAAAACAAGAACTATAAAGTAGATGTTCTAAAATTCTGAACACTTCTCTCTTACTGTATTCAGCCAAAAGTTTGTTTATCGGAATTTTGTTTCATGAAACACTTGTCATAGTAGCAAACAATTCAGGCCTTAATCAGACTGCTCCTTAGGAGCAGCCTGATCAGGGCCTGCACTGTTCACCCAGTATGTTTTATTTAACAGGGAACAAGTGTTCAAATTTTCGGTTCGGTAAGTAGTGTTAGAAATTTTAGAACTGTTACTGTAGGCACCAAAATAATTTATGGCACAAAAACACAAAATAGTAGAACTTAAAAAATTAGACAGAATTGTAAAATGTTATACCCACTACAGTACAGGATCATAAAGGAGCACTAAAATGGTTTTACAAGCTACCATATTTTTTATTTGCGTTGATGTTTTACATCCCAGTCAACATGCCGGACCATTTCTTGTCCTCCTTGGTTTAACCAGTAGTAAGTAGCAGAGGTTAAAGAGTCTTTCTCAAGGACACAACAGAGGTTTTTGGTTTGGTTTGTTTCTTTACATCCCAGTCAGCAGCTATGGTTATGTTGGGACGGTCAGTTCACCACACTTTTTTCCTGGGCAAGCTTGACAAAGCGGTTAACCAGTATATGGTGCACATACTTTCGCCTGTAACTGACAACATCCCTTCTTGAATCAGCGGAAGGGAGGAGAATGACCATAGAAATCTTTTCATGATCAATCTCTACAAAAGTATGGGACCTGCTGGCCAGGATCAAACTCGCGACCCCTGGATCTGCAGTCAGACACTTAACCGACTGCGCCACGAGGCCCGGTGACACAACAGAGAGCCCACGTATATTCAAAATTATAATTTGGGTACTCATATCATTAGTTTTACATTCACTTATAATTTATGGCTCAGCAAATGCATCATTATAAAATTGAATTTGCATCCATAAATCAGATGATATAATTCCCCAAATAATAATTTTGAATACAATTTTCTCCTTAGTCAGTTCTTGGATATATGCTAATGAAAGTATGGTAAATGCTCTAAAATTTCGAACTTTTTCCCTTTCTGTTCTCAAATATAAAGTTAGTTATCAGGGCTGGAATTCACAAAATGCTTGTCACAAATAGCAAACAGAAAATACCCTGATCAGACTGCTTCTTCAGAAGCAGTCTGATCTGGGTCTGCCCTGTTTGTCTAGGCCTTTTTTGAAGGCAACTAGTGTTCAAAAGCCTTTTAGAACATTTACAGTATACACTGTTTCCATTCCCATAAGGAGCTATAGAGAAACTAATTTATGAATAAAATGAAACAATGCCAGTTGTAAAATATTTTTTTAGTGCACTTGACACTTATTGAGTGAAATGCGGAGTTGATAAAAAATAACCCCTGTTTAATTGTCCCATAATGCCTCACACTGATATGGATGAAACTATTATAACTCTTTGTCATGATTTGCAGATGACATTAGTAGACTGTTAATGGTAGTATATATAATATATACAAGATGATATAAATAAAATATTACATCTGTATGATTCTTATGAAATAGACAGCCAAGGTACTAAGGCCTTAATCCTATTTCCGCCATTCACAACAAATGGTGTCTGTTTTGATATCTGATGTACTTTGGTAGCAAACAATATGGACCCAGATCCGGCAGCAGGGGCGGATCCAGGATTTCTGGAAAAAGGGGATTCATATGTATAAAGGTGTGGGGTGTTCGCTTTGCTCATTTTTCTTAAATATCCCATGAAAATGAAATAATTTGGTCTCACTGAGACCAAATCATTTCATTTTCATAGGATATTTAAAAACAGGGGATGAGGAGGGGGTTTCAAGAGAACACTCTCTTGATCCACCACTGGACAATCTGATCGGGGCTCTGGTTTTACTTCCATGATAAAAGCAGTCTAGCGTGCATTTGAATACATGCAACAGATGTAATAAGCAGACATTTTCTGGACATAAATTGGCAGAGTTAGGGTAAAAGCACCATTTACAATTTGCAGCACCAACATTTTTAAATCTTGCCACTTTTTTATGACTATTCAATTGAAGTAACAGTAACAGTAAAACCTGTGTAAAACGACCACTCTAAAAAAGACCAGAAATTGGTTTTCAAGACCAATTATCGCTTAATGCTGGTCTAAATTATTGGAGCATTCTGCAATACTTTTGACCTTCATTAAGCTACCAGTTGTCATAAAGATCTTTGTTTTGTCTATTTTTGAGTGGACGTTTTACACAGGTTTTACTGTATCCTAAAAAGAAGCAATATTTTTTACAACATGTTGACTGCCACAACTTTTAGACTTTTCTTTTAACCCTTATCCTGCTATTTTTTTTGTCCAAAAATTAAATCTGCTTACTGCGTCAGCCGTGTATATTCAGATGCGCTGCAGACAAATTTTATCATGGAAGCAAACAATATAAACCATGATCAGACTGCTCCTTAGCATATTATTTGCAATACAGGCCACCAAAGTACATAAGCAGACGAGAGAGCAGACAACTATTGTCGAGAACAGCAAGAAAAGGGTAAATCTGACACTCAAACTCATGAAGAAGGGATGAACATACTTTTATATTATCTAATACAGTAAAACCTGTGTAAAAGGGCCACACAAAAATAAACAAGGCAAAAATCTTAATAACAATTTGGTAGCTTAATGAAGGTCAAAAGTATTGCAGAATGCTCCCCTTGGAGCATTCTGCAATACTTTTTGACCTGCATTAAGCGATAATTTTCTTGAAAACCAATTTTTGGTCTTTTTGAGAGTGGTCGTTTTACACAGGTTTTACTGTAATGTATAAACATGTTTCTATTAACACTACAAAGCTGTGAAGTGCAAATAAATTATTATACTCTGTATACCCCAAATCACTCCAACCTCCAAACACTTCCTCTAAAAACATAAGATGCAAGGAAAATAATTGTATATTTATTTGCCTTTCTCTAAAGTGCAAAAAAATGCTCTAAAATGAGCAAATTAAGCTCACTGGTTCTTAAAACTTAACAACGGTACAGTGGCGGATCCAGAGGGGTTCAGGGGGTTTGCCCCCACCCCCAGTCATTATATATCATTTCATTTTCATGGAATATTTGAGAAAAATGAGATAAAATCAGCTAAGCGAACCCCCTCATCTACATATCTGAACCCCCTTCCAGAAATCCTGGATCCGCCCCTGTAGAAATACAGCAAAAAAAATACAAAATAATGCAATACACCTACCAAACAAGATATGACAAATAATGTAGACTGATTTTGGACTACACTATTTGACATTGCAAATTGTATGTTGATTTCTTATTTCACAAGGAATCTCTTTTTTTATGTTGTCCATCATTTACACATTTTCAATGACTTGACAGTTATTTTTGTTGTTACTTTACACCAGGTTGTTACCATTTATTTACAAGACTTTTTTCAACATAAATTTTGCTAATTTTTTCGATGATTTTTTTAATTCTACTTTTTACTAAGAAATTACTGTTCACTTTAACCAGATTTTTTTTTCACTTTTTTTTTTACTGTTTGATGGTGATGAATGAAGAATACTGGGCAAGACTTTGTAGGATTTGTGTGAATCATAAAAAGAGGTAGACTAATATTATATAAATGGAAATGACCGGAGCCATTTTTTACCATGACCTGTTAAATGATGTGTTATACCAAATTCTGATTTATAATATACATATACTTAAGAAATGAATTCAATTTTTGGAATGTTCGGGCTTCACTTACTTTGCAAGAGACCCGAAGTATTTATGATTCCATGAACAGTCCAAAAATTAAATTTATGGCTTGCATTTACATTTAATTTCAAATATCTAAAATATAAAAATTATTTATTATTTTGGAAACAAACCAGTCTTTTATTTAAAATGAAATCATATTAACGGTTTTGTCAGAGTGTGAAACAGAAAAGCGGAACAGCCAGCTTGAACACAGACAGCCTAAGGAGCAAACAAGAGGCTTGTTTTGCATGTGCCACTCGGGTGTGGCTCGCTGTCAATCACAATAGCAGTGTCACTACTGGCGGATGAGCTCTAACTATTATTAAGGCAACCAATTGACTCTTCCACCAAGCTGGAATTAATACAAGTCCATTATATATTTGGAGGAGAGCCTAAAACCCTCATCACACTAACCAGTTAAAATTAAATAATGGTAGAAAATGAGCTAACTATTTGAGGAATATACCTTCTATGCATTTAAGGTCACTACCCATAGCAATAACCGTAACTCTAAATCATCAAGGGAGGTAATACTTGGTAGCGTTCGATTACGGTAAAGTGTGATTTTACGCAACTATGATATGTTTTCTACCTGCTGTAATGCCCGTTACACTGCACGTTGGTAATCTGAAAGTGATTAATATTACATTAAAAATGCAAACAAAATTTTAAGTATAATGAACAACAAAAGTTGGCATTCTTTACGGATACTAAACGATGGACGCCCAGCTCTGTGTGAAGAAAAAAATCAGTTAGTGTAATGGAACACGCAATTTACCAGGGAAATGTCAGTCGACTGTTCGCGGTTTTTTTAACAGTCCACAACAACAATAATGATATAACTACATGAATATCGATCTATGTTTTATTTTACCTGCATTAAAATTTCACCAAGACAGACTATCTGGTCACGTTCTCTAGCGTCTACTTTGAACCTGACGTGCGCTAATGACGTCACTTGCTCTTATGACGTCATTGTGCGTAAATGACAAGTATTGAACTTGACGTTGACGTTGAGAGTCCCTCGCTTTAATTTGCGTCTTAAACAATTTGCCTTATGTCAAATGTGTTCCAATATGTAGCTACAGGGGCTATCTTGGGCTAAGATTGACCCAAGTATAGTCGTGAGTCTAAATTATAGTAGGGCCTACTCTAAATTTACAAAGGTTTGCAAGGAATTCTGCCATTGGGGTCTGCGAACAACAAAGGCGCAGACCAGCTTGCGCATCCGCGCAGTCTGGTCAGCGCCTTTGCTATTCACTTATTGAATAGTGTCATATTAAAACTTCTCCCAATCGAGATTTCACTATTCTATCTAGTCTCTGTGGCTGATAACTTAGTAATAAGGCTGGTTTTGGTATATGATCTTATCGGAAACCCTAAAGACAGGTTTTGTCGCATCGATGCGCATTTATATTCATGTAAATGTGGACCCAGTCCACAAATCTGGTTTATGTGATGTGCACATAGAAAATGTCTAAACGCTCTAGACTACTCGTGGCCAATTCCGCCCATGACCAACACCGACGGGATCCGTACCAAAATAATACCCCCTCCCCCTCCGCTCCATCGAATACCCCCTTCGGTAGCGGGAAGGGTGTAGGCATAAAAAGAGCCTGTTCTTATAAATGCGGGTCCAACCAAAGCATAGGTAGGTTATAGGTGCTCAGTGAGACGGTTCTTTTGAGCACCCAGAACAAATATAAAAAATAATGAGCAATAAAATATTTACAATTTTACGCTAACATTTTTGCTAATCTCCAAGTTTACTCAACATTTGACATGTTTCAACCGAAAGATGTCCGTCAAGGGATATATAGATCCAATAGAAATAAACCAACTCTGGTCAAGTATTAAGGTCTGGCCTTGCTTCGCGATCGGGCATTAGCATGGCGCCCGAGGCCGCAACAAAAATTTAAAAACATTTCAAATTTATGGAATGAGTACATGTAGTATATGCATCGATAATTTGAAGCGATGCATATCAAAACAGCATATTTTTCACCTAAATTAGATATGCAGATTTACCCCGTGACCTTGAAAAACGGTAAATGTCCCCAAAACATTTCATCTCTATCCTAATGATGTATCTATGCAAATTTGGTCATAATATATCGACTAAGTGTTCAGACAAAATGCAGATAAGTTGTTTTTTTACTGTGGGTGGGGTATTTTGGTATTGTTTTGGGTATGGAAAAGTCTTCTTATATATGCATATAAATGTACCAAGCATTTAGGGTACATATAGTTGCATTTTGAAGTTCACAGTGAGATATTTCAATCAATAGTGTTTGGTTCGTAATGTTTTAACATGCTTAGAAATAAGAAAAGCCTGCATAGTTCATTATTTTGCAGTTTAGGGGGTAGGGTGAATATTTGGTAATATCACACTAATTAGACGGTGAATTTTTTTAAAATTCTGTCATAATGCATCTTATATAATGATCACTTTCCTAAAAAAAAAATTAGAAAATTTTATTTTTTTAAAGTGTGTTTAAATATTGAATGATCAGTCAGTAATTGCTGAAAATGAATGCATGCATATCGGTGAATGGTAGTTTGAAAGCGTGACATGAAGAAAAATACTTGTAATAGCTGCAAAAGAATGGTTTGAGAAAAAATTCTTAATCAATAATGGCTTCGCATGCTTGCTTGAATAACGATTTTCAAATACAAAATTGAGTTACAGAATATTTTACTTGTCTTAATGAGTTTCCAAAAAGCTGCGTAAAAAGCCAACATAGGCCATATAATGAAGAGCTGTAACTTTTGAACTGGATGGTAAATTTTCTTTATTTTGCGCTATTTTTCTTATAATATGATGTACTACAGAATATCAAAAAATTAAAAATTTCTATTTTTTGGAAAAAAAATCGCCCAGGTGTGGGCAGTGACCTTAAGCCTGGTAAAAACTATTCAGCTTTGAAAGAGTGATAAATATTGCTTCTCCAAAAAGTGCACCATAAATTGTAACTATACAGCTATATTAACCCTTAAAACACCTGCAAAAATGCATCTGAAAAATGTTGTCTGCTTAAGTTGTCTGTTGTATATATTTGCAAACATTATTGACTAATGTAAGTGAAGATGCAAACAGTGTGGACCCAGATCAGATCTGATCTAGGTCTACATTATTTGACCAAGAGTTTTTTAAAATATTTCAGCAGACAACAAACACAGATGACTTTTGTTACAATTGGCATTTTGAGGGTTAAGTTGGATTCTAAAAACTCATCAAATAATGGTAATCTACACCAATATCGACTACACAGTTAAGATTCTAAGAAATTATATCTTGAAAATAATTTTATCACAATCATTAGCACAAGCAAAGTCTCTTAACATAATAAACCTATCACCAATTTTTACCTAGTCGGAATATACGGATTTTTTAAAAATATAAATGACAAGACCCTTTTCAATGAGACTCAATATAAAGGGGGCCTGGAAATAACACAGTCATGTTTTGGCTTTACCTGATATATATCAAAAAGAGATGTTCTGCTCAAAATTTACAGAAAAAAATTAAATCTAATTCCTACATCTTTGTACGTTTAACTTCTTTTCACTAGTCTGTGCCACAAGCCTCTTCTCTTCTCTTAACATGTTTTCTCATCTTTAGTCTTTATGAATTTTAATGGCAACTCCTTGAAGGCAGATGTGACAGTGGTGCAGTTGTCTTATGGTAAAATATTACAACATCAAAGTATTGGGGAGTTAGTTCATATAATCAGGTTACCACAGATCATGAAAGTACTCATTAGTTAGTTGACATTATTCTAAAGTAAGGTTACCACAGAGCATCAAAGTACTGGGGACTTAGTTTACAGGTTACTGCAGAACATTAAAGTACTGGGGAGTTTGTTGACGGTAGTCTTAAGGCAGGTTACCACAGAGCGTTTAGCCACTGGGGAGTTAGTTCACATAAGTTTTAAGGCAGTTACTATAGAGCATCAAAGTACTGGGGAGTTAGTTGACAATAGTCTTGACTCTTAAGAGTGTCACAGTACTGGGGAGTTAGTTGATGGTAGTCTAAAGGGAGGTAACCATGGAGCATCAAAGTACTGATGAGTTTCTTAATTGTTATCTTATCAAAACTCATTGGATATTATCCTCTTTTAAAACAATGTAGTTCCTGATCGGCTGGCTTCTTTAGAAGCCAGCAGATCAGGATCTACACTGTTTTCCCTACAGCCTGTGAATCAATAATTTATCTTGTATGAATTTATCTACCATGACAAGCATTAAAAGATAAATTAAAATTTAACTTTCTTACTTCTCAAACAAAGCATATGTTGTGGGTACTCCAAATAACCATATCAATGAGATAAGTTCTTTTGAGGACCCGAAACAGATGTTTAAATGTATGCATAAGGAAATATTCAATATTTTATTCCCCCTTTTTTGTTGTTTATTTAGACCTATGATCAATGGCACAACCAAGTCTCCATACAGAGTAGCTAGATACGTTTTACTTCCATTCCCGGGCTTCCATTCACAATGTCATCCTCTGGTACTTAAGGCTTCTTTTTATCATTTATCAATGTGTCATCCCTCCAGTTCTATTGGCTTGTATTCTGTAAAAAATAAAGAGATACATTTAGAATCCATGGTATTCAGATAAAAACAAACAACATAATTCATTGTGCTTTTTATCATTTAGTCGGAAAAAACACAACATGATTTGCTGCTTTTTTTATAAAAAAAATATGGAACTCCTTGAAACTTGGATAAAATGGCAAGGAAAACAGAAAAATCTTATTTGCAATGTAATTCTGGTATTAAAAAAACTTGAATGTATTTTTTGGTTCTGAAACAGCTTTTCCCTCTGATTTCTACAGAAGTTCTACCATTTCTACCTTTTCCATGGAATTTGATGGTTTTCTGTGGAAATGACACCAGTTTGTGGATTTTTCAGTTCAAGAGCCAGTACAAGAGATTTCATTACAGTAAAACCTGTCTTAAGCGGCCACTCAAAAAGACCGCCAAAAATTGTTTTTCAATACTGATAATAGCTTAATGCAGGTCAAAAGTATTGCAGAATGCTCCCCTTGGAGCATTCTGCAATACTTTCGACCTTCATTAAGCTCCCATTTCCATTAAGACCTTTGTTTTGTCTATTTTTAAGTGGCCGCTTAAGACAGGTTTTACTTTACTTATCAGGGATGCAAACACTTATCTGATCCATTGCAGCTTGCAAAGGAAAATGGCTCAGGCCATGCCCCACAAGAGAGCTGTGCATGCATGTTTCTTGCACATCGGATAAGGATATCTGAGATTTTACCCTGGGATAGAAAATCTTATCTTACCCATGCTATCTTACCCAGGACGTCAAGTAACGTCATCATGTGAAATTGCATCTTAGCCTATTCAGGCACTTCTGCAAGCTTATTTTAAAATAAAAATATAAAAAAATAAAACCAGTGGTGAGCTAGAAAAAGAATCCATTATTCGTGTGAGGGTAGGATAGAAAAATCAGCAAGCCTCGTGATGCCAAACGGTGATCCTCGGGACGGATTTTTCTATCCTAACCTCACACTCATGATAGATTCTTATTTTATAGAATGACTATGCACATGAGATAAGTACCAAAATCTCATGTACTGGCTCATAGGTTATATTTTACTATGGGTTCTATGGGTTTCTTTCTTGTGTATGGTTTCAAGAGGAAACATAGAAATCTTATCGAGATGTAAGATTATAAACTGTTAGTTAGAAAACACACCGTAATACTGAATGCATGTTAGTATTCAAAACAAAGAGTAAAAAATTCTACAAAAACAATAACACCACTTTGCAAGATAGAGTGTTGTTTATTCAGACGCCAAAATATTGTCCGGACTGATTCGGATCCAAACTGTTTTCGAAAGTTATAAATAGATGGGAAAAGTTGCCACTACCCTGGTGTATAGGTCAGTTTTTTTCCTCAGTCAGTTTTTTCATGGGGAAAGAATTATGGGTCGGCATGTCAGACTCAAGATTGGGAAGACCCCTGAGTTCAAATCACAGGCCGTTTTTTTTTTGTTTGTTTTTTTATCATAAATGGGCGTGGTGGCCATCTTGGTCTTCCCCCACCCGAAGTATTCTCCACATTAACCCATTTAAGCCAAGTGCACTTGCCTACCTTGATCAATTGGAACAGTCCATTTCTGTTTTAAGGGTTGTTGGGTGCTATTTTTCATTTTTATCCAAATGTTGATAGAATTTTCTGTAAGCATACAGTGGAGACCCTGATCAGACACCGCAGAATGTGGCGTCTGATCTGATTTTGCACTGTTTGCCTATGTCCCACAAAAAGGACGCTAGGCTTATATGGGTTAAATGTGAGCTGAATTTGCCTAGAAGTTTCAGAGAAGTTTGAAAGTGTTGACAGAATAAGATGGATGGACAGACACCAAATACAACAGGGACCTTTGGTATACTAATAGCTCGCTCTTCGGCTCATGTACAGTGAGCTAAAAACAACCATGCCATTTTGTTATTTTAACAATAAAACATATTGCTACCACTAACAATTATTACTACTTTAACTCCAAAATCAGAGACAATGGCATGCCAGCCAATACTCACCCCTGCTACATCATGGGGGCATAGGCCCAGGGGTTGTTCTCCCCTTCCTGATAAAAAAAGTTTAAAATCTTATGTCAAATTTTGCTTGCCTTAGAATGATTATAAATTGATTTCATTTCATATCATGTTCTTACTGATGCATTTTAAAATTAACTTTTATGACTGATATCATTTTGAAATCATTATCTAAAATCAATATAATTATGATATATAAGTAATGCTTATTGATGATAGCCATTGAAATCATGCTTTATAACTATTATCTTTTATATATATATAAATTTATGATTGTTATCATGTTGTAGTAATGTCTTATCATTGATATCACACTTATAAAAAAATTTTTTTATGATTTATATCATTTTGAAATCAAGTTTTTAAGTGATATCATTTAAAAAGGATATGATTAATAAAATTTTGAAATAATATTTTGAACAAAAAGCCTAATAGAAAGCCATTTTCAATGTTTTAAGATTTAATTGGTTGAAATAATCAACAGAAGAGTTTAGAAAGAGAAAGTAGGGAGGAGAGAGGAGCAGAGTATACTCACGAGTAGAGACTGCAAAACAACTATTTACGCATAGAAAGCTCCGAAATTTTATTTGTATTCACTCTTTTTCAAATTTTCGGCCTTGGGCCTTCTTCAGGATATATCCTATCGGCCTTGGGCCTTCTTCAGGATATATCCTAAAGAAAACCCAAGGCTTAAAATTTGAGAAAGAGTGAATACAATTTGTTGACTTTATTGTTATTATTCCCTATGGAATTATTATATTGAATTATCCAAAATTTTAGTTTGAGACAAAACTTCCTTGAAAGAAGACAGGATTTACTGAAATTTGAATATTTACATATTGTATGTATCTTATTCAATTTAAGAGAAACTTCATCAAAATTACAAGTCTACAACCGCTGGAAATTTACAAAAATGGAACCTGTGCATTTTGCACAGGTTTGATATTTTGTATATTTATTGCGATTCAAACAGTAAATCCATTTAAAGAAGATTTTTTAAACATGTTGCCTGCTCATTTTTTTTGGAAGTATATATTAATAAAGTTCATTGTACAATTGTAACAAAGGGCAAATCTACCCATATCACAGATACCAGTATTAAGCAATTTTAAACTTGTATCTTTATCGTAGAAAAAGCAAAATTTTGCAGGAAATACAGTCCATGACATAAATCTTTGCAAATATATTATTTGTTTGGTTTGATTCTTTACGTCCCAGTCAACAATTTTTCAGTCATGTTGGGACGGGTCTTCCTGGGTTGAACCAGTACTAAGCAGTGGATAGAATTTAAAATGTCCTGCTCAAGGACACAATATAGTGGCTCCGCTGGCGGTGAGGCTCAAACTAGCAGCCCTTCGACCCCCAGTCTAACGCTCTACCAACCGAGCCACTGCGCGCCACTTTTGCAACATTACATGTATTTGTTTTACAGTTTTACACAGAATGGTAAGTCTCTATATTAACTCTTTGCCCTCTGGTAATTTTTCCTGCTTTTTTATCGTCTGCTGATCTTTTTCAAAATCAACTTTTTCGAAAACATTTTTCGGGAATACCATCGGAGTGTCAAACAGATTGGATCCAGATCTGATCTGGGTGCAAGCTGTTTGCAAAAGTTATCAGCAGACGACACTAGGAGGCGAAGTTCTCTTTTTATTTACTGATTTATTTGCTATTCTGTGAACACACACGAGTAAATATTAGTATTAATTAAAGGCAACTCTGAAGCAGAAAGCAGTACTAGCAAAGATAGCCTGACATTCAGGCCCTGAGTTCAAGGCAAACTACTCTTACTGAACCTAACTTTTCTCTGATATAATCTCCCTTCTAAGCTTGATAGCCCTATCGGAGAGATAGAACATTAGAAAGTAGGACTCCAGTTAAGTGGGGTTTTTAATTTGCAGATTTTTTTTTAATTATCAGTCAGCCGGGGCCCGTCTACAGCAAAGATAATAAAAATCAAATTTTTGTTCATATATGACATTTTAATCAAGCATCCCTTCCTGTTCTTATGGGATCATCCAGATTTGATACAAATTTTTTCCGACAGTCTTGAAGGGGTTGCAGGTTAGAGTTTTCAGATCATATCATATTTCTGTTCAAGAAGATTGTCTTTATTTTGTCTTTATTTTATTTTGTCTTTATTTTGTCTTTATTTCATTTTGTCTTTATTGTATCACTAAACAGTGCAGACCAAGATGAGATGCTCTGCTTGTTAATGGGTGTATAGTGGATAGAAACTCAGAAATTAAAAAAATCTTGAATTTTCAAAATTCAAAACTTAAATCATGCAGTATGCCTGCAAATAATAGCAATTTCAAGTGTAAATGGTCAATTGTCTTAAGACATACTGAAAATAAATCAGCGAAGCTATAATAAACTTCCTCATTCAGCATTTTGATAGAAATTCAGCCTCAAAATCCTGATTTCAGAAATGATCCTGAAAACTTTCACTCATGCATATAATACCACTAAATTCTGTTTGATAAACTACTGAACATCCCTGTACACATTCTTTAAATTATATTTTATGTTCCTAAAAATTTGAAAAAAAAATCAACTACAAATGAAACTGCAGTAAATGCATTAATGGCAGGAAAATTAAATTGTTGACTTTTACATTTTAGCTAAGCTAAGCTCCAATCAGAATGTAGAGTTTATAAAGGTCAAGTCAGGTCACTTCAGACACCAGGTAAATTCAGACACACTATTTGAAAATAGTAAAAAATCCTATTGAGACCCATCACCAAGAATTTCACTGTTTGCTTTGTTTATTTTTATTCCAAAAAAAAAAAAAAAAAAAAAAAAAAAGAGAAACACAAGAAATTACAATACAGTAAAACCTATGTAAAACGAACACTCAAAAATAGACAAAACAACGGTCTTAATGACAAATGGTAGCTTAATGAAACAATTTGGATGCCCAAATTTACCCACTGTCTGATTTTACTAGTGTTAACCCTATTCCTGCTAAAAGATGCCTAAGACCTCTACAAGCCCCAGCCTTACCAATAAATCCTGAAATGTAAATACACTGATTATTTCATATTCTACAAATAAGTATAAAATTGACTCCCTTTCTTCAAAATATTATAAAAATCAAATATTTTTCATACCGACCCCCTTTTATCAAAATATTCATATTAGACAAGTCTTTTTCAAATTGACACTCTGCCAAAAAACTCTTTCTTATTTGACAAATTATTTACAAATTTAATCCGTTTCTAAAGATCTATTACTCATAATTTACAAATATAAAATTAATGTAGACTCTTTTTCAAAATACTCATATTCAAGCAATGAATTTTCCAAGTGACTCTTTCTCCAAAATACTCATATTGGTCATTTTTTTTTTTTTTACAAATAATCTTTCTTCAAAGTACTCATATTTGACAAATGACAAATAATTTTTGAATTGACTCTCTTACTTGGAAATACTTGTATTTATTCCTACAAATTAATATCAAATAGGCACTCTTTCTTCAAAATACTGATATCTTGTCAATAATTTTCTGCAAAATATCAAAATCTATCAAATCATTTTCAAACTGACCTTTTAAAACACACAACTTTATGTCAAGGATAAAAATATATGGAAACCCTCATTTAGAAACCAAAACTTTGAAATCAAAATTTATGCTAAGTATAGAAATAATTTTATGGTGATATCAAGGTGACAATATATCTACAGCTACAATAAGAAGAATTGGTCAGACATACACACAGGGTTCCCACAGAAATTCAAAAACACAATTCCATGATTTTTCCATGATCTACAATGTAATTTCCACAACTATTTAATGCACAGCCTCCAACCTCCCCTTTTAGCAGCATCTTCACCACACTAAACAAAAATGAGTATGCAGCAACAGTAATGTATTTAAATAAGCATGCTTGTAGATAATGCATGCATTTTGAAAAACTTGAAACCACCAGTAGCCAGAAAACTAGCTGTAAGACACACAAATTTTGTGTGTCTGACAGCTAGTTTTCTGGCTACTGGCGGTTTTGTCAAATTATTTCACAAAATTTCATGATTTTTCAATGATTATTCAGGTTCTTTCAAATTTCATGATTTTTCCATGCATGGAACTTTTTTTTGTGTGATTTTCCAGGTTTTCCATGATTTCCAGAGCTTGTGGGAACCCTGTAACACACTTTATATAATGAACACACACACACACACACAGCTATACAACTAAGTTTTAAAATTCTAAGATGAATGGATACACAATAGTTGTATTTTCATTTCTCTGTTTGTTCACTTTTTTTATTCTTTATGTTCCAGTCAACATTTTTTCAGTTATATCGGGATGGGTCTTCTTAGTTTGAACCAGTACTAAGCAAGGATTAGTGTGTCTTGCTCAAGGACACAACACAGTGACACCGGTGATGCTGGAACTCACAACCACTCGATCTCTAGTCAAACACTCTACCACTGCGCTCCCTATTCATTTCTATGGAAGACAGCTTGTATGCTTTCTAATAAAAAAATTGACCAGCCCATGTCCAGTATAATTATTCTAGTCCAGCTTTACAATATGCCATCTTACAATGGTGGCATACTGTAAACTTGGACCGGTCTCAAATGCATACAGGTAGAAAAAATACTAAATTAGAAATCAATGTTGCTTACAACTTGTGCACTAGTGTTTTTTTCATTTTTTTTTCACTTGGAAAGTGGTCTACAGTGTATCTATTCCTCTTAAAACGGAATGTTAAACTGTTATATAAACTAACCGTGTCCTGCTGAATCCTACTATATACATATACCTGTTTTTGTTTAAAGATTGCAGACCGGTCCCGAGATAATAAAACTTTTTTCATGATCAACTCGATCGAGTATGAAATTTATCATGCTCATAAATGTTAAAATGACTATTGTCATTTTAACATTTATTAGAATGATACATATAACATCTGAAAATTTTAAGCAAGAAAAGTCTTAATTTTTCAGAATTTTAGTTTTAATGAGCAGTTTGAATTTCATACTCAGTTGAGTTTGAAGAGGGTTTTATGATCTGGGGGCCCTGGTGAATGCAGACTTTTGGCCTTTCGAGACAGGAAAATACCCAGAAAACAGCACAAAACAAAATCACACCGGGTAGGCGGCAATCAATACTATCGAGGAACGTAGATAAAAAAATCAATAGAAACAGTGTTTTCGATTGCCATTTGTCACCCCACTGGCAACAAATGACAATCAAAAACACTGTTTCTATCGATTTTTGATCCGCGTTGGTCGATTGTTGATAACTTTTTAGATAGCGGCCTACCCGGTGTGAAAATGATGTTTCAAGCTTCTCATATTTTGGAAAATTGAAACAGAATGCAATTTACAAAGCAGAACAAGGGGTAAAACAATGGCTAATTTAATTGTAAATTGTGTTGATAGCAAGATTAAATTACAAACAACAAGTAAAACATACAGATATCACCCCTTCTGTTCTGACCCATACTAAATCATCAAGATAGGACTAAATCATAGGATCTGACTTAATAATAGGTTTTGACTAAATCATAGTTTTTGACTGAATCATAGGCTGTGACTAAATCATAGGTTATGAGTAAATCATAGGTTGTGAGTAAATCATAGTTTGTGACTAAATCATAGGTTCTGACTAAATAATAGGTTGCAAGTAAATCATAGTTCTGACTGAATCATAGGTTCTGACTAAATAATAGTTTGTGAGTAAATCATAGGTTGTGAGTAAATCATAGGTTCTGACTGAATCATAGGTTCTGACTGAATCATAGGTTCTGACTAAATAATAGGTTGTGAGTAAATCATAGGTTGTGAGTAAATCATAGGTTCTGACTGAATCATAGGTTCTGACTGAATCATAGGTTCTGACTAAACAATAGGTAGTTTTGTTTGTTTGTTTGATTTGATTCTTTACGTCCAATCAACAATCTTTCAGTTATAAAGGGACGTGTCTTCCTGGGTTGAACCAGTACTACGCTAGGATTAATTTTCTTGCTCAAGGACACAGTGCAGTGACGCCGGTGAGGCTCGAACCTGCGGCCCTTCGGTCTCGAGTCAAGCACTCTACTACTGAGCCACTGCGCTCCCAAACAATAGGTTGTTTTTGTTTGTTTGATTTGATTCTTTACCTCCACTCAACAATCTTTCAGTTATGCGGGACGGTCTTCCTGGGTTGAACCAGTACTAAGCTAGGATAAATGTGTCTTGCTAAAGGACCACAACGCAGTGACGCCGGTGAGGCTCGAACCCGCGGCCCTTCGGTCTCGAGTCAAGCACTCTACCACTGAGCCACTGCGCTCCCAAAAAAAACCAATAGGTTGTGACTAAATCATAGGTTATGACTTAATCATAGGTTCTGACTAAATAATAGGATGTGACTAAATCATAGGCTCTGAATAAATCATAGGCTCTGACTAAATCTTAGGTCATGATTGCCATTTCTGAATAATATGGGATGATGGTAGGACTTCTTAAAACCTCTTTCCCCGCCATCAGAGTTCCTACAGGCAAGTATGAGTAAAATTCAAGGACTTTTCAAGGACTTCTAAAAGCCTCTCCAACAGTTTTCAAGGAATTAATGTTAATGAAAGTACTGATCTTCAGAAATGCTAGACTGAGATAATGGAGACATTAGTACTGGAAAATTAGTATAAAATTGTTGTGCCTATATTTGGTACAGCATATGCTGCACCAAATAAAGGCACAACAATTTTATACTGATTTAGGCCTCTATCAACAGTGCTAAGTCCTATAGTAGAAATCAAGGGCTTTTCAAGGCTTTTGAGTGATTTTCCAGTACTTCTCAAGGCAGATTTAATTTTCAAGGACTTTTCAAGAAAGCCTTCTAAATTGAAGACATAATTCTGACCCCCCCACCCCCCCCCCCCCCCCCCCCCCCCCCCCTAATTACTTATCCAACATGTGCTGCATATGGGTATTTGACCCTTAGTGCACCAGTCCCAACAAAAATTGGTCTGCTTTTCTCATCTGTTGAAATGTTTAAGAAGCCTTTATGGCAAACAGTGTGGACCCAGATCAGACTGCTATAGGAGCAGTCTGTTCTGGGTCCACGCTGTTTACTTCTAAACTTAATTCGTTAGTACTGTTAGGCAATTATTTGTAGCAGACAACTTCAACAGACGACATTATCAATGCATTTTTTTCTTGGCGCTTTAAGAGTTAAAAGAACTGTTGGTAAGCGCAATGACCAGAACATTAGTGATATATGTATATTTGTGCAATGAAGAGAACAGAATATAAAAGTGCATGGTGAACTCACATAGGGGCCATCCCCGTCTCCTTCCTGTGTAAACAAAACAGCACCAAAAACACTTAGCATGCATAATACAATCCTTAACCATTTATAGCATGTATATCAACAGTAAAGATTAAAAGATTTGACAATTACAACAAGAAGTTGCTGGATAGTGGCTGCAGAGCACTTGCGAGCTGGCATTTGAATATGCACAAAAAACTAGCTCAGACTGTGACAAATTTTGTCACCCAGAGGTTTCAATAGTCTTAAAGAAGGCATCATATTCTTCGCCTTTTAGTTAGGGCTATTCCAGGAAAAGTGTCAACGGGGGGTGGATGGCAACTTTAAAATTATTTCTTGGAGTGGGGGTTCAGTGTTGTTTTTTGTGCTTTGGTTCCCCTAAATTAATATAAATTTCTAGGTGGAACCCCTAAAAAGTTGTTTCACTCCCCCCCATCCTCCCCAGTGATACTTTTTCTTGGAATAGACTGAGTCTGCAAATATCATATTGTTCCAGAAAAGATTCAAGAATCTTTGCATCATTCATACCTTAAAATACCTAAGATAGTTGCCTGCATTACAAAAACTCCTAGCAAAAAGCACTTGCCCTGCAGCCTAAGGCTAAATATGAGTTTAAGAATATATTTTTCAAGTCCTGACATTGCGGCTACAGTAAAACCTGTCTTAAGTGGCCACTAAAAAAAGACCAAAAATTGTTTTTCAAGACCGATTATCGCTTAATGCAGGTCAAAAGTTTTGCAGAATGCTCCAAGGGGAGCAATGCTCCAAGGGGAGCATTCTGCAATACTTTCGACCTTCATTAAGCTACCATTTAGCATTAAGATTTTTGTTTTGTCTATTTTTGAGTGGCCTCTTAAGACAAGTTTCACTGTACTTATTACTTTGACAGACCTATTTGGGGTTTTTTTCAATGATTTCAAAATGTTCAACTAGGATGGTAAATAATCTGTCATGTAAATAACGAAAAAGCTAAGGTGCTGTGCCTAGTGAGTACTGTTAAGAAAATGTAGGTGCACACATGGAGCTAGGTATGTAATTAACACAAATTATATGATTTATCATAGGTTTAGATGAATAAAAATTTTGAGCGTAAAATTGTAAATATTTTTTTACCCATTAGTATTAACATGTGTTTTAGGCGCTCAAAAGAACCGTCTCATTGAGACGGTTCTTTTGAGTACCCACAACATATGTTTCGGTTGAGAAATAAGAAAATTAATTTTTGGTACGCACTCTTAACTAAAGTCCTGATTTATTTTGTACATTGCAACACATCCTTATGTTATATCGTGAGATTCTGGTTACATATGGTTATAATATCATACGATTATATTACTAATTTAAGTAAGATACATGTAGGGGATGAACAGAAATTCTTTTTGAAAGTTCTTTATAAATGTTCCTTTTTTCAGAAATTGACTACAAAATTTCTTCAAAAGTTAATCCTTAAAAAACCAATCAAGACTGCAGCAGAGGACAAATTGTGCAACATTTGTCTTGATTTTGAAGAATTATAAGGCTTGATATTTCATGTGAATCATCTGCCAGCAATATCAAGCTTTATAATATCACCTGCTGCACTTTAACCTTTAATGCGCCATTCGCAACAAAAGTCGTCTGCTTTCTCGTCTGCTGAAATGTTTAAGAAGCCTCAATGGCAAACAGTGTGGACCCAGACCAGACTGCAGTCTGTTCTGGGTCCACACTGTTGGCTTCTATACTTAATTTGTCAGTAATGTAAGGCAATTATTTGGAGCAGAGGACATCAGCTGACGACATTTTCAGATGCATTTTTTTCTTGGCGCTTTAAGGGTTAAGAACAAAAATAATAAGTTCCTTAATGAAATTACAGTAAAACCTGTGTAAAACGGCCACTCAATAGTAGACAAAACAAGTATCTTAATGACAAATGGTAGCTTAATGAAGGTCAAAAGTATTGTAGAATGCAATATGTTCCCCTTGGAGCATTCTGCAATACTTTTGACCTGCATTAAGCGATAATTGGTCTTGAAAACCAATTTTCAATCTTTTTGAGAGTGGCCGTTTTACACAGGTTTTACTGTATACAGATTTTTAAAAAAATCTTGAAATCCATTCATATAACCTCCAAAAATTCTTGAATATACCTCAGAATTAAAGTCTGCACATTAGCAAACAACTATCCATAAAAGTTCTTAAGTGTAAAAAATCCCTCCCCATAAGCTTAAACGCAACTTAATTACATTATCCAAGAAATAGCAACTCCAAGCCAATACTAGCCAGGTAATATGAAAGCTGCCACTTTCTCACAGCTTTCCGGACCTTTACACAATTAAAGCTACATACGATGGAGGCTAAATAAAACCAAAATATTACACCAACCAAATAATTACAAAAAATGCTATAGAACCCATATGTGACCTAAGCCCCCAAAAAATCCTTCCATTTCATGCAGGGAGAAAAATAATTGGCATGCAACTTAACACTATTCCTCAGTACATCTATTATCCAGGCCTCTAGGTGAGAAAACCTGTCTTCGAGGTTTGCAAACAACAAAGGTGCAGACCTGCCTACGCATCCATGCTGTCTGATCAGCACATTTGTTATTCCCTAATAAGAAAGTATAATAAATAGACATACTACAAGTGAAATTTAAATTTTCCAGCTACAATGGTGAAAGTTAAAAATTTCAAAAAGCCTGAACATTAGAAAATGGGAAATTAAAACTTGCTTTATGCCTCCGAAATATTAAAAAATCCAAGTTTAATAGTCAAATACCTTTAGATAAACTGAAACTAAATTAGAAAAGCTATTATTATATGCAGAATTCAGCATTTTGAGGCTGACTTTATAATTCAGCATTTTGAGGCTGACTTTCTATGGAAAGTCAGCCTCAAAATGCTGAATTCTGCAGATAATAATAGCTTTTCTAAGTCAGCCTCAAAATGCTGAATTCTGCAGATAATAATAGCTTTTCTATGGAAAGTCAGCCTCAAATCCTGAATTCAGGAATAACCCTGAAAACTTTCACCCATGTAGTTGTTGTTGTGTTTGTTTTTAAAGTCCCACCAACAGCTAAGGTCATATAGAGACGGGGCCACGGCTTAAAGTCTCATCCGACAGATGGGTGAAGCCGGGGATCAAGTGGCCTATCCACTACACCACAGCGGCTCCTATTCACCCATGTAGCTAGTCTCTGTAGCTGAGCAGACTGGTTTGTGGAGACAAGTTTTCTAGCGTAGAGGCCCATCTAAAATGTATGTCTCTTTTCATAACTGTTTGATTACCTGGTTGTATCCTTCACTTTCTCCTGCCAGCTGATAGTGCTGTTTACGAAGTTCTCGTAATTTCTGGCGTTCTAGCTCAAGATCATGTTCCAATTCAAGCACCCGAACCTGCAAGTAAAAAAACTAACTTGAGCAGTTCAATTCTCAAATGGAATTGCTGGCCATGCACATTGTTGGAAAGATCAAAATACAGGTCAAGGAATATACTTTTGTTTTAAAGGGTATCACAAAGATATCAAAAAATTTGTCAAAGCTTTCAAAATGTCTGTCATTCCAAGCTCAAACCTGTGAATAAATACTGCTATTCAATTAAAAGCACATTTATAACAAATTGATTCGTTTCAGAAGGATATATTTCCACAACATTAGGTCTCATTTTCTTGCAAACTTGTAGCAGAGCAGAATGGGGAAGCCATTACTGGTCAGCTGGCTCATTTTTCTAAAAAGGTAGTGTAGCAGGAAAGAAAATAATGGAAAAGAGAAAGTTACCTCATTCACCCAGGACTCAAGCCCAGGGTCTCTTAAAGTGCATATGCTCTAAGCACTGAGCTATTGACAAACATGCTGCTTTTTTGTTTCATTTTTCTTATATCCTGTTACTACTATATTCTTCCCTTCTACAATGAGACATTTTACAACTAAAAAAATGTCAAAGAATAGTTTTATACTATCTCAGATTTTTTTTTATTATACCAGCAATTTGATCACCTTTACTGGATTCTATAGGTAAAAAATCCTGGTCACGACACCAAACTGTAAAAGGATGGGTAAATTGGCTTCTACAAGAACTTGAACTAAGATTCCTGCTTTAACATGTCAGCACTCTAACCATCAAACTATTGAGACACTCAGTCCTTTGTTCTGATTTTTCTTATACTCTAGTAAACCTTTCCCTGCTGGCGGCGACTTTTGTCGTCTGTTGATAAACCTGGGTCAAAACTGTTTGCCAAGCTTATCAGCAGACTACAAAATATTCACTGCTAGCAAGGGAAGAGTTTACAAGAGTTGAAGAAGACCTACCTGCGAGTCCATCTCCTGTTTCTTGGTCTGTATCAGAGAGAGGTGAGAGAAGTCCATCAAACCTGAAGCAACAGACATCATATGGATACACACAAAACATTGTTTTTGTTTGATTTGATTCTTTACGTCCCATCAATAATTTTTCAGTTAAACAGGGACACGTCTTCCTGGGTTGAACCAGTACTAAGCTAGAATAAATGTGTCTTGCTCAAGGACCACAATGCAATGACGCCGGCGTGGCTCGAACCCGCCGCCTCTCAGTTTCGAGTCAAGCACCCTTCCACTGAGCCACTGCGCTCCCACAAAACATTGTAAAAGATATTCTAACTTTTTAAAATTTTTTAACCCTTTTTTTTGATACAGTGTAGATCCAGACTCACTGGTTTCTGATGAAGCAATCTTTTTGATCTACACTGTTTTCAAACAAAACTAGATGTAACGTTTCAAAACAAAACTTAATGTAGTGCTGTCAAACTTGTGTCTCTCTGTACTGAAGCCAGATTGTTTAAAGGCACTAAATATAAGCTATCGGTGTACATTTTTTGTCAGAGGCAAACAATCAGACAAAAAAAATTGAAAGCAATTTGTGGTGATCATCAGGTTATTTATTGGATGCAATAGCTTATGAAAATAGCCTTAATCTTCACTGATGCATAGGTTTAGATAAACAACAAATTTGAGTGTAGTATTGTAAATATTTTCTTATCCATCACTTTTAACATATTTTTTTGGTGCTCAAAAGAACCTTCTCATTGAGACTGTTCTTTTGAGTACCCACAACATATGTTTTGGTTGAGAGATAAGAAATTTTTTTTTTGGTACACACTCTTGACGACTGTAAATTCGGAAATTTCGTGAATAGAGTAAAAGACATATTTGCCATGTTTAGAAGTTTGCAACTTGGACATGATTTACCTACATCAGTAAATGACAGGATGATTTTGCAGGGTTTTTTCCCCAAAAACTCCACGCAAGCGAAGTTTCACGAAAAAAAAACTTGCAAAAATTTCCAAATTTACAGTAAAAGAGGCCGGCTGATGCAACAACATTTTCAAAATTACCCAGTATGCTACGAGTTAATATATCAGTCAACAGCTAAAGGTCATGTTGAGATGGTCAACAACTCTTTTCTGAGCATGTCTATCTCCAAATTATGAAAGATTTTCAGCAGTTAACCCTTAAAGCGCCACCTATAATTTGCAGCAGACAACAATTTCAAATTTTGCGCTTTTTCAAAAATAACAAATAAGGCATGATATTTCATAAGAATCGTCTGCTGGCAGACGATTCTCATGAAATATCATACCTCACTTTTGTTGAAAACTAGGAAAGATGTTGCAAAATTTTTGGTCTGCTGCAGTCGTGATTGGCCCTTTAAGGGTTAATTGAGACCCTGCCTTATAAAAATAACCTTACTTTGATCCTCGATAATCTGGGCCCCTGTCTTCACTGATGCCACAACATTTCCTGTTGCCGTGGAAACACCCTTGGAGGCCTCTGTGACCTTCCTCAAGGTTGCACTATCTCTTTTAGACTTGACCCTGGATGCCACCACCAGCTGTGCTGTACTTGCTCCTATCTCCTGAGAGCAGACAATCAACTCTTCAAGTTTGCCTTCTCCCTTGATCACTTTATCTGCTGCTTCCCTACAAAAAGAATTTATTATATCCCTTTATAACTTACCTCATTCTAATACAGATTTGGATATAACAGAGTCATGTTGTGGCTCCCAATTTTTTTTAACATCAAATTTTACGAAGGAATTAGATCTATAGAAAAACTTTCCAATTATTTCTTTTTAAAATTGCCCCTTTATAACATTTTTCACTCATATCACTGTCCATTCCCAAACATAGCTTTATAAAGAGACTGCACTGTATATACAAATGAGCCGTGCCATGTAATTTCCAACAATGTGGCATTTTGACAAGTGTTGACTCAGACGAGCCTGTGCAGCCACCTTTTAAGCTTAAAAACTCCAAATGATGTTCAGTCAGTAGCTTAACACTCATAGAATATTTAAGCCACAAGCGAAGGCTCAGATCAGACATATGCGCAGGCTGTTCTGAGGCTTTGCTGGTCGCACATACCACATTGTTGGAAATCTCATGTCACGGCTCAAATTAGCAAAATGTTGATGGTGATGAATATTTCAAGTTATGGATTTTCATGACAGTTCAGATATTTACTTTCATTTCACTTGATGAAATACAACCACACAAGTGCCAATTTAGCATCGCATGATACTGAAGTCTCGCAAGATAAGCTGTCAAAATCATTAACTCTTTGTCGACTAGTGTTGTCTGCTGATAACTTTTGTAAGCTGTTTGGACCCAGATCGGGCCCGAAAAAATGTCTGGCCTGAATGCGGTATTCATCAGGATCTGCACTGTTCGCTAAGATAAAATCGATAGTACAGGTATATCTTACTTTGGAAATTCTAACCTGTGACCTCCCAGGCTGATGGCATCAAACCAGATGGTAGAATTCATATATACTCAATGTCAGTGAAAAGTTACCATTTAATCACATACACTTATATAGGACAATATTTAGCTCATTCCTAACGAAGGCCTGCAGATACTTCAACACTAAATTTCATGGCATATAGTACTATGCATCACCACTATGGAAAAAGGTATCCATCACAACCGAATGCATTATACTCATTCCTTGATGGACCTCTGTAGTTTCTATCACATTGTATAGGAAAATGCAAAGTTTGGGTGCTGCCATAAAGTTTGATCCTCATTTTTCACGTTTAATGGGATAACCCAAACCATTTTGGTGGCGTTTTCAATGAAAATGTCTAGGGCATATCCTGGCATGTTGTTTTCTGATTACAATGATTTCAAATTCATAAAAAACGTGAAAAACATAAAATGCACGTGCATCACGTGCATCATAGTTCCAGGGCTTGTCGAAATGTTTTATCTCTCCAAACCGGTTTGTTGTTGACAAAAAACATGAACATAACAGTAGCCAAAGAGATGTATTATATATTTTCCGAAATATTGAAATTTCAATAATGGTATCTTTTCATTGAAGCTGAGTATAAATAGGTTAAGAACTACCTGCTAGATTACTTACATGAGTGTTGTTGCTCCCCAGCCTACAGCTTTTGCTGCTGAAATAAAACCCTCCGTCCAGCGGTGGTTTTTCTTGTAGAAATCCTTTGCAGTTGATGTTCCCTGGAAATAGAACAATGTACATACAGTAAAATCTGTGTACAACAGCCACTCAAAAATAGACAAAACAAAGATCTTAATGACAAATGGTAGCTTAATGAAGGTCTAAAGTATTGCAGAATGCTCCATTTGACCTGCAAAATGGAGCATTCTGCAATACTTTTGAGCTTCATTAAGTGTTAATTGGTCTTGAAAAACAATTTTTGGTCTTTTTGAGAGTAGCCATTTTACACAGGTTTTACTGTTATATGAAGCCTGAGCAATCTTGCACATATTTCATACTTTGTACATTCCATGTGACTGTGTGCTGATGCCTTTTCGTCACAGGCAACAATTTTTCAGTCATGTTGAGATGATTAACTACCATCCTCGATTAACACAACATAGTGCCTCTGGTGAGTCTTGAACCAGTGATCCTTGGATCTCAAATCGGACACTCCACCAGAGCCATCCCATTCCTCAATATGGGGTTGTAACATTAAAGTACAGTAAAACCTGTGTAAAACTACCATTCTCAAAAAGACCGAAATTGTTTTTCAAGACAAATTATTGCTTAATGCAAGTCAAAAGTATTGCAGAATGCTCCAAGTGGAGCATTCTGCAATCCTTTAGACCTTCATAAAGTTACCAGTTGTCATTAAGATCTTTGTTTTGTCTATTTTTGAGTGGCTTTTACCACAGGTTTTACTGTAGAATTAACACAAACATGTGGATTCTAAGAAATTTATTTTTAAACATGATGTCAGCTTTTTCTTGAATGTACTGGCAAAACGCATCTAGGTTTCCACTGCACAATCATAAATGATGCAAACATAAGCAAGAATTCACTCCCCTTACTTAACCCCTATAATACAGCATTTTTATCTGCTATGCTATATACAAGGACCTCAGACAGTTTCCTATTCAATCTGCCCCAAGTTTGAGAGGCTGTGGCCAGGATAATGCATAATTGACAACTGTATTTTTGTACTCAAATCAAACCCTAACATTTAGTGCACCTAGCTAAATAAAAATACTTGAAAAAATTGCGTATTAATGCCAGGACCTTGACCCCCTCTGAACAATCATGCCATTCATATATGATGTGTGTAATGTTAAACTACAACTGTATGCAAAAGGATTAGTTTGGCCACAGGGGGGAAAGAACTCCAGCAAAACTCTTTTCAATTTCCTATATGTTGAATAGCAAAAATAGAGTTTTTAACCTATATTTTTTTTTATTTAAACCCATATTTGTCCAATGAGAATAGCATTTTTGTGGTTAATTTGAGGGCTGAACCTACTATCTTTTCATAAAAAAACCCTGAACTCTGAAACTTTTTTTCTGGCCATTTTTATTAGGAATCCTTCATTGAGACTGTCTGTGGTCCTTTAATGGAAACTTACCCTTCCTTGTGCCACTATCTCCTTCTGAAGATCTCTTGACCTCTCGACCAATATCTTTATGGCCTAAAAAACACAGGAAGAAATTACATTTTTATAATAAATATCATTTTTCTACCATACCAGATCGGGCGTTCCTTGATTTTTACCAATATCTCATCAAAATCTTATCTCCCATATAGAGAATCTTACAGGAATGGTTATTACGTATGAAATGACTGTGAGTGTATGATTCTCAGCGGCGGATCCAGAGGGGATTTGCTCAAACCCCCCTTTGAGACAAATTCATTCCATTTTCATGGAGAATATTCAGAAAAATCGCGGAAAATCAGGTACAATTAACAAATCAAACCCCCTTTGTAAATTTTAGCCCCCTATCAAGAAATACTGGGTCCACCCCTGATTCTTTTATCATATGACAATTTTAACCAGACTTTTTTTTACTTTTAACCCTTTTACCGCCACTATTTTTTTTGTCCTAAAAACGTTGTATGCTTTTTTAGGTCTGCTGCATTTATTCAAATGCAGACTAGATTTTTTCATGGAAACAACACTAAGAACCCTGATCTGACTGCTGCCAATGGATCTGGGTCCATAATGTTTGCAATATAAGCTACCTAAGAATATAAGCAGATGAGAAAGCAGACAACAAAAATCATGACTGGCGTGCTACGGTTGACACTATGATATTACATTTATGCAGAGAAGTTTTATAAAACTTGGTCATGTTACTTTTGACATGATATTATCTACTGAAAAAAGCAAATTCACATTATAAAACATTTTAATGCACTTGCCTTTGTATCACGACGTCTCATTGGATAACATCAAAAATTTGTGATACTGTCAGAAATAGTTTGACTTCATTAATTAGGCCACATTTCGTTAGATGACCCACAGCTTTATGCAACTTGCAATGGTCTAATTTGAGGCAGGACTGCTGAAGTGCATTAGAATGAGGATAATCATATTCAAATTTTCATTTGGGGAGGTATATCATCAGATATACGTTCGGAAATCAAGTTTTACGGCTCCGCTTATGCCTCGCCGTAAAACTTAATTTCAGATGATGTAAATGATCTAATGGCTTCCTGCAAGAGATCAAAAGAAACAAATTTCGATTTTATACTGAGGATTTGATCTGCTGAGCATTTTAATTTCATACCCTTTTCAATTGAAAGGGAGGTAATTTGAAAAAAAATGCAGTTTTCAACTAAAAACTGTACAAAAAAGGGCGAACAGAACATTGCATTTTAAACTGGTTTTCTTTTTTTTGCTTTTAGATCTAAAGAGTTGATGGAAAAAATCAAACTTTTAGCAGAAAACTATTCTCGCTATTGCCAGATAAGCTGTTTTAGCAAGGGGATTTAAAATCTGACTTTACGTTATGTGAAGTCGACCGGTTAATGTCATAGTACATGAAAACGTTTGTCTATTAATTCTTTTGATATTATGAAATTAAAAATCCTATTTCTTCTAAACTGTGTATCCCCAAAGTATATTGCTATACTTTTTCCCTCAGTATATATATTAATGAAGCTGCCATGAAACTCCCAAATATGATTGAGTTTGTGTTTAAAGTCCAACCTACAGCTAAGGTCATTTGGAGACAGGGAAATGGCTAGGAGTTTCATCCTACATATAAGAGGAGCTGGGGATCAAACTAAGGACCCCTAGGGCATAAGTTATTAATCCACAACACCGAAATATGATATAAGGGCCTATTACAACATATTTGAGCCATATGTCTAACTTACTTTCATCAAATCTGTACAAGCATCTAATATCCTCTCATTGACCTCTAGCTGAACACCAGTGTGGTCTTCTCTAGTCTTCTGAAACATTTCCTAAAATACACAAAACAAGAGGTGGCTTTATGAAAAAAACATGTCTCTGACTTCTTCGTTTGTTTGATTTGATTCTTTATGCCCCATCAACAATCTTTCAGTTATAAAGGGATGGGTCTTCCTGGGTTGAACCAGTACTAAAATAGGATTAATGTTCTTGCTCAAGAACACAAAGTAGTGACGCTGGTGAGGCTTGAACCCGCGGCCCCTAGGTCTCGAGTCAAGCACTCTACCACTGAGCCACTGCCCTCTTCGCATTGCTTTAACCAATATAAGCCAAGCGTCCTTTTTGTTGGATATATGCAAAAAATGCAGACCAGAACAGTGCAGATATATGCAAACACAGTCTCCACTGTTTTCTTACAGAATATTCTTTTAGAATTTGAATAAAAATGAAAAATACCAACCAACAACCCTTAAAACGGGAATAGACTGGTCCAATGATAAAGAGTAGGAAATTCCATTCGTCATAAGGGTTAAAAAGGTTGACCCTTAACTCACCACTATTTTTTGTCTTGAAAATGTTGTCTGCTTTTTTGCATCTGCTGCATATATTCAGGTGCACTTCAGACTAGATTTTTTCATGGAAAAGCAAACATTAAGAGCCCTGATCAGACTGCCTCCAAGACAGCAGTCTGATCTGGGTCCATATTGTTTGCTATATAGGCTACTTAAGAACATAAGTAGATGAGAGCAGCAATGGACAAAAATCATGACTGGTGGGCTAAGGGTTAAGCTTACATATTTGGTATAGTGCAGGTAAATCACCATTTCCATAATTACAGAGAAAATACAGGGAAAAACTTTAATATGGAAAAAATAACAAATCAAGGGCAACTAATTTGCCTTAAACCATTAAAACCGAATACACTGATAACATGTACAACTAAACCTAGCACTAATCATCCTGAAAAGTTTGGGGGAAAGCTGCCAATCAGTAACAGATGAAATATGCTGACAAATACAGGGATTAGCATCATTTACTTTCATGGAAGGGATATGATAAATGGGTTAAACAAACAAAAGATGGTTCCGAAAGATAACGGAATGGTTCTAAGGTAGAAAGGATTTATAAAATAAATATGAACTTTTAAAACTCTCAGTAGTTTGACCTACACAGGCAAAAGTCAAGGGTTTTTCGTGCTTACAATGTTCTGGCATACTGAGTGGCTTTCATTGTACACCGTACAATGCAAGCATCTCCTGAATAAACAAAGTACAATATGGGCCATGGAGCGAGAAAATCTGACTTAGTTGCCTGCGAACAACAAATGCTCAGACCAGCCTGCACATGCCTGCAGTCTGATCAGCACCTTTGTTGTTCGCTCCATGGAAAGTATAATAATTCAACTTACTACACACAAATATTAAAATATTCTAGCTAGTCTCTGTAACTGGGCAGTTGGTTTAAGTCTCACCTGGTTGCAAACCCTGAAGACATTTATCTTAATCAAGGCCCATATAGAAGAGTATCATGACACGTTTCACTCCTGTAAAGTTTGGTGGAAATCGGACCAGCTGTTTTCACAATTAAACAATGAAGCTTCAGCTTGAGGACCTTGACCTCATTTTGAGAGAGGGAATGCTTCGCTGGTTTGGGAATGTGGAGCATTCGAGTGTTGCAATCAGAACAGCATATGATATGCAGATTGTCGGCAAGCGGGGGGCTGGGAGGCCCAAGCAAACATGGAAGAAACTGACAGAGAAAGACTGCCGTAAGTGGAAGCTCACCACAGTTGACCCTCAAGAAAGGAGCACCTGGAGATCAGGTGTGAGATCTGCTATGCGTGCAGCTAGCCAGTTACCTGGAAAGGGGCCCACTGATGTGGATGATGCCCCTGCACCTTAATCAAAAATCCAATTATGATATGATTATGATGAAACTGACACATTTAAATATTGAAAAAATGAACACATCAAGGAACATAACTCTGCCATGAAAAGCCTAACAATTTGCACAATTAGATCTGCTGACGCCTTGTTTGGGAGTGATACAACGCCATGCATTAAAATCTGTAAACCACTGGTGGTTTACATGGTGGTTTACACATTTAGTAATCTTATGGGATGACATTCATAGCAGTGTTGCGAACATAATGACACAATCTTAACTTTTTAACGCCAAAAGCGCAATTTCAAAGTAGTTTTAATGTCATATGATAAATAGAATCTACCATTCTTGCCTCTGTATTATTGAACTTATTAAACTCGTTGCCAAAAAGTGATAAAATGCTCCGCAAGCCTCCCATTTTATCACTTTTCCCAACTCGTTTAATAAATTCAAATATAGTAAGAAGTGAGCAAAGCTTACATACCCCGGC
This sequence comes from Loripinus fragilis, assembly GCA_964019695.1. Lineage (NCBI taxonomy): Eukaryota > Metazoa > Mollusca > Bivalvia > Lucinida > Lucinidae > Loripinus > Loripinus fragilis. The sequence continues at coordinate 27,140,897 of OZ026525.1, read as the reverse complement.
AGTAGCCATCAGAGGTTGTAACACTTTCAGAGAAAAGACAAAAATTTTAAAGATTTCATAATCCTAAATCAAGTAGTTGCTGAGAAATCTTTGACAGTAAAATGTCCATATGTATTAAATAGGAGTGACAGAAGGAAAAATTGAAAATTTGAAAAAAAAAAAGGCAAAATGAGGATGAGCATCTTAATTTTCAATTACACAATACACTTTGAGTATCTGAAGGTGAACACAAAATTTGAAAGCACTGGCTCCAATACGACCCTAGAAATCTGTGTTAGAAATTTTCATTGGAGACAAAGAAACATGAACAAATAAAGGGACTGATAAGCAATATGTGGCTGCTTTATTGCTACACAATATAACTCATCACTATCAAGTTTTGTAACAAATTTCAGAATCCTAACTCAAGTAGTTGCTGAGAAATCTTTGACAGAAAAAAATGTCCATATGTATTATATAAGAGTGACAGAAGGAAAAAATGAAAACCTGAAAAAAGAAGACAAAATGAGGATTAGGATCTTAACTTTCATTTACACAATACACTTTGCCTACCTGAAGGTGTACACAAAATTTGAAAACACTGGCTCGAATAGGAGCCTAGAAATCTGTGACAGAAATTTTCATTGGAGAGAAAGAAAAATGAACAAATAAAGAGCTTGATAAGCAATATGTGACTGCTTTTTTGTTACACATTACAACTCATCACTATCAAGCTTTGTACCAAATATCAGAATCCTAAGTCAAGTAGTTGCTGAGAAATCTTTGACAGAAAAAAATGCTCATATGTATTATATAAGAGTGACAGAAGGAAAAAAAGAAAAAATGAAAAAAGAAGGCAAAATGAGGATAAGCATCTTAATTTTCATTTACACAATACACTTTGCCTACCTGAAGGTGTACACAAAATTTGAAAACACCGGCTCCAATAGGAGTTGAGAAATCTGTGACAGAAATTTTGATTGGAGAGAAAGAAAAATGAACAAAGAAAGGGACTGATAAGCAATATGTGGCTGTTTTTTTGTTACACAATACAACTCATCACTATCAAGCTTATTACCAAATTTCAGAATCCTAAGTCAAGTAATTGCTGAGATATCTTTGACAGATAAAAAAGTTTACAGACAAACATACAACAGACAAACAAACATAAATACAGAAAAGGCAAAAACTATATACCCCCTATATACTTCGTACCGGGATAGAAATCTGTGACAGAAATTTCGATTGGAGAGAAAGAAAAATGAACAAATAAAGGGACTGATAAGCAATATGTGGCTGTTTTTTTTTGTTACACAATACAACTCATCACTATCAAGCTTATTACCAAATTTCAGAATCCTAAGTCAAGTAGTTGCTGAGAAATCTTTGACAGAAAAAAAAAGTTTACAGACAGACAGACAAACAAACAACAGAAAAACTAACATAATTACAGAAAAGGCAAAAACTATATACCCACTATATACTTCGTACCGGGGGTATACCTTGAAAATATTAACCTGATCCTGGCCTTTATCATTAACATAATTTCACAGCCGATTGAGCATCTAAATATATCTTCGGCGTTCATCGTACGACTAATACGGAAATGCACGTGGTACTTCTTAACACAATAGATGTATATACCTCTATAAAGCTCAATTGGCTATCAGTTGCTAGGGTGGCTCAGTGGGTAGAACACGTGAATATTGCACACTTATATTTTTAAGCTCTGCGTTGTTAGTTCGAATCCTGCACGCTACATTTATTTTTGTAACTACTTTAAACACTTTTGTTTTATTTTTATTAAATTTTCTCCTTTTGCAAAATTGTTTCTCCATTTTAATTGATTTGATCTCTTTGGTGACAATAACATTCACTCGTAGGATCCGTAACACTGTACTTCAACGATCGCCTGTCGCCTCTTCAGTTTTTAAGATATGAGCTGCGACATGATATTTCCAACAATGTGGTATTTTGACACGAATAGGCGCAGGTGAGTCTGTGCACCCTCCTTTTAAGAATTGAAACTAAATGCTGTTAATTCATTAGCTTACCAGGCATAGAATATTCAAGTGACTAGGAAAGGCTCTTATCAGACTGTGTGTATGCTCATGCTGGTCTGCGCCTTTGCTTGTCGCACATACCACATTGTTGGAAATCTCATGTCGTGGCTCATATATGGACCTCCTTGCTGTTCTTTAGAGAAATGCTATGATCTGCAATAACTTATTTATTTTGCTTTGGAGGCAAGAGCACGGGTGTAGACCTATTCCCAAACTAAATTCTAACTCCAAGCAGCAAGAAGTTGCTAGTCATTACATTTTCAAAGAAAGCGTGAACTTACATTTTTTGTGTTTATGTGCATTTCTTTGACATGAAAACAAAGAAAAATGAAAAAAAAAAGTTGCGTCGACCAGGATTCGAACCCATTATTTACGTATCTGTAGCTATGCTGACTAACCACAAGACTACCGTGGAAAGTACAACTACAATGAGTTATCAATGGATCTCATCCCAATTGAACCAAGACGTTTATTTTCGTAATTGCTCGAAACATACCGATTGCACACGATCCATCACGAAAAACTATATATTCAGTGTTAGTACTGTAATAATTTATTCATGCATAAAGGTCAGGATCAGGTTAATATGGTAGAGGTATATAATAATACATGAACACCCATGAAAGATCCTCTATGTATTACCTCTATTTTTCTAGCTGCCTGTTCAATGGCCTTGCTGGTCTGATGCATCTCTGAGTCAACCATATCACCAATCTCCTCTACTTTAACATCTTCTGTCTTAGGAATCAATTCTTCTGTTAATATCTTCATTGCTTCAATATTCTTGATAGTTTCCTCAATATCAGATGTTATATCACCACCTAAAGAACAATTAAAACATGCACTTAATATGCTCTTCAGTCTTAAGGTTAAGTTCTTCTATTAATTACTTTATTGTTCTTGTTACATGTAGTTTTCCTACATTCTACGTCTATCTGGACTATCTCGCCAGTGCCTCCACTGCTCATATACATAAAGCATGAAGTAGATGATGACTTAGACCAGAATTGAATGTTAATAACAATATTCATATTATAGTAATTATTTAATCTTACACTATGTTAATTGCAGTGTTGTGCCTAGAGCGCGGCATTGCACGATTCCCACCATTTTACAGCTGATGTCCCTGAAAAACGCACCCCAGCTCGGGCCTAAGGGTGCACCTCAAAAATCCGCTTATTTTTTCGCTGTTTACTACCATTTCCGTATTTAGTGTAACCTAATAAAGGGAAGTAAATAGCTCAATTTAGACTGGCACATGGCATTTACCTATGATAAATGTCGCATTGGATATTGATTTCTCAACCAGTCCAATACACAACAACAATGGCGTAAAACTCGAATTTCATAGCAGAAGGCCAGAAAAAAGCTACTTTAATGTATAGAAATAGTAAATTTGCTGGTGAATTCAAAACTAGGGCAATAGCAGAAACTACTTCTCTGTCATCTACACCCCTTCTCGAGCCAAAACTATGGACATCAAGCTCAAATTTAAATAAAAAATGAACAAAAATTTCCGGATAACTATTCAATTTATCACAGGTAAAAATTTGAAAGATTTGGTGTGTCCCCCAAAATTTGTGAATGTCTCCCTGAAATTCAGGTATAGGGACACCTGTGTCCCCTAGAAATCCTGACCTAGGCTCAACACTGTTAATTGCCTAAAAGATTATTCCTTTTTCCAAAGCCTTTAGAACATTAAGGCCACTCTCCCTGGAAGCTCTACATGAGTTAGGCAAGGTCTCCCCTGACTCAATCTGATATACCTTGTTTCACCCAGATGTAATTTATAATGACCACTAATCTCTTACAATCTTATATTACGTTACCTATCTTTAACTTTATACCTTTTTCCAAAGCATTTAGAACATTAAGGCCACTCTCGCCAGAAGTTCTACACGAGTTAGACAAGGCTTCCCCTGACTCTATCTGTGCTGTGGACTGCGATGTTGCTATACCATGTATCACACAGTCCCCCAGGTGATGAGAAAATCCAGTTATACACTCTACAAACTTCTCTAAATCTGAACGAAAAAAAAAACACACATTAGAAAATAGGTATTGATTAGCAATTTTCAGCATACAGTATAACCTGCCTTAAGCGGCCACTCAAAAAGAAGCCCAAAATTTGGTTTTCAAGGCCGATTATCGCTTAATGCAGGTCAAAAGTATTGCAGAATGCTCCAAGAGAGCATTCTGTAATACTTTCGACCTTCATTAAGCTATCATTTGTCTTTAAGACCATTGTTTTGTCTATTTTTGAGTGGCCACTTAAGGTTTTACTGTATAAGAGGGATTATATTCTTATCCATGAGTTTAACATTTTGAATTCTGATGTATTTTCGCATACAATAAGGATGATATTGTTCATTCTTGCATGGGAATTCGTTACGCGAAGCCGTTTGAAGCCCCAAAATCCATGTTCAAATCATGAGATTCTTGTGCTGTTTGAACATGGCTTTTACTTGAAAAAGCCTAAACTGGGTCCTAATTTGTATGCATGACATTACCCTGGAAAGCGTTGTGGCCGTGACTGATCATTTGGCCGATGCTTTCGTTCCCGAAACGTTGCACGCGTACATATGACGTTGTGGCGAAGAATGACGTTCGAAAGTTTGACGCTGACGCCATTTTGTTTTGAGAAATCAAGTGTAAGGAAATGGATATTTAATGTTTAAGCGACTTTTATAGCGCGGTTTATGCTGAAATCAGGTAAAATATGCAAGAATAACGATCACACATGTTTGTTTCATTGAATTAACACTTGCCGGGTCCCTCAGACGATATTTGAACACTCGGCCTAACGGCCTCGTGTTCAAACAGTTTCCTCAGGACCCTGCAAATGTTAATGCGTGAAAAAACATGTATGATCCCTATATTCTTGCATGGGAATTCATTACGCGAAGCTGTTTGAAGCCGCAAAAGCCATGTTCAAATCATGAGATTCACGTGCTGTTTGAACATGGCTTTTACTTGAAAAAGCCTAAACTGGGCCCTCATTTGCATGCGTGACGTTACACTGGAATGCGTTGCGGCTGTGACTGATCATTTCACCGATGCTTTCGTTCGCGAAAATGTTGCACACGTATATATGACGTTGTAGCGACGTAATGACGCTCGAAAGTCGACACTGACGCCATTTTGTTTTGAGAAATCAAGTGTAAGAAGAGGGATATTTAATGTTTAAGTGACGTTTTCAGCGCGGTTATGAAGAAATCAGGTAAAATATGCGAGAATAACGATCACACATGTTTGTTTCATTGCATTAACACTTGCCGGGTCCCTCGGACGTTGTTTGAACACTCGGCCTAACAGCCTCGTGTTCAAACAGCTTCCTCGGGACCGGGCAAATGTTAATGCATGAAAAAACATGTGTGATCCCTATATTATATATTTCAAGGGGTCACAGGCAAAAATTTCAAAAAAATTATATACTTCAGTCCCTATAGATTGTATTTATCATAGTAAACAGTGCAGGCCCTGATGAAATGCTGCACGTTGCAGCATTTCATCTGGGTCTTCACTGTTTGCCAAAATACCCCTTTACCCCCTTTACAAAGGCTTAAACATATGTTCTGGGTGCTCAAAGGAATGGTCTCAAGTAGATAGATCTTTTTAAAGTGCTCACACTATGTGTTTTGGTCGATGATCAAGGGTGGTGCTCTTCTTCAATGCATCAAAACACTTAAAACTTTACCAAACTTAGTGAAATGAAAATCAGGTTATCTTGTCCTTAATTTTTACCAGTTTACCAGATATCTCAACCCCTTAAAAAACAGTTTTTATCAAAATATCTTGCTAAATCTCAATCTTTAAAAGGAGTATATATCCAAAATCTGACATAACTAAAACAAGAAAAAAAAATAGTTAAGTACTTTTCCATGATGAATGTATTAATAAAATTTCTTGACACTAGTATGTATGGCTCCGAAGCTACTGTAACTGATAAAAGAGGCTATCATTTAGTGTGATATTTTATAGGAAATTTAGTTTTAAGGCAACTGTTATGAGGTAAAAGTTAAGCATTTTTGATGTAAATTATTTTTAGCATTTTTATACCAAAATTGTGTCATTTTGTAAATTTCTTTTTTTTAAAATTTGTTTCTCTTTCCATTATTGTTGTGGTTGTTTTTTTCTATTATTGTTGTGGTTGTTTTATCTTCCTTTAATTTGGCAGGTGCAAATGTATGATAAAACCAAGCTAAAGAAAGATTATCCTTTCTTAACCCTTGTCCTGCTGAACCCAAATTTATCTGTTGTTTTTGAAAACACTGTACATCCAAATCAGGGGCCAATTGATGAGGCCATCTGATCAGGATCCACACTGTTTTCCATTATGTCTGTAAGTGTGTACTTACAAATGGAATGCTTCATTTTAACAGGAATAAAGTGGGGAGAAGTGTTTTGCATAAAATAATATTCAGCATGACAAGAGTTAATAAAGTCATCTATCAAGCAACCAGCTTATCTTCATGGACTGGATTGAGCCATTTTAATAAGGTTATGAAGTCTATGTTAAGACATTCATATCTATCAAGGTTTATCACATCTTGGTTAATCTTGATAGTTTATATGATTGTAAAACTTTATTTGTAAGACATGCTAATACTGCACCAAAGATAAACTGTTTGGTCAAAAGGTTGAAAATGGGTGTGTCTTAAGTCTCCAGTTTGAGAGAATTTTGGATTTTTTTGAAATATGGAAGGTAGTTAGGAATTGCCAACTGAAGTGATAACATCTAGTTTGGATTCATCCAACTACATATACATATAAATTTATTTAAGCTTGGATTTTACCAGCAACTAAACTTATATTCTTCGAACTTTGTAAAATTGTTTTATGGTATAAATTTGGAACTGCCAATTTTGTTATTTGTTGAATAGAGAAATTTATAATCAGAAAAGTGAATAAATTAGAGAACAAGACATTTTTTTATTCTGTCTCCCCTTCTCCCAAAATCCACGAACAGTTAAAATATACGTCCAAGAGCTTTATAATACAACATATGAGTGGAGCAGTAAATATTTCATGTTATCCCATCAGATGTCACATTATATTCCCAAATGCATTAGAATGTATGCACATAAGAATCCATCATGAATGTGAGGGTGGAATAGAGAAATCCGTCCCGAGGATCAACGATTGGTATCACGAGGCTAGCCGAGGGACGGATTTTTCTATCCCATCCTAACATGACTAATGGATTCTTTTTTTTGCTCACCACAGTACCGCATTTTATATTTGAAAAACATGAAAAAGGCTTTCAGAAAATCCTGAATACGCCGAGATGCGACATGGTGACATAATTTTAACATTACAATGACATCACAGATCGACATGCGGCCAACGTATGGCCAACTTGTGGCAGTTCATTTTTATCTTTCCCTAGGGCTGGTATAGGTATGTGAGATAGAATATTATCACATGGGTAAAAAAAACGGAAACTCCAATCTGGTAAGTGAGAATTACTTTTCTTACCTTTCCTATCTATATTATATATATTGTGAGATTCTTTTAGTTTATTTAGACTTGAAATCACAGGGTCGCATCGTAGAAGCAGAAATTCTGAAACAAAAAACCCAAAACAGAAATAAGCCAATTCATGAGATTTTGTACTTATCCCATATGTGTGCAGCAAAGGCTCAGGCGAGCATGCAAAATGTGCAGTCTTGCAAGAGCCTTCGCTGCTTTCACACACAAAGTCAAAATATAAAATTTAATAATGTTCATATTATTAACATCCTCATTAAAGAACATAAATTCATTGAACAATGAAAATAATTATGATTATAGTGATCTATCTTATTTCTCCCGTCTTTCTAAAGCACTTTCCTCATTACAAGTAGATGTAAATGTAATTGCGATGGTTCTATCAAATAACCTTTGAAATTGTTTATATTATCACCAATTGATAAATTGAGGGCAAACAATAACATTTCGTACAAAATTGAAGACATTTATTTAGTTTTATTGAAATACGCTGCCAACTTAATCTCCAAGTACAGTAATACCTGTGTAAAACAGCCACTCTCAAAAAGACCACAAATTGGCTTTCAATGCCAATGATCGCTTAATGCAAGTCAAAAGTATTGCAGAATGCTCCAATGGGAGCATTCTGCAATACTTTCAACCTTCATTAAGCTACTATTTGTCATTAAGATCTTTATTTGGTCTATTTTTGAGTGGCCATTTTACACAGGTTTTACTGTATAATGTTATGTCTTTAATGGAGGACCGCATGAGGCTAAATGTGTATACCCTCTAATAATATTGTCAATAAATAAATTAATATTACCTGCTGTACATCGAACAGTAGTAAAGGTTGGATTGTGGAACTGATCTAAAGCATCTTGGATAAAGGCACGCCCTTCTTGGATACTTGACTCTGGAATAAATAACATGTCACATGTCACATAGCTTTTCTAATTTTGGAAATCCTTAAACACACTGGATAGGTGGCAATCGAAAATCCACTTAACAATCCACGAAAGTGGATCAAAAACCGCTAGAAACAGTGTTTTTGATTGCCATTTGTAGCCAGTCGGGCGACAAATGACAATTGAAAACTCTGTAACTATTTTTAACTACGTTCGTCGATAGTATTTAAGTATTAACATGTTTGATTGCCCCCTATCCGGTATGTTAAAATGGACTCTGATTTGATTTTAAGGGTTTTCTAATTTTGAAAATCCTTCACAAATCAGGGCCCATTTTAAGCATTTTCAAAATTAAAACCCTTAAAATGGGCACCGATTTGTTTGCGAATCAGGGCCCCATTTTAAAGGTTTTCAAAATAAGACCTGTGGAATAAAATAGTGTATGTGATTTTGTTGCATGGGGCAGACCATCCGGCAAATCTGTGCACTCTGATCACAGCTTTTGCTCTTTACTCTTTGGAAAGAGTTTGCACATACAAATTTCAATATTCTAGCTATTCTCCGTTACTGAGTAAACTGTTTGATTCTTACTTGGTTGCAAACACCAAAGACAGACTTTCTCACATCACGGCTCATTAAATAGATTAATACTAACACATGATTCATACAGGCAAGGCTATGTAAAATTCAAGGACTTTTCAAGGACTTCTAAAAACATATACTACAGTTTTCAGGGACTAGAAGTTTATGGAACATACTGAATTTTACATTAAAATCTAACTTCCCAAATGATGGGCTGATTGAACAGAAAAATAAGTATCAGAAACTTAGCATAAAATTTTTGTCCCTTTATTTGGTGCAGCATTATGCTGCACCAAATAAAGAGACAACAATTTCATACTAATTTTAGTCTACATTAAAAGGATTAAGTCTTACAGAAAATAGTGAAATTTAAGTACTTTTCAAGGCCTTATAGTGATTCTCCAGTACATTTCAAGGCATTTTTCCTTTTTAAGAACTTTTCAAGAAAGCCCTTCATATTCAAGTACTTTTCAAGCCTGTGCAAACCCTGTAACAAATGAGACAATTTATCGCTCAGATAGGAAGGCAATGTTATTTGTACTAGTCAGGGCAAAAATACCATTGTTGGCATGCTAAAATTAATAGCCAGGGCAAATTTCATGCACATGTGAGCTGAGCATGAAAAAACATTAAAACACCGGGGCCCATTCTTACCAAGAAGTCTTCTATGTAAAGCATCTAAGTCCCCTGTAAGCCTCGACTCTGTGGACTGTTTGTCTGTTGATAACTTGTCTAACTGTTCCTTCAATGTCGTGATCTGTTGTTGAAGATTTTTCTCCATATCAGATTTATGACTTTCCGTTTCAGATAAGGAATTCTACAAGAAATTAAGATATTACTGCATCTCAGATTTATGGCTTTTCATTTCAGATAAGGAATTCCAGAATAAATTATTTCTCCATCTCAGATTTATGGCTTTCCATTTCAGATAAGGACTAAAAGAAATTAAGACATTACTGCATTTTTCCATCTCAGATTTATGGCTTTCCACTTCAGATAAGGAATTCTACAAACATTAAGACCAAGACATATTGGTAAATGTTCTAAAGTTTCGAACACTAGTTGCCTGCCAAAAGGCATAGACAAACAGGACAGACCCAGATCAGACTGCTTATGAAGAAGCAGTCTGATCAGGGTCTTCCCTGTTTGCATTTCGAGACTTTCAACCCTGATAACTAACATTTTATTTGCGAACAGAAAACGAAAAGTGTTCCAAATTTTAGAACAGTTACTTTAAGACATACTGAGCCAGTTCGTGACAGGCCTCCAGATAAGTGTGTGTATTGAATTTTTTCTTCTTTTTTCTCAACCAAAACGTATGTTGTGAGCACCCAAAACATACATAAAAACTGATAGTTAAAAAAATAATTACATATTTACGCTCAAAAATTTTGTACACCTATGCATAAGATTTGGTTCTTAATGCACTTTGCGTAAAGTCATACTTTAAACATATATGTCCAGCTATCTGATGGAACTAGAAATCTAAATATTGGCCTGAGCCTTCATCTACATTCTAATTTTGCGTTTGTGAGCAGCGGTGGCTCAGATGAGACTGCACATATGTGCAGGCTCATCTGAGCCATCACTGCTTGCATGTGCCAAAATTACCAAAATCTGATGAACTTGCTAATATAATTATACTCAGCATCAATGAAAAGTTACCAGATATGAATCAAACTTTATTCTGCATTTAAAACATCTGAAAAAATCATTTTGGGTAATATCTTTGTTTAGGACACTTTACAGTTTTGACAGCATTATTGCATCCTATCTGTTCTTGTAACTGTTCCTCCGAGGTTTGTTTATCATGTCGTAATGAACTAAGATTACTTTGTAACATATTTATCTGTTCATTAAAGCTGCATAGTCTGTAACTTTTGATATTTTTTCGAATTTTTTTCCTTTCTTTTTAAATCATTTGTAAAAGTAGAATTAAGTTATGTTTTCACAATAAATCTGTTCACTATAGCTGAAAACTGCACGGAAAAGTGAATTATCTTATAAAACAGGTGTGTTTTTCTCTTGTTGGTAATTATTTGCGTCCCTCCAATAATTATAAACAGTTAATTTTAACATAAATGCTGTTGTTTTGATACTGATAATTTGTTAAGATTTACGAAATTGGTAAAATGTTAACCTGAATTTTAGTTATTTTACTGTGTTCTTGAAAAATAGAAACATAAGTTCTAAAATTAAAAGATCAAAAGTTACAGACTATGCAGCTTTAAGAGAATGGTCCATTTGTTCATTCCTTACCTTTAGTTTAGATATCTGTTCTTGTAACTGTTCCTCTGAGGTTTGTTTATCATGTTGTAATGAACTAAGATTACTTTGTAATGTGTTTATCTGTTCATTAAGAGAATGGTCCATGTGTTCTTTCCTTACCTTTAGTTTAGATATCTGTTCTTGTAACTGTTCCTCTGAGGTTTGTTTATCATGTTGTAATGAACTAAGATTACTTTGTAACATGTTTATCTGTTCATTAAGCGAATGGTCCATGTGTTCTTTCCTTACCTTTAGTTTAGATATCTGTTCTTGTAACTGTTCCTTCCAGGTTTGTTTATCATGTTGTAATGAACTAAGATTACTTAGTAACAAGTTTGTCTGTTCATAAAGAGAATGGTCCAAGTGTTCTTTCCTAACCTTTAGTTTAGATATCTGTTCTTGTAACTGTTCCTCTGAGGTTTGTTTATCATGTTGCAATGAACTAAGATTACTTTGTAATGTGTTTATCTGTTCATTAAGAGAATGGTCCATGTGTTCTTTCCTTACCTTTAGTTTAGATATCTTTTCTTGTAACTGTTACTCCCAGGTTTGTTTATCATGTCGTAATGAACTAAGATTACTTTGTAATGTGTTTATCTGTTCATTGAGAGAATGGTCAATGTGTTCTTTCCTTACCTTTAGTTTAGATATCTGTTCTTATAACTGTTCCTCCGAGGTTTGTTTATCATGTTGTAATGAACTAAGATTACTTTGTAATGTGTTTATCTGTTCATTAAGCGAATGGTCCATGTGTTCTTTCCTTACTTTTAGTTTAGATATCTGTTCTTGTAACTGTTCCTCCAAGGTTTGTTTATCATGTTGTAATGAACTAAGATTACTTTGTAATGTGTTTATCTGTTCATTAAGAGAATGGTCCATGTGTTCTTTCCTTACCTTTAGTTTAGTTATCTGTTCTTGTAACTGTTCCTCTGAGGTTTGTTTATCATGCTGTAATGAACTAAGGTTACTTTGTAACGTATTTATCTGTTCATTTAGAGAATGGTCCATGTGTTCTTTCTCATCTGTTGTTTGGTGAAGCCGAGATTCTAGCGATTCCACGGAAGATTTCGTTGTCGCCAACTCTGTTTCAAGTGACTGTTTCGTATCTTCTAAGAAGTGTAGCTGGGTCTCCAGGTCCTACAGATCAACAAAGTTACAGGACTTTAGTTAAAAGTTTTAAGAGTGCGTAATACAAAATTAATCTTCTTATTTCTCAACCAAAACATATGTTGTGGGTACTCAAAAGAACCGTCTCAATGAAACACGTCTTTTGAGCACCCAAAACATATGTTAAAACGGGTGGGTAAGAAAAAATTTATAATTTTACTCTCAAATTTTTTGTTTATCTAAACCTATGAAGTTATAAATATATGGGCCAGCACATGAGATTTGGGTACTTATGGGATATGCCCAAACGTCTCCTTTAAAAGCACATGCAGATGTATCCAGGGAGGCCAGAGGTCTAAACTCAAGCTTGAGGCTTTATCTACATCCATACTTTGTGTATGCAAGCAGTGAAGGCTCTGGCAAGTCTGTGCATTTGCACAGACTCACCTATGCCTTCGTTGCTTGACACTGTGATAAGTACCAAAAACTTGTTTACACAGTACTGGCTTATATATATTTTAATGCCTACAAAGGTTTAGATAAACAAAATTTTTGAGCGTAAAATTGCAAATATTTTCTTACCCCTCAGTTTTAACATGTGTTTTGAGTGCTCAAAAGAACCATCTCATTGAGGCGGTTCTTTTGAGTACCCACAACATATGTTTTGCTTGAGAAATAAGAAAATTATGTTTTTGTTGCTCATTCTTAACTAAAGGCCTGGCCTAAATGTTACATGAAAGAGAGAGGGTATACATAACATAAACTTGTGAATTCATTCACATTTAAAAGAACACACAACCAACTGTGCATTTAGGGAGTGCAGTGGCTCAGTGGTAGACTAGAGTGCTTGACTCAAGAGCGTAGGGCCGCGATTCGAGTCTCACCGGCGTCACTGCGGTGTGTCCTTGAGCAAGACACATAAATCCTAGCTTAGTACTGGTTAAACCCAGGAAGACCCATCCCTACATAACTGAAAGATTGTTGATTGGACATAAAGAATCAAATCAACAAACAAACAAATACCAACTGTGCATTTCAAAAGTTTAATGCAACTAGAATTGGCAGAGAATCTGACTATAGCCCCGCTGCAGTGCTTTGCATGCAGTAAAAGGCCAGAGTTTCTCAGGATATTGAGTGGTAACGTAATTCTGACATCAATCAAGGGCCATAACTCTCTTACAAATTTTCGAAAAATGACAGCTAGCAATCCCAATGAATATCTTGTCAGTCTTAATAGTTATATAAAGTTTGGTGAAATTCGGTCCATTTTTTCTCAAGATATAGAACGGAAACAAAATTTTGGCGTAAATCAAGGGCCATAACTCTGGTGCAAATGTGGGAAAAATGATATGTAACAATCCCAAGGTAGGTCTTGTCAATATGAATGCATATATATAATTTGGTGAAATTCTGTCCATCTGTTCCCAAGATATTGAAGGAAACAAAATTTTGACGTAAATCAATGGCCATAACACTGGTACAAATGTGCGAAAAATGTTGTGTAACAATCCCAAACTAGATCCTGCCAAGATGAATGCATAAATATATAAAATTTGGTGAAATTCTACCTATCGGTTCTTAAGATATTGAGCGGAAACAAAATTTTGGCGTAAATCAAGGGCCATAACTCTAGTACAAATATCCGAAAAATGTTATGTAACAATCCCAATGTAGATCCTGCCAAGATGAATGCATATATAAAATTTGGTGAAATTCTATTGATCGGTTCTCAAGATATTGAGCAGAAACGAAATTTCCGCGTAAATAAAAGTCCATAACTCCGGTATAAATTTTCAAAAAAATGACGTGAAACAATCCCAAGCTAGATCTTGTCAATATCAATGCATATATAAAATTTGGTGAAATTCTACCGGTTGGTTCTCAAGATATTGAGCGGAAACGAAATTTTGGCGTAAATAAAGGTCCATAACTATGGTACAAATTTTCAAAAAATGACGTGTAACAATCCAAAGCTAGATCTTGTCAATACCAATGCATATATAAAATTTGGTGAAAATATGTCTTGTAGTTCTCAAGATATTGAGCGGAAACGTAATTTTGACATAAGTAAAGGGCCATAACTCTGGTACAAATTTGGGAAAAATGATGTGTTACGATCACAAGCTGGATCATGTCAATATCAATGCGCATACAAAATTTGGATAAATTCTATAAAAGAGTTCTGAAGATATTGAGAGGAAACGAAAAAATTATGACGGACGAACCAACGGACAGACAGACAGAATGACAGACAACCCAAAGCCTATATAGCCCCCCCTTTTTCAAAGCGGGGCTATAAAGATACAAATATTTGAATTAACTCAGACCAGACAGTTCCCATCTTCATTTTACATCTCTCAGCAAACTTGTTCTGTATTTTTCTAGATATTTGACACTTTGAATGCTGGGAAATTTTGAATGCTTATTTGTAGCCTGATGATTTTTTTTCAAAATCAACATTTTTGAAAAACTCTTTCAGGAATACCATCAGAGTGTCAAACAGTTTGGATCCAGATCAGGCTCGACATTTTGTCGGGTCTGTTTGTTGGGCCTGATCTGGATCCAAACTGTTTTCAAAGGTTACCAGCAGACAACACTAGTAGGTAGCTGATGTGACTATTACTGATATTGCCCTGTACATAACCAAAAGGCCTTGTGGCCACTGGGCAAATGTGGACAAAGAAGACCAGCCTAGATTAAAGCACGGGACTCATAATGGCTTTTGTTGACTGTCAATTAGGGAATAACTGTATTCAAAACTTTCATTTGGCGAAATATATCGTCTGTTATACGGTCAGAAAAGCAGTTTTACTAAGATGCTTGAGCAGAGCCAAAAGACAGTCTGAAAAAAATCGCTAAAAAAGTAAGTTTTCCATTCAGTGCTTTTATGGTGTAAATAGCAAAAAAGATAATGTAATGCGCCGCTCTATTCTTTTAACATCTTAACTAAGCTAATGCGAGCTGCAAATTGTGTACGGTTTTGTCAGAATCCTGTTTGTCATGAGGTACATGAAAGTTGTTTACCTCACAACAAAAACGATTCAGATAAAACTGTAAACAATTTGCAGCTCACATCAGCTTGAATTAGAAGTTGAAAGACCAGAGTGGAGCACTACTTTCTCCCTTGTTCGCTATTTTACACAATAAAAGAAATATTTTTAGTTTTTAGGCGATTTTTGCAGGCTCCATATACAGAGTCGCCGGCTCTGTTTATGAAGTTTCCTACCAGTGTCAAGCCACCTCTGATACAAAGAAATTAAACGTAATTAAGGATGCAATCTACTTACAACAGTATATTGCGAATATACTCTGCAAATTTATAACATTATCCAATCAGATGTCACATTACAAAAGCAAGTTCAATAGAATATATGTTTGTATACATAAAATGAATGCACTAGCCAGCAAAAACAACTAATGGGTAACAAACTGAATTTTCAAATCATAATTCATAGCAAAGTTATCATCTCTCAGAATAAATATAAAAAAAAGAACCCCTAAAAGACAACCACAACAAAACAAAGAAAACATTTAACCTTATATTTAACTCTATGTGTCGTCTGCTGATCATTATTTTCAAAATTAACTTTTTCAAAAAATTCTTTCAGGATTACAATCAGAGTATCAAACAGTTTGGATCCAGATAAGGCCGGACTTTTGTCGGGCCTGATCTGGGTCCAAATGGTTTGCAAAGGTTATCAGCAGATGACACTGGTAGGTAAAGAGCTAATGTATAGCAGACAACTCTCTGAACTTTATCGCTAATTTTAATGACTGAATCAGGTTTGATAGTTCATGCCATAAACTATCAAACCTAATTTGCCCTGAAAACTATACAAAGATGTTACAATTGTCGTCTGCCCAAAACATAATTGACACAATAAGGATTGAAACAGTCAATTTGTAAGTTTACCTGAGCTTTCTGCCAGCCTTCGTAGAAGCCATCAAGTCCTGATGCCTGACAACACATGGAAATACTTTCAGTGAACAATATTATTGTATAAATCAGTTTTTATTCTCCATGTTGTCCATGCACCTTTCGTTTAGTCCTGCCATCAGAATTTCTGCATTAATCTCTAAATAGGGAGTGACTATAATTTAATTTTGTTTCTTAGGGCTGTTTCACATATACACCGAATCCAAACCAAAACCGAACCGAAACCGTAACGGCCACCGAATCGCATCGTTTCGTTTTCGGCAGTACTTTCACATATGAACCGAATCCGTGGACAAAATCTAAGAAAATGCCTGCATAATTTGGAATAATTTCCCTCTCAGATAGCAGAAATACATTTAAAAACAAATTGTTTCATGCCACTACATTAAGTTTGTGGCCTTTATAGTCGGTCTGGGTACTGTCCCACAAATGTCTGTAGTCAACAGTATTGTGCTTGTAAAATAATCGGACAATTGTCTCGCTGGACAATCAATCAGTGGCTTTCATGATTACTAAGTTTATACAACGCACGTGGTTTGTGTATGTGCCGATTTTATTAAAATTACCTGTCGTGTTTGCTGAAATTTGGCGACCGAAACCGAAAAAAATAAAATCAAAATCGTGCACGTTTTCGGTTCAGCGTTCGGTTTTGGTTCAGTTTCGGCGCATATGTGAAAGCTCTCATTGGGTTTAAGGCATTTTATTTTTTCGGTTCGGTTTCCGTGTGTATGTGAAATGGTCTTTAATCAATATATGTGTTGTGGGTGGTCAGAACCATCTCAATGAGCACCCATAACATATACAGTAAAACCTGTGTAAAACGGCCACTCTAAAAAAGACAGAAAATTGGTTTTCAAGGCAAGGGGAGCATTCTGCAATCCTTATGACCTTCAATAAGCTACCATTTGTCATGAAGATATTTGTTTTGTCTATTTTTGAGTGGCCATTTTACACAGGTTTTACTGTATTAAGCCTGATGGATAAGAAATTAATCACAATTTTATGTTCACTTCTTGTGCTTATTTGGATCAATGGTTTTGCCATTGGATTTATATAAAAGAAATGGTCCTTAGTCACAAGACATGTGACATTTAACTCTATGCATGCTGGGTAACTTTTCATTCTTTTTGTCGTCTGCTGGGGTTTTTTTTAATTAACTTTTTCTAAAAATTATTTCAGGAACAACATCATAGTGTCAAAAAGTTTGAACAGAGATCAGGCCCGACATTCTGTCGGGCCTAATCTGGGTCAAAACTGTTTGCAAAGATTACCAGCAGACGACACTAATAGATAAAGAGCTAATATGAGCATATCAAGTCATTAGACAACAAAATAAATGAGATTTTTCTGCTATTCTGAGCAACATTTTTGATGCATGATGACATAAATTTTATGAATGCAGAAATTCTGATGACATGACCCAAAATACATACCATGCAGACGGCATTCCAATCAAGAGACACTTCTTCATTCTTGGTGAATAAATGCTGCAAGCTGTTAACCCATTTATACAAATGGAATCTACCACCGTTGTTCATATTGTCTTAATAATTGGGATGGTCCAATTAGATGATAACGGTATTCAAATTTTTCATTTGTGGAGGTATATTGTTGGATATACGGTCGGAAATATAGTTGTGGGTGACGTGTAAGTGGAGCCGTAATATGATTTCTGACCATATATCCAAACCTATAACTCCCAAAATAAATATTTTAAATATGGTTATCTACATTCTATTATATAAAGGCATTCCAAAGTTAAAAAAATCAGTGAAAATGTACTAAGTAGCACCAACAGCAAGAAAAGCCATAATATCACCAAATAATTTTCATTTCCATTACTAAATATGTATTAAGTTAACAGTGTAGACCAAGATGAGATGCCACAGTTTGTGGCATCTCATCTGTGTCTACACTGTTTAAAGTGTTTTAAACGGTGGTAGACATACATGTGATGACAAGGGATTTGTAAGGTACAGATTGAGGACAATTAGCAGGCAACAAATGGGATGAGGGATGTCATGCAAAAATTATCTGCAGACAAAAATAAGATCATCAATTTGAGAAAAAGGCCTTACAGGTTTAATAGCCCTTAAAGTGCCAAGAAACAAATGCATCTGAAAATGTCGTCTGCTGAAGTCGTCTGCTGCAAATAATTGCCTAACATTAATGATGAATTCTGTATAGAAGCAAACAGTGTGGACCCAGAACAGACTGCTCCTAAAGGAGCAGTCTGATCTGGGTCCACACTGTTTGCCATAGATGCTTCTTAAACATTTCAGCAGACAAGAAAAGCAGACGACTTTTGTTCTGATTAGCCCTTTAAGGGTTAGGACAAGAGTAAGCCTGAACATCTTGGCACGGTCAATCAGGTACCTGTTTTATTTTTTCTAGATCTGTATTTTTGGCGGTTGTGACGGCAAGTTGGGAGGTGACCTCGTCGGCTGATTTCTGCAGACTATCCTGTAGCACTTTTCTCTCGTCTTCCATGCGCGTCTTATCCGACTGACAATCCTTGAGAAACAACACACAAACATGCTCATGTTAGTTGGCAGCATGCGTAGTTACAACAAGATGCTCAATGCTCATCAATCATAATTTACTTTATAACCCAACCAACTATAAACAGAGTAATTGACTATTTTTTACTATGTCATGGGTCACTGAACTATTGCCCAGTCAATATTTTTGACTATTGACTGGCACTATAACATGGACTGGTTTCCTGCTTCCCTGTTAAAAACACACATGCGCTTATCGTCATGCGCGACAACGAAAGGCGCACGGTTCGTCTATGAAAGGAGACGTTGTGCAACAAAGGTGAAAATGAGCCACGCTTTGGTATCTTTAAACTCCAATAACTTTGTTGTTTATGGTCAGAAACATAAAGTGTTGGTACTCAATTTCTTACTTTGAACAATCAGAACATTTTGAGACCAAAATTGAGCAGATTTGGTGAAATTTTTTGTTTTGCAACAAAACCGCATAGTCTACAGCAACTCTATTCAAGAAACGCTGTTAAGTACTTCATCAACAGGGTTGGGTACCTGTTTGTAGTGTAGTCAAATTATTACCCCTCGGTACCGTAGACGACCTGATGCACTACCTCGGCCTTGTGCAATAGTGAATCAGGTCCTCCATGGCACCTCGGGGTAATAGTTTTGACTATACTACAAACAGGCATGAAATAACTGTATAATATTCCACCTTACAACTGTATATACCCCTATCTCTTTGCCTCCTGAGTAAATTTTCAAGCTTTACTTTGTCGTCTGCTATTTTTTCAAAATCAACCTTTTCGAAATAAAAATTTCAGGAATACCATAAGAGTGTCAAACAGTTTGGATCAAGATCAGGCTCAACATTTTGTTGGGCCTAATCTGGGTTCAAACTGTTTGTAAAGATTATCAGCAGATGTCACTAGTAGGCAAAGAGAAAGCACACGTTGTTTATACTATATGAACTTCTGATTTTCAGTCAATCTAGAGCTGAAATGAAAATTAGCGTGGATTCTGATCAGGCCAAATAAAAAATAGTAAGTGTGTTTCAGGTAACGTGTCTGAAAATTTTAGGTAGGATAGGCACACATATTTTTTTTAATCAATTTTTTTCTGGAAAAAAATATATAATTTTATGCATTTTGAAAGATATTTCCCCTTTCAAAATGCATAAAATTATATATTTTTTTCCAGAAAGCCTGAAAAAAATTCTAGGTTCCACAAGTAAATTTAGGTAGGGTCGGGTTACCCTAAACACAGGTGTTTTTTAGTTGGCCTAAGCTGGCTTCATCAGAAGCTGTCTGATAGGGATCAAAACTGTTTTCGAAAGAGGGTATTAATTCTGAATAAAAGTTATGCAAGCAGTACACTTATTCGGTCAAATATGGTAATGTAAATTCGGAAATTTTCGCAAGGGTTTTATTTTCGCGAAACTTCCCATATGCGAAGTTTCGTGAAAATAAAATCCTCACGAAACGGCTAGATCACTCTTTAGATTACTGACATAGGTAAATCATGCCCTAGTCGCAAATTTTTAGCGTCGCAAGAGTGTCTTTTAACGCTATTCATGAAAATAAAATTCTCACGAAAATTTCTGGATTTACAGTATTATTCAGCTATTCGGTCACTGTATCTTGTAAAGCTAACTGAGATAGGAGCCAGTTGGGGGTGTGGCTAGACAGTGACCTAATAGTTGAATAATACAATACATATTTCTAATACCCCCCAAAAAATCTAACGGTCTGTCTTATCTTCCATATTTCTAATTCCCCCAAACAAATCTAACGGGTGTATGATATGACTTGATTTTCTAAGTCAACAAGGGTCAAAGGACATGCCTCAAAAAGATAAGTCATATACCTAGTACATCTTTGCATGACGTATGATTTTTTTAGTTTTCTGCTGTTTTTTTTTCTCAAAATTAACTTTAAAAAAAATATTTCAGGAACACCACCTGTTTACTGAGTGTCAACCAGCCAGGATCCAGATCAGGCCCTGATGTCTTGTCTGGCCTGATCTAGGTCGCAGCTGTTTGCAAAAGCTTTTAGCAGAAGACATTAGCAAACAAAGAGTAAGTATGATAGAGCATGCACAAATAATACCATCAAACTCAATAGAAAATCAAGTGTAGCTAATTCATAAGTGTACATGCTTATCAACCATCATGCACAATTGGTGAAGACCGACTGATTCATGTGATATTCTGTAGACAAGAAACAATCATGCAAACATCCACACTAATGTTAGAATGGCAGAAAGTGTAGACCCAGATCAGACTGCTCTGTGAGCAGTCTGATCTAGGTCAACACTGTTTGCCTACGCCTTTTTGTCAGTTAGCATTGAAATTTTTGGAAAAATTACCAACCATGCAGGGTAATTTAATCAAATTTACCCACTTTCTACTATTATTCAACTAAAATTTTGGCTATTAGGTCTTAGAAAACAAGTAAAATGTAGGACAAGCCTATGCTTCCTGAGCTGCTCATTGGCTCTAGTAGTGGTAGCTTGTCAATGGGGAATGTCTATGAAAAGGTTACATTTCAATACTAAATTCATCAAAGGGCCATAACTCTCAGAAAACTATCCAACCAAAGCATGCAGGCCAAATGTACATCTACCCTTGATCCTTAAGGTTCCCAAAGTGTCTGTAAATATCCAGCCAATAATCTCAATTAATTCAGTAATGAATTCTCTTGTCAAAGGGCCATAACTCTAGAAATAAATCGTCTGACCATACCATGCTCATGACATGCACATCTTATCTCTCATTTTTTTAAAAGTTATTTTCAAGATTTTTTGTACAAACGGACATGCAACCTTAAAGACAATTTTTTAAATACAAGTAAACTATAGCATGCTTCATGTGTAAAATAGATAGTGGTATATAAATGGCAATGCAAAAGAGGAATTATTTTCACATTTCTTTAAACCCATACATGTCAATGTAATATCATTAAGACTGTGGATCCTGATCAGCTAGCTTCTGAAGAAGTCAGCTTGTCTGGATCTCCACTACTTTCAAAAGGGGGTATAGAAGTTTAAAAAGTGATGAATTCTGTTGAACCTTTTATTCTATTATTACTTCAATTGCGTTGAAATGATCTATTACTTATTATAAGGGTTTGCAAGTAGAAATTTCTAAGTTATCAGGCCTTCAGATTTATGGTGGGCACGTGATTTCATAATATGGCCCATCACTTTCCAAGGCAGTGGGCCCAGTGGACCCATCCTTTTTAGTTGTGAAAAATCTCACTTAATAAGAATATTCATTTTACAGCGAGACTACAAACTCCACAAAACAGAAAGAACATGTAGGTAGTCAATAGTAAACTCTGTCTTAAGCAGCCACTAAAAAAAGACAAAACAAAGATCTTAATAACCAATGGTAGCTTAATGAAGGTTGAAAGGATTGCAGAATGCTCCCATTGGAGCATTCTGCAATACTTTTGACCTGCATTAAGCAACAATTGGTCTTCTTTTTTGAGTGGCCGCTTATGATATGGTTTACTGTATAATCAGCAGTCAATATACTATATGCATACAAGTGTCTGTGTCAGTGTGTATACAGGTATAAAATATACTACCCAAATGTCAAGTGTGTTTAGTTTGATATGCTTGGGCCCATCATTTCAGAAAATGACCCACCATTTTTTGATCCATGGGTCTATTCTGCCCACCAATCTTGAAAAAAAATCTGAAGCCCTGAGTTATTATTTTAATGAATATGGTGTTTATAGCAATAAATAGTGTAGACTCTTATGAGATGTCATATCCTGCAGCATCTTATCTGTGGCTACACTTGATATTAGGTATAAATGTATGCTAATATGTGAAACATCACATAAGTATCCAGATGCTTATTGTTTGGCAAATTTGATCAAAGACTGTTAATTCTCCACCACAAGCTCTATTATCGTCGTACATTTTTGACAAGTATTCTGATCTGGCATGTAATTTAGAGTATGTAACAACAATCTTCAATCTTTTATGCAAAATGTTTTTATAGCCTAGAAGGCAGTATGAGATCTTGTTATTAACAGTTTGATTCTTGGGAAAAAATCAACTATTCTCTTCAAATGTCTCAGGTTAATTCTGCCAGACAATAGCTTCCAATTCAAAATTGTAATACATCAATAAACATAATAAAAAAGCTTATCCTTATAATTAACATTCTATGTGTGTAGTAAATTGGTATAAATAGAGGACTTAACATGAGTGCTCCTATATTAGTGTTCAGTCTAAAAAAACAAAAATCATAATTGCCAAACTTGCTAAATCCTCATTTTCAAGATTTATGATTTGAGTCCCACCAGTTTGCGACCGAAAAACAAGTGTGTTGTTTCATCACAGCCACTTAGTTTTAGATGATAAATTCTCTGTGATGATACATTGAAAAAGTTAGGTACAGTGTGGTGGTCTGTTTATTTGTTGATTTCAGTTATTTTTCAGATCTTTCAGTTATTTGGGGACGGATCGTCCTGGGTTGAACCAGTACTAAGCAAGGATTAATGTGTCTTGCTCAAGGACAGGACACAGTGATGCCGGTGAGGCTTCAACACCAGCCCCTCGGTCTCGAGTAAAGCAGTATACCACTGAGCCACTGCACTCCCTTGTGGTGGTCCGTTATCTGTGATTGTGGCCATTCCTGTCATATTCACTTGTTGTTGTATTTTTCAGATCTGACCCCAAGGTTATAAACTTTTTCATGCTCAACTCAGCTGAGCAGAAAATTTATCCTGCTCTTGTTGGCATTTTAACATTCATTCGCATGATAAATACAACAACTGAGAGACTTAAAGCAAGGAATTTCTTTGTCAGTATTTTAGTTTTCATGAGCAGTTGAAATTTCCTGCTCAGTTGAGGTGAGCATGAAAAAAGTTCTATAACCTCGGGGCCTGGTGACATGGTTTGTTTGGTACCGTAGTTGTTCTAAAACTTTTAACACTCTCCTCTTTCTGTTCTCGACAAATAAAATGTTGCTTATCAGGACTGGAAGTCACAAAATGCTTGTTTTGTTTGTTTGTTTGATTTTGATTCTTTACGTCCCATCAACAATCTTTGAGTTAAACAGGGACGGGTCTTCCTGGGTTAAACCAGTACTAAGCTAGGATAATTGTATCTTGCTCAAGGACCACAACGCAGTGACGCCAGTGAGGCTCGAACCTGCGGCCCTTCAGTCTCGAGTCAAGCACTCTACCACTGAGCTCTTAAGAAGCAGTCTGATCTGGGTCTACACTGTTTGTCTATGCCCTTTTGGCAGGCAACTAGTGTTCGAAATTTTAGAACAGTAACTGTACATACCTTTATAATTTGTTCTTTTTCTTCTACCAGTTTCTTTTCTGCTGAATGTTGTTTAGTTATATCAGCATGCTGTAAATATAGAACAGAACATTCATTAACCCTTAAAGCCCCAATCAGGACTGCAGCAGATGAAAAATTTTTGCAACATTTTTTCCTATTTTTAGAAAAAATAAGGTATGATATTTCAAGAGAACCGTCTGCAAGCAGACGATTCTCTTGAAATATCATGCCTTATTTGTTATTTTTGAAAAGCGGCAAAATTTGAAATTGTCGTCTGCTGCAAATTATAGGTGGCACTTTTCACCTGCCAATGTTGTCTGCTGATAATCTTTACAAACAGTTTGGACCCAGATCAGGCCCCGACAAAATGTCAGGCCTGATCTGGATCCAAACTGTTTGACACTCTGATGGTATTCCTGAAAGATCAGCCCTGACAAAATGTTGAGCCTGATCTGGATCCAAACTGTTTGACACTCAGATGGTATTCCTGAAAGATCATGCCACGACAAAATGTTGGGTCTGATCCGAATCCAAACTGTTTGACACTCTGATAGTATTCCTGAAAGATCAGGCCCTGACAAAATGTTGGGCCTAATCTGGATCCAAACTGTTTGACACTCTAATGGTATTCCTGAAAAATCAGGCCCCGACAAAATGTTGTGGCTAATCTGGATCCAAACTGTTTGACTCTCTGATGGTATTCCTGAAAGATCAGACCCCCACAAAATGTTGGGCCTAATCTGGATCCAAACTGTTTGACACTCTGATGGTATTCCTGAAAGATCAGGCCCCGACAAAATGTTGTGGCTAATCTGGATCCAAACTGTTTGACTCTCTGATGGTATTCCTGAAAGATCAGACCCCCACAAAATGTTGGGCCTAATCTGGATCCAAACTGTTTGACACTCTAATGGTATTCCTGAAAGATCAGGCCCGACAAAATGTTTTGGCTGATCTGGATCCAAACTGTTTGACACTCTGATGGTATTCATGAAAGATCAGGCCCCGACAAAATGTTGTGGCTAATCTGGATCCAAACTGTTTGACTCTCTGATGGTATTCCTGAAAGATCAGACCCCCACAAAATGTTGGGCCTAATCTGGATCCAAACTGTTTGACACTCTAATGGTATTCCTGAAAGATCAGGCCCGACAAAATGTTTTGGCTGATCTGGATCCAAATTGTTTGACACTCTGATGGTATTCATGAAAGATCAGGCCCGACAAAATGTTGGGCCTGATCTGGAACCAAACTGTTTGACACTCAGATGGTATTCCTGAAATGATTTTTGGAAAAAAAATAATTTTGAAAAAAAAGCAGATGTCAAAAAAAAAAAAAAAAAAAAAAAAAAAAAAAATCCCAGCATACAATGAAATAAAAGTTTGTATTTTTCAAACCAGGGTTCCCACAGAAAATTGAAAAACACAATTCAATGATTTTTCCATGATTTTCCATGATCAACAATGTAATTTCCATGACTTTTAATGCATGGCCTCCAACCTCCCTTTTTAACGGCATCTTCACCACACTGAGATAAATGCGCAATGAAGTAACAGTAATGTATTTAAATAAGCATGCTTGTAGACCATGCATGCATTTTGAAATAATTAATACTTGAAACCACAAGTAGCCAGAAAACTAGCTGTCAGGCACACAAGTTTTGTGTGTCTGACAGCTATTTTTCAAGCTGCTGGCGGTTTTGTCAAATTTTTTCCACAAAATTCCATGACTTTTCCATGAATATTAAGGTTTTTTCAAATTCCATGATTTTTCCATGCATAGAACCTTTTTTTGGTGATTTTTCAGGTTTTCCATGATTTCCATAGCTTGTGGGAACCCTGTGAAACAGGGAAGCTACCTTCACAACTGTGCAAGAAGCGGATTAGCAAAATTTGTAGTTTAAGAAATCCAATTTTGGTGATATAGCTGGCTGAATGAAAATAAATGCAATTTGTTTTCTAGTGCCAGGTACCTTAATAATGAATGGTAGCTTGATACACTGGAAAGAAACAG
Organism: Loripinus fragilis; assembly: GCA_964019695.1. Classification (NCBI taxonomy): domain Eukaryota; kingdom Metazoa; phylum Mollusca; class Bivalvia; order Lucinida; family Lucinidae; genus Loripinus; species Loripinus fragilis. Next base: position 27,114,772 of record OZ026525.1, on the reverse strand, counting down.
ACAATGGGTACAATGATAATTGAGCGGGGATCTGAGAAAAGGATCCTTAAGGCATTTCAGCAATTATTACATAAGAGACATTTTTTTTGAATAACACCTAAAATGACAAAATTTCGCATGCTTTTATATTACCATGAAAATGTTGTTATAGCTTAATGTCATCAAAGTAGAAAACGTTCCTGATTAGTAAGGTTAACATCTTTCCTGACATCACATTCTAAACAGGTTACATATGTCGCTTCTAACTTCCGTATATTTGTTAAAATTATAGATAATAGCTTCAAACTTTCAGGAAATGCTCTTAAGAGGTTGTCCTTTGCAGAGGTAACATTAGCTAGATTTTGATTATCACAACCATAAGGTCCTTTTTGTCATATCCTGGCCCAATTGTAAATCAGTCTTCAGTAATTCAGCAATAAGAAGAGGTTTTTCTTATGAATGCAATAACTAATAGGTCTGTGTGCACACCAATCTAGGTCTTTTTGGGATTGTTTTGAGAGGGGAGATTTACGTTTGAGCGGATTCATAATACGAAAGAGCAGATTTACTTTTCCAGGTAAACATCCAAATGCAGGGATGGATCGATTGCTGGAAAGGGGGCTCATAAGTATAAAGGTATGGGGTTTGCTTTGTTGATTTTATCTCATTAATCTTAAATATCCCATGAAAATGAAATAAATTGGTCTCAATGAGACCAAATTATTTCATTTTCATAGGATATTTAATAGCGGGGAAGGGGTGCAAACCCCCTCTGGATCCACCACTGTAATTATCTATCCGCTCTTTTGACTGTATGGTTCTCTGCTCATTTCATACTCCATTACAGTATGATTTCTGTTCAAACGTAATTCACCCTTTAAACGAGAGCAAATTCCCATCAATAAAAAAAATCAATATATTACATACCTGCCGTAAAAGTGTGACATGTTCATCTCTCAGCTTCGAGTAGACATCTTTCATCTTCTTAAATCTTTCTTCATTCGCCTTACTTTGTTCTGTCAATCAAACAAGAACACATATGAGCCAGCTTGTAAGACTTTGGTACTTATTGCAATTAGGAACAACAATGGCTCATGTGAGTCTGTCTGCACATTTATTTGTTCAACCATTTGTATATTAACCCTTTACTCCATAATAACGCCTAATATCATGTATTTGAAAATATTATGGAAAATGGAGCATTTGCTCTTTTGGAGCAAATGCTCCATTTCCCATAATATTTTGAAGTGTTCAAAACTTAACCTTATTTTTTCATGATTTCTTTTCAATTTTGTCTAAAAATAGAAAATGATGTCATGATCTAAAAATAGCCTATGGAGTAAAGGGTTAATTAATTTGTTCACCTGCTTTGATACAATGAACCTGGGGTGTTTCATTGTACATATCTAGGGGTAATAAGTTAAAATTTCCAAATTAAGATGTACTTTAGTCCCTGAAGATTGTTTTATAAGCATTCTTCGGCATTTTATCTGGGTTCACTGTTTGTCAAAGTACCCATTTAGCGGTTTCCTGTATATAATGCGCCATTGGCTACAAAGTGCATTGGAAACTTTTATGCTAAAAAATAAAATAATATAAACTTCATTACATGTTTTCAAGTTTTGGACTGGGCCACTTTCCACAACTGGAAGTGTGTCGCATTGGTACCAGACTACTATGGATTGTGAGAGGGGTCTCAAGTTGAATGGGCTTTGTTGCCTGAAAACCTGTCTTCAGGTCATGCTCAAACCAGGCTGCTCAGCTGACTATTCATATTTTGCATCTAGCAAGTTTAGCTACAGTAAACCTGTGTAAAACAACCACTCTCAAAAAGGCCAAAAATTGGTTTTCAAGACCAATTATTGCTTAATACAGGTCCATGGGGAGCATTCTGCAATACTTTCAACCTTCCTTAAGCTATCATTTGTCACTAAGATCGTTGTTTTGTCTATTTTTGAGTGGCTGTTCTACACAGGTTTTACTGTATTCTACCTTCCAGAAAGTGAATAACAAAGGCGCTGATCAGACTGCATCAATACACAGGCTGGTCTGTGCCTTTGTTGTTAGCACACAACAAATTCAGATTTTCAAGAGATGAGGCAAAAATTATATCTTACTTTCAGCTTCAGTGAGTTTCACTGCTGCCCCCACATGAACTTTAGCCTTGGCAAGGTCCTTCTGCAGGCTATCCTTCTCCTGAAGAGCCTTGTCTGCCGAGAGACGAAGTTCTGATAATATCTTCTCCAACTTGGATATCTCGTCTTTTAGACTGGTAATGATTCTTTGGTCCTAGAATAGATTTACCCTTTCCTTCATGAGTATTCATTGTAAGCTCCACCCACTATGAATAATTATCTAAATACAACCCAAACTTTTCAGGTTTGCGCAAAAAACAAAGAAATTACTTGTCAGGCCCACTAGTGTATGATCATATCTACTTCCCCTTCCTTCATGAATATTCATACTAAGCTCCACCCACTATGAATAATTATCTAAATAAACTTTTCAGGTTTGCACAAAGAACAAAGAAATTACTTGTCAGGTCCACTAGTGTAGGATCATATCTAATCATATTTCTATAAGCTAACAGAGTAGACCCTGATTAGGCAGGTCTTACAAAAGCTGTCTGGTCTGGGTCTGTTCTGTTTGCAAAAGTGTTAAAAAGCGCCTCTATGAGGCGAAGAGTTAACTCTTTGCCTAGTGGGTAATTTTGCACGCTTTTTTGTCGTCTGCAGTTTTTTTTTTCAAAACCAACTTTATTGAAAAATTCTTTCAATAGTACCATCAGAGTTTCAAACAGTTTGGATCCAGATCAGGCCCGACAGAATGTCGTGCCTGATCTGGGTCCAAACTGTTTGCAAATGTTATCAGCAGACAACATTACTAGGTAAAGAGATTAAGACCGATCATGGCTGCAGCAGACGACAAATTTTGAGACACCTTTCCCAGTTTTCAACAAAAATAAAGATATTTCATGAGAATTGTCTGCCAGCAGACGATTCTCATGAAATATCATGCCTTATTTGTTATTTTGAAAAAAAAGCAAAATTTGAAATTGTTGTCTGCTGCAAATTATAGGTGGCGCTTAAGTTAAAATTTGCCAGGTCCTGAAGAAGCTGTTTGAACGCAAGGCCTGGCAGCTTCCTTGAGACTCGGCAAATATTAATGCAATGAAATAAAAATGTATGCTCATTAATTATTCTTGCATTTTACCCAATTTCCAGCAAACATCAAAAGGAAAACGTCATGTGATTTTGATACTTATCACATTGACACTAGGTTATGGCTTAGAGGACACTGCCAGCTTGCTAGAGCCTTCACTGACAGCATACACAAAGCATGGATGTAGATGAAGACTCAACCAAAATTTAGACCCAGGGTTCATACGGAAATGGGAAACAGAATTCCAGGACTTTTCCAGGACTTTTACATTTTTCAAGGACTCAATTTCTTCCCATTTTGTATATATAAAAAAAAAAAACACACACGAAAAAATGCACTTTTTTCAGCTGTAAATGTTGAAGTGAAAAGGCGCCTGATCTGGGTCTGCTCTATTTGCAAAAGCGTTAAAAGGCATCTCTATGGGGTAAAGGGTTTACTCTTTGCCTAGTGGAAAATTTTGCATGATCAACTTTTTTGAAAAATTCTTTCAGGAGTACCATCAGAGTGTCAAACAGTTTGGACCCAGATTAGGCCCCACATTTTGTTGGGCCTGATCTGGGTCCAAACTGTTTGCAAAGGTTATCAGCAGAGGACACTAGTAGGTAAAGAGTTTCAATTTCTTCCCAATTTTGTATAAAACAACACAAAAAAAATGCACTTTTTTCAGCCGTACAACTTTGAAGTGAAAAGGCACATTCGATTTCTTTCATTCTGATTCTGGTGATAAAAAACAGGACTACCGCACAAATTTAATAGAATACCAATCACACCTCTCTCTTCCATGTGTATCTAGCGACTTTCAGTCAGGTTTTTTGCGATTTTCACACAGTTTTTTTGCGCACCCCACAAATCCGAAAGGACTCGTATTTTATATTTTTCAAGGTCTAATTCATACTTTCATGGAAGATTTTACAAAATTCCAGGACAATTCCAGGACAAAAGGCACTTTTTTCAAATTCCAGGAGTTTTCCAGGACCAAGGTCAAATTCAAGGACTTTTCCAAGTCTGTGCGAACCCTGAGACCTCTAGCCCAACTGGATATACAATAAAGACCAAAAACTCATATGCTGGCCAATTTAATCCTGGAAATTATTTTCATCATATTATGTCAAAGAAGAACAATCTCAATAAGTATCCACAACATATCTTTTGAAAAATAATTCAGAATCATGGCTTATGATCAAAATCCAAAGTTTTCATAGAGAATCTTTCATGAGAGCTCTTGTATTATTGAATTCATTAAACCAAGTTGGGGAAAAGTGATAAAATGTGAGGCTTGCCAAGCATTTTAACACTTTTTCGCAACAAGTTTAATAAATTCAATAATACATGGGCACAAATAATAAATGTTATTTGATTCTATTTATCATATGAAACTAAAAGTACTTTGAAATCCAATTCAATAAATCCACAAAGTTGTAATGGACATCATAACATAACTTTACAAAATATGTCACACAAGATATGTATCAATTTTAATATATGGCGTTACATCACTCCCAGATGCCTCATCATGCGATAAAAAATCTTGCACTGAAGCAGACCTCTATACCTCAACCTATGAGGACTTGAGCTACTGAAAAGTCCACTACAATTGTCATTTGTTGTACATATTTGTCATCATATCTCTGTTTATGTATAGTAAATATTCTAAAATTTTGAACTCTGTTCTCTTTCTGTCCTCAAATAGAATGTTGGCTATCAGGGCTGAAATTCACAATAGCAAACTGGGAAGACCCTGATCAGACTGCTTCTTCAGAAGCAGTCTGATCTGGGTCTGCACTGTTTGCCTAGGCATTTTTGGTAGGCAGCTATTCTAAAGTTCATTTTTTTTTAAAAATATTTATCATAATTGCTAAAAACTTTTATACCTCTGTTTTTACCCTCTCCAATTCTGCTCTCAATTCCTGGATTTCTTTAGTCAGTCTCTCTATTAACAAATCTCTGTAAAACATAAGTCCATATTAGGTAAATTTTAGAGAGTAAATTGATATTCTTTTCTTACCCTTCAATTTAAACATGTGTTTTGGGTATCTCATTGAGACAGTTCTTTTGAGTACCCACAACATATGTTTTGGTTGAGAAATAAGCAAAATAATTCCAATTATGCACTCTTATCTGGAGGCCTGGTAAAAGAAATTAAGAATACCATATTTGGCCTAATTGACCTTTTTCACATTCGACTGTCGCATACGCTGATACCTACGTGTAGATGGACATCTAGATTGATTTGTTTTACAGGGGCGATGTCAGAAGTAAATTGGAAAACTTTTAACAAAATCATTAGATGTAACTTGGGACTTGGTTAATTCCTTGCTTTGGAAATCATGTGAAGTGCTTTAATAAAGTCATCTTCAGCAAACTAATATTTTCTTTTAAAGGGCTGATATAATGTAATATGGAAATGTTGCATGCTTTTTATGTCTGCTGATTCTCTTAAAATATACTCTAGACTACTTTGATGATGGATGTAACATTATGAATCCAGATCAGACTGCAAATCATGCCACCTACACAATTTTCTATACTGGGTAGCATATTATGTAATCTGAGGCATATTGTGGCTCTACAGTGCACGATGTTTACTAGTTAGACAGAGAGAAAAACAGTTGATGCGAGTCTTCCCAATGCCAAAATGCAATTTTGTTGCAACAGTTTGACTCTGTCAAAAAGAAAGATTTCAACCTCCACTTCTCCCCTAGAAACTGAAATTATATTCCATCTAGTGAGTCTGACTGCAGATCCAGGGGTTGCCAGCTCGATCCTGGTCTGGTCCTATACCTTTGTGGAGATTGATCATGAAATAATTTCGCAATAACTAAGTCAGATTGCAATATTTTTTACTTATTTTTTGTATGCAGGCAGAGGTGCAATAGACATCGGAACATATCAAGTTATATAACTCAAAGATGCAACTTCACATGATAAATTGATTTATCATAATTGTGGTTACCTTGATAATGCTAACTTTATAGTATTTCCCATTATCAAAGAAAAAAAAATATAGACAAAATGCTTTCAACAATTGTAGCTTTGATAGTCTTCATTCATGCAGATTTGTACCTTGTTCATTTCATTTTGAAACTCAGTTTCCAAAATATAGCAAGAAGTGAGCGAAGCTCACATACCCCCGGCGGCAGCCATCAGAGGTTGTAACACTTTCAGAGAAGACAAAATTGTCAAAGATTTCATAATCCTAAATCAAGTAGTTTCTGAGAAAACTTTGATGAAAAATGTCCATATGTGTTATATAAGAGTGACAGAAGGAAAAATTGAAAATTTGAAAAAAGAAGGCAAAATGAGGATTAGCACCTTAGTTTTCATTTACACAATACACTTCTCCTACCTGAAAGTACACAAATAATTTCATAACCCTAAATCAAGAAGTTAATGAGAATACTCTGACAAAAAACGTCCATATGTGTTATATAGGAGTGACAGAAGGAAAAATTGAAAAAGAAGCCAAAATGAGCTTTAGCATCTTTATTTTCATTTACACAATACACTTAGCCTACTTGAAGGTGTACACTAAATTTGAAAACACTGGCTCCAATAGGAGCCGAGAGATCTGCGCCAGAAATTTTCATTGGAGAGAAAGAAAAATGAATAAATAAAGGGACTGATAAGCAATATGTGGCTGTTCTTTTGTTACACAATACAACTAATCACTATCAAGCTTTGTACCAAATTTCAGAATCCTAACTCAAGTAGTTGCTGAGAAATCTTTGACAGAAAAAATGTCTATATGTATTATATAAGAATGAAAGAAGGAAAAAATGAAAATTTGAAATGACAGAAAAAATGTCTATATGTATTATATAAGAGTGAAAGAAAGAAAAAAAATGAAAATTTGAAAAAAGAAGGCAAAATGAGGATTAGCATCTTAATTTCCATTTACACAGTACACTTTGCCTTCCTGAAGGTGTACACAAAATTTGAAAACAATGGCTCCAATAGGAGCTGAGAAATCTGTGACAGAAATTTCCAATGGACAGAAAGAAAAATGAACAATAAAAGGACTGATAAGCATAATGTAGCTGTTCTTTTCTTACACAAAACAACTCATCACTATCAAGCTTTGTACCAAAGGAGATCTAGCGATAAGGCGTATATTTTCCCTAGTTGACATGTTTACAAAAGCTTAAATTTCAAATTTCCCAAATGTTTTTAAAATTGGTCTGTTCTGGTAGTAAAATTTACCTAGAAAGCACCAAAATAGGTTTCAAAGCGATTCATCATTTACAAAACCGTTAAAACTTGCGCCTTCTACTCCCACCCCTCATTTTATGTCTTTAGACTGGGTGCCGCTTAGACGAGAGTTTTAGTAAATCCTTTGCAGGTTTTCCAAAAGTAAAAGTGCTAAAATATTAAGGATATAAGTGCCCTTCATTTTCGAAACTTTGCGGTATTCCTTCTGCGCATGCGTACGAAATATACTTAAAATTGTGACGATTGTCATTGAAAGGACGAAACTGATGTCTTTCAGTTTGTTTTTAGATGCTTTCCCCCCTAGACCCAAGATGCCCTTTGGACAATTAAATGTCGCTATGCAAATATATAACATATGTAAAGGGCGTCTTGGGTCTAGGGGGGCAAAGGGGTTGTATAAGCGAAAGAAGACATCAAATATCGGACAAAAAATAGACCACTTTGCAAGATGGTCGTTTTTATTGTACATCAACTGTAAAAATAGTTTAACTGTACCTAGCGTGATAGGACGATTGGTACCCTTGTTTAACGGTCTAGTTCCCATATATGTTACTGAATAACAAGTACAGTTGATGATCGAAATAAATTCTCATTCAATAAGAAGTATATTTATTACATGCATTAAGGAAATCCCGTTTTAAATATACAAATTCGGGGGCAATGGTGCATCGACGGCCCGTCTATATATATTTGTTGAATGTGCCTAGTTTCTCCAGTGGTTATTTCAACAAAATGAAACGAACGTCTCGTTTAGGGAGATTGCTCGCCTTATCGCTAGAGTCCTAACTCAAGTGGTTGCCGAGAAATCTTTGACAGAAAAAATGTCCATATGTATTATATAAGAGAAAAAGAAGGAAAAAATGAAAATTTGAAAAAGAAGGCAAAATGAGGATTAGCATCTTAATTTCCTTTTACACAGTACACTTTGCCATCTAAAAGATGTAAACAAAATTTGAAAACACTGGCTCCAATAGGGGCTGAGAAATCTGTGACAGAAATTTCCATTGGAGAGAAAGAAAAATGAACAAATAAAGGGACTGATGAGCAATATGTGGCTGTTCTTTTGTTACACAATACAACTCATCACTATCAAGCTTTGTACCAAATTTCAGAATCCTAACCCAAGTAGTTGCTGAGAAATCTTTGACAATTTTTTTTTCCATTGGAGAGAAAGAAAAATGAACAAATAAAGGGACTGATAAGCAATATGTGGCTGTTCTTTTGCTACACAATACAACTCATCACTATCAAGCCTTGTACCAAATTTCAGAATCCTAACCCAAGTAGTTGCTGAGAAATCTTTGACGAAAAAAAAAAGTTTACAGACAAACAGACAGACAGACAGACAGACAGACAGACAGACAGACAGACAGACAGACAAACATACTTACAGAAAAGGCAAAAACTATATACCCCCCTATATACTTCGTACCTGGGGTATAATTAAGGGGCTGAGAAATCTGTGACAGAAATTTCCATTGGAGAGAAAGAAAAATGAACAAAAAAGGGACTGATAAGCAATATGTGGCTGTTCTTTTGTTACACAATACAACTCATCACTATCAAGCTTTGTACCAAATTTCAGAATCCTAACCCAAGTAGTGGCTGAGAAATCTTTGACAATTTTTTTTTCCATTGGAGAGAAAGAAAAATGAACAAATAAAGGGACTGATAAGCAATATGTGGCTGTTCTTTTGTCATACAATACAACTCATCACTATCAAGCTTTGTACCAAATTTCAGAATCCTAACCCAAGTAGTTGCTGAGAAATCTTTGACGAAAATTTTTTCCATTGGAGAGAAAGAAAAATGATCAAATAAAGGGACTGATAAGCAATATGTGGCTGTTCTTTTGTTACACAATACAACTCATCACTATCAAGCCTTGTACCAAATTTCAGAATCCTAACCCAAGTAGTTGCTGAGAAATCTTTGACGAAAAACTAGAGGACCTGAAGGTCCTGAGGCGCTCACCTGATCTCCTTAATAATGTTAAAATATTTCAAGGTCAACCACAGCTTATAATGGAACAAATTTTGTTTTACCATATACATTTTGGTCAATTGACCTAAACAATCTAATGAATAATCCATCAAACAGCCCATTGATTTCTGAGAAAAAGATGTTTAGATAGGTATGTGACAGTCCAAATGAGTGGCCTTGGATAAAAGGTCACAGGTCATCTTGCCATTTGGAACTTAATAAACCATTGTCTCAATAGGTTTGACTATTCTGAATTCGGCTCAGTTATAGAAAATGAACATTTTAAGATTTTCTCCATATAAATGCATTAGGAATCAAATTTGATCTTGCCATAAAGTAGGTCAAGGTCAACCTAGATTCATCATTTGAGCTAACCTGGTAGGGCCCACATCCCCGATCCTACATACCAAGTTCCAAAGCCAATGGCCTTTTGTTTCCAGAGAAGAAGAGATTTAAAGAGTTTTTACCATATATGGGCATGGTGGCCATGTTAGTCATGTGACCATAACAATTTGTATAGGTTTTGGCTAACCAGTCATAAGGAGTTGTCATATGAAATTTGGTTTCAATTGGCCAAGAATTGTCTGAGAAAACTATGTTTTAATATGTTGATGGGACTCCAATATAAGCGACCTTGGCTGAAAGGTCAAAGATCAAACTTGACCTTTGAAACTTATTTATAGACACTAGATTGAACATATCAAGTGAGAATAATGACTTTGGCTTCCACAGTATTCAAAAAATCAACTTTTCAAAATATTTCCCATTCAAATGCATTAGGAAGCAAACTTGACCTTGACGTTAAGTATGTCAAGGTCACCCTAGGATCATCATTTGAACAAACTTGGTAGGCCCCACATTCCCAATACTACATACCGAGTCTCAAGGTCACTGGCCTTCTGGTTCTGGAGAAGAAGATTTTTAAAAGGTTTTTACCATATATGGGCGTGGCCGCCATCTTTGTCATGTGACCATAATATTTTGTATAAATTTTGGCTGACTTATCGTAAGGAGTTTTCACATGAAATTTGAGCTCAATTGGGCCTATGGTTTGTGAGAAAACTATGTTTTAATATATTGATTGAACCACAATATGAGCGACCTTGGCTGAACGGGCAAAGGTCAACCTTGACCTTTGAAACTTATTTATAGCCATTGTCTCATTAGTTTCAACATATCAAGTAAGAATTATCACTTTGGCTTTAACAGTATTCAAAAAATCAACTTTTCCAAAAAAAATCCCATTTAAATCTATTAGGAAGCAAATTTGACCTTGACGTTAAGTAGGTCAAGGTCAACCTAGGATCATTATTTGAACAAACTTGGTAGGCCCCACATCCACGATGCTTCATACCAAGTCCCAAGGTCATCAGCCTTCTGGTTCTGGAGAAGAAGATTTTTAAAGGGTTTTTACCATATATGGGCATGGCGGCCATCTTGGTCACGTGACCTGGAACCTTTGAACAAACTTTCGTTCCTCCATCCTAAGGAGTCTCCATATGAAATTTGTGTTCAATTGGCCCAGTGGTTTCAGAGGAGAAGATGTTTGAAAATGTTGACGGACAGACGACGGACGACGGACGGACGACGGACGCCGGAGTCACTGGTATACTAATAGCTCACCTCGGAGCCTTCGGCTCAGGTGAGCTAAAAAGTTAACAGACAAACAGACAGACAGACAGACAGACAGACAGACAAACATAATTACAGAAAAGGCAAAAACTATATAACCCCCTATATACTTCGTACCGGGGGTATAATTAAGGGACTGAGAAATCTGTGACAGAAATTTCCATTGGAGAGAAAGAAAAATGGACAAATAAAGGGACTGATAAGCAATATGTGGCTGTTCTTTTGTTACACAATACAACTCATCACTATCAAGCTTTGTACCGAATTTCAGAATCCTAACCCAAGTAGTTGCTGAGAAATCTTTGACGAAAATTTTTTCCATTGGAGAGAAAGAAAAATGAACAAATAAAGGGACTGATAAGCAATATGTGGCTGTTCTTTTGTTACACAATACAACTCATCACTATCAAGCCTTGTACCAAATTTCAGATCCTAACCAAAGTAGTTGCTGAGAAATCTTTGACGAAAAAAAAGTTTACAGACAAACAGACAGACAGACAGACAAACATAATTACAGAAAAGGCAAAAACTATATACCCCCTATATACTTCGTACCGGGGGTATAAAGGAAAAAACTATATAACCCCCTATATACTTCGTACCGGGGGTATAATTAAGGGACTGAGAAATCTGTGACAGAAATTTCCATTGGAGAGAAAGAAAAATGGACAAATAAAGGGACTGATAAGCAATATGTGGCTGTTCTTTTGTTACACAATACAACTCATCACTATCAAGCTTTGTACCGAATTTCAGAATCCTAACCCAAGTAGTTGCTGAGAAATCTTTGACGAAAATTTTTTCCATTGGAGAGAAAGAAAAATGAACAAAAAAAGGGACTGATAAGCAATATGTGGCTGTTCTTTTGTTACACAATACAACTCATCACTATCAAGCCTTGTACCAAATTTCAGATCCTAACCAAAGTAGTTGCTGAGAAATCTTTGACGAAAAAAAAGTTTACAGACAAACAGACAGACAGACAGACAAACATAATTACAGAAAAGGCAAAAACTATATACCCCCTATATACTTCGTACCGGGGGTATAATAAAGATCATCTAAAAACTTAGAGAGTGTTTTCAAGGTGATGCTGACATGTACAGTAAAACCTGTGTAAAACTGCCACTCAAAAATAGACAAAACAAAGATCTTAATGACAAATTGTAGCTAAATGAAGATCAAAAGTATTGCAGAATGCTTCCCTTGAAGCATTCTGCAATACTTTTGACCTGCATTAAGCCATAATTGGCCTTGAAAACCAATTTTCGAGTCTTTTTGAGAGTGGCCGTTTTACACAGGTTATATTGTAATTTAGAGGCCAGTGACTTATCTAAATTCTTTAAAATCTAGAGATTTTGACAATATTTTGATGGATCTTGAAATTAGACCTTTGATAGTAACACTAGAAATATGATAAAGGTTTCTCTAATAGTGATGGTATCATGATAGATAAAATTTGGCATGATAGTCAATATGTTTGTTTGTGTTGATGCTTTATGTCCCAGTCAATAATTTTTCAGTCATGTCCAGACTGGTCTTCTTGGGTTGAACCAGTACTAAGCATAAAGGTCTTGCTCAAGGACACAACACATTGACTCCCCTGGCAGTGATTCTTGAACTGGCAAACCTTTGATCCCCAGTCTAACACTTTACCAACTGAGCCATTGTGCTCTGCACAATAGCAGTGACCTATATAAGAGTGACTGGACACTCCATTTTTCAGTCATATAGGTATGTTGTGGCATGTGTCACATGACATACACCTGGTGCGCCTTTCATTGTATATACACAAAATGGCGATGCAGCCGTGAGAAACTGCTGCATTTATAGATGCAATAAAGAGCGTACTTCGTCGTAAATATCGCTCATTGGTACATCATGTTAACAACAATCGAAAAAACATATATGAACTAGAATTGTTTTTCTACGAAAAAACAGATGTCTCCCCCCCTTTTGATGTCAAAAGCATGAGTCATTAAATATAATTTCAAACAGAAACATTAAATACAATTTCTAAAGGAAATTCTAGTCATTTCATGCAGACAATCAGCTCGTATCTAGTAAAGATATCTGTCAATGTAGTTAACTAATGCACAACCAAAACCTGGTATAAAATAGTCACAGATAATTGTTTTTTGTGATTGACAAAGTTCCAAGGGAAATAACTCAAAGAGTATAAATGACAGAGTTACTGTTCTTGCACTCTGCACGTCGACGCATGTTGGTTGATACATGTATAAATGTTCGTGAATATAGCTTAAGTGGTTTTCAAGTTATAGAGCGGACACGATTTTTGTGATGCACAAAGTTCCAAGGGAAATAACTCAAAAAGTATAAAAGGCAGAGTTACTGTTCTTGCACTCTGCACGTTATCTCACGCTGATTGATAATTGTATAAAGTTTCCTGAATATAGCTTAAGTGGTTTTCAAGTTATAGAGCGGACAAAATTTTTGTGATGCACAAAGTTCAAAGGGAAATAACTCAAAAAATATAAAAGGCAGAGTTACCATTCTTGCACTCTGCACGTCATCTCATGCTGATTGATATTTGTATAAAGTTTCGTGAATATAGCTTAAGCGGTTTTCAAGTTATAGAGCGGACACGATTTGTGACAGACAGACAGACAGAGGGACAGACAGACGCCCGAGGAAAAACAATATGTCTCCCGACCCTAAAGGGGGGAGACATAATTATTGCTAAATGCTATGTTTCTGCAATGTTAAAATTAAGCCTATTGAGTTATGACCGAGTAAATATCGACTGATTTTATGAAAGTTGCGGAAGTTGTCAAAAATGGCTTCAACAATACCTCTTTCACTGCGAAGACAAAAGCTTCAAACGTGGCTATGTCTGTATCTCAATTGATCAATATTCATAAACTAAGATGTCATATGATTCATAATTATTGTTATTATACTATTTCGGTGTTTGTAAAGGTGTTAAAAGTTTTGGTAAACAATTGAGAAATTACGCTGTGTATTCAAAACTGCGGTAAAAGCAAATCGTATAGATAAATGACATCGATTTACCTGTGTAAGATGCCCGACAGAGTTATTTGAGTTGAGTATTGGTATTTTTCATTGGAGTTTCTAGTCACTCTTATATAGGTCACTAATGATAGGTAGTAATTATAAATGCACAATCTCATAAAAACGCATAATGGGTGGTTTATGGGTTGCTCTCATTATATTGACTTCTGGGTTTCTGTCATACAAAAATGTAATGTCAAAATTTGAGTTGTTGAGACTCAACTTTACTTGCCGGTAAATTCTTGACTATATCATGTAGGGCTTACCTTTCATCCACCTCCGGTACTCCCCCATTAAAACTGAAGTTGCCAAGGTTACTACCGAAAGTTGCATCAAATCTATCCTCCTGTAAATGAAATAAATAAGCCTCATCACCTGAGGTTATAAAGAGAAATTTCATGCTCAACTCAACTGAGCATGAAATTCATTCTGCTCATAACTGTTAAAATGCCAACAATTGTTGGCATTTTAACAGTTATAAGCATAATAAATACAATATCTAAGTGTTTAAAGCAGAAAAAAATGTTCATTTTCAGTACTTTGCTTTCAGTGAGTTGTTGAAATTTCATGCTCGGCTGAGTTGAGCATGTAATTATTTTATAACCTCGAGGCCAGGTATAGCTATAACCTACTGCAGCTGCACATGTAGATTTGACTGTTTTGTTTGATTTGATTCTTTATGTCCCATCAACAATCTTTCAGTTATATAGGGATGGGTCTTCCTGGTTGAACCAGTACTAAGCTAGGATAAATGTATCTGCTCAAGGACACAATGCAGGGATGCGGGTGAGGCTCAAACCGGCGTCACTGCGCTGTGTCCTTGAGCAATATTTGACTGTACCCTGGTCAAAATCTCAAAGACAGGTTTTCTTGAAAACAGCCAAGGGCTTTACATGTGTATTAAAATCTGATTGGATTACAAGTTACACCCACCTGTAATGATTCTGTGTCTATAAGGTTTTCAACTATTTCTGGCTCCGGTGTTTGTGAATCATGGTCTGTCTCAGGCTCCAGTACAACAGCCACACGTTTTACATGTTTACTAAATCTGATTGGATTTTAAGTTATACCCACCTGTAATGGTTCTGTGTCTATAAGGTTTTCTACCATTTCTGGCTCTGGTGTATGTGAATCACGGTCTGGCTCCGGCTCTGGTACAACAGCCACGGGTTTTACATGTTTACTAAAATCTGATTGGATTAAAAAGTTCGGAGGATCCTGAAACACAAAGCAATGTCAGTCAATCAAAGCTTTAAAGATGAATAAATGGGCCTTGTAGCGAGAAAACCTGTCTTCAGGCTTTCCACCAAAGCGAGTTTAAAAACCAGTCTCCTCAGCTACAGAGACTAGCTAGATAATTGAAATTTCACCTGTAGCAAGTTAACATATGATACTTTCCAAAAAGCGAATAACAAAGGCACTGATCAGACTGCGCGGATGTGCAGGCTGGTCTGTGCCTGTGGTGTTCGCAAACCCCCGAAGACAGGTTTTCTCGCATCAGGGCCAAATAATGCATGCTTTAGGCCAGAATTTTTATATTAGTTGATTTACAAACCCTCCTACTGTAATTTTCCATAAAGTAGGAAAAAAAAATTAAAATTATTATTTTATTTTATCCGCCGACTCGTTGAAAAAATAATGTATTTTTGAGGTTCTGTCTGTGTATTTTTGAGAGTGACACTGTTAAAAGTGATTGTCCTATCCAGATAGGAAAATGATGAAATATTTAAGATTTAATACAGACGGTTGGTTTACCATACTAGTTTTACTGTTTGTTCTGGAGATATTAATAAAAAGCTCTGAAAATGACCAGTCAACTGGTGAAATGGTCATTTTCAGGGTTTTTTTCCTTTTTGTCCCTTGACCTTTAATCTGAAAAAAATTTCCCATAAATCAACAAATAAAAAAAATCTGGCCTTAGATTAGGTCAATTTTGCATGCTTTTTGTCTTCTGCTTTAGTTTAGAAGTAAAAATTTTGTAAACATTGGTCCAGATTAACTTTTAGCCCCTGGGAAAATTTTCATGCTTTTTTGTCCTCTGCTGATTTTTTCCAAAATCAACTTTCAAAAAAATATTTCAGGAATACAATCAAAGTGTCAAACAGCTTGGATCCAGATCAGGCCCGACATTTTGTCGGGCCTGATCTGGGTCCACACTGTTTGCAAAAGTTATCAGCAGACGACAAAATGAGATAAAAAGTTAAATTTTTGGTGCTTAAATTTGTGATTATTTTCTTGCCCTTCAGATTAAACATAAGTTTTTTTTGTTTTTGTTTGATTTGATTCTTTAGGTCCCATCAACAATCTTTCAGTTAATCCTGGGTTGAACCAGTACTAAGCTAGGATAAATGTGTCTTGCTCATGGACCACAACACAGTGACGCTGGTGAGGCTTGAACCCGCGGCCCTTCGGTCTCAAGTCAAGCACTCTACCACTGAGCCACTGTGCTCCCAAACGTAAGTTTTGGGTGCACAAAAGGACTGTCTATGATTGGCACTTTACCACCTTTTATTTCATTTTCTGATTTGTCATCTGTTAATAAAGCTTGAAAACAGTTTCAACCCAGATCTAGACCGACATTCTGTTGATCCTGAACCATTTGACACTCTGAAAGTGTTCTTGAAATAAATTTTGAAAATATTAATTTTGAAAATAGTCAGCAGGCAAAAACAAAAGCATGAATAACTAACCAGCATGCAAAGAGTAAAATTTTACACTTCCTTTTTATACAGAGGTGAAAGTGTTATCGCTCTCTTGCTAGATTTTTGTCAGCTTTTTTGTCTGCTGCATATATTCAACTGCACTCCAGATTACTTTTATCTTGGAAGCAAACAGTTTAATGAATCCTGATCAGACTGCTCCTAATGGAGGAGTCTGATCTGGGTCCATATTGTTTGCAATATAGGCTACCAAAGTATATAAGCAGATGATAATGCAGATGACATTTGTCGTTTTAACCCTTAAAGCGCCAAGAAAAAAAAATGCATCTGAAAATGCTGTCTGCTGAAGTCATCTGCTGCAAATAACTGCCTAACATTACTGACGAATTAAGTATAGAAGCAAACAGCGTGGACCCAGAACAGACTGCTCCTATAGGAGCAGTCTGATCTGGGTCCACACTGTTTGTCATAGAGGCTTCTTAAACATTTCAGCAGAGGAGAAAAGCAGACGACTTTTGTTGTGATTGGCCCTTTAAGAGTTAAGGTGGAAAAAGTATATGGACAGATTTCTTACTTACATCAGGTTTTGTTTGTTTGATTTGATTCTTTACGTCCCATCAACAATCTTTCAGTCATATAGGGACGGGTCTACCTGGGTTGAACCAGTACAAAGCTAGGATAAATGTGTCTTGCTCAAGGACCACAACGCAGTGATACCAGTGAGGCCTCCCATAGATGATAATGCAGATGACATTTGTCGTTTTAAGGTGAGGAAAAGTTTGTGGACAGATTTCTTACTTACATCAGGTAGTAATGGAACTTGGACTAGATTTTTAAAATACTGGAGGTTAGCACTGTTGAAGTAAAATTGTTTTAATCTGAAAGAAAACAAAACAAAATTTTTTGATTTGATTTGATTCTTTAAGTCCCATCAACAATCTTTCAGTTAAACAGGGTCTTCCTGGGCTGAACCAGTACTAAGCTAGGATAAATGTGTCTTGCTCAAGGACAACAATGCAGTGACGCCGGTGCAGCTCGAACCCGCGGCCTCTGGGTCTCGAGTCAAGCACTCTACCATTGAGCCACTGCGCTCCCCTATAAGGCTTGTGACACAAAATGAGCTGTGACAAGTGATTTCCAACAATGTGGCATTTTGACAAGTGTAGACTCAGAGGAGCCTGTGCAGCCTCCATTTAAGCTTAAAAACTCCAAATGATGTTCAGTCAGTAGCTTAACCATCAAAGAATATTCAAGCGACTAGCAAAGGCTCTGATCAGACTGCGCGAATGCTGGCGTATGCTGAGGCTTTGCTGGTCGCACATACCACTTTGTTGGAAATCTCATGCACTGGCTCAAATACATTTGTAATAGACGTTCCACAAAAGTGTAATACTTTTTTCTCCCAAAACATATGTTGTGATATCAGTCCTTAAGTTAAGAGTGTGTATCAAAAAAATATTTTTCTTATTTCTCAAACAAAACATATGTTGTGGGTACTCAAAAGAACCGTCTCGATGAGACGGTTCTTTTGAGCACCCAAAACATATGTTAAAATTGATGGGTAAGAAAATATTTACAATTGTAGGCTGAAAAATTTTGTTTATCTGAACCTAATGATATGCAATGGAATTGTATCAATGAGACACTTCAGATTAGTACTCACAATATAAATAACAAAGTGTCAGACTTGGCTCATTTTTTTTACCAACAGTCATATTCAATCAAAAGTTGCATTCGACATACTTGAAGTGGTTTTCAACGTAAAGCTGTGCGATGGAATAATCTAACCTTTTACTTGGAGACCCTTGTAGTGATAAGCGTGGAAGATATCATTCATAAAAAGGTGCCAATTACTGAGAGAATACAATTAAACAATTTGAGCAGAATAAATTTTCCTATCTCTATCAATAGGGCGAGTCTATTCCAAATTTTAGGGGTGTTGGGTAGTATTTTTCATTTTTATTCACAAGTTCATAGAATATTCTGTAAGCAAATGTGGATACCCTGATCAGACGCCGCATTCTGCTGCGGCTGATCTAGATCTCCACTGTTTGCCTTTGTCCCACAAAAAGGATGCTAGGCTTATATGGGTTAAGCTTAGTAATACGTAAATACAGGTATTAGTAAGAATGGATTTGGTATACCAATCTTTTTGACATAAGTGAATACTGACAGCTTCTGCATTTGTTCATTTTGTTTCACTTCAGGTCTTTTTTCTTCAACAACTTCATACAGATTATAACTGGTTAATTTCTTAACTCTTTGCCTACTAGTGTCGTCTGCTGATAACTTTTGGAACCAGATCAGGCCTGGCCTGATCTGGATCCAAACTGTTCGACACTATGACGGTATTCCTGAAAGAATTTTTCGAAAAAGTTGTTTTTGAAAAAAATCAGCAGATACCAAAAAAGCATGAAAAATTTACGAAGGGGCAAAGAGTTGAAGGCAGATTTCCTGGAACACCCCTACTTCCCCCACGACAGTTGAGTGACTATCTATTTGAGGTAGAATGTCGGCAGAGCTTAGCTACTGTCAATAAGATTAGACCATTGACCTGTCAATCATTTTACAGGTAAATTCAAAACAGCCAATCAAGATTTCCTGAAACACCCCACTTCCCCCATTGACAGTTGAGTGGCTATCTATTTGGGGTAGAATGTCGGCAGAGCTTCGCTACTGCCAATGAGATTAGACCATTGAGCTAACTGATAAACAGCATGGTCACTGAGCTGATAAGAGCTGTCAATCAATTTACAGGTAAATTCGAAACAGCCAATCAAATAATAGATATTAGCTTCAGGAGCTGCTGTAGATGTTGACTCCTTGACCGTTATCGGATTATGAGAATAGATGGCTAATTTTGGTTTAAACAATATTTTATTCACAGTAATTTTAACATGTTATGGCTAATTTTGCCTTCTATAGTCCACTTCTGTCTTAAGATATTACATACTGTAAAGCATGTGTAAAACAGCCACTCTCAAAAAGACCAAAACTTGGTTTTCAAGACCAATTATCGCTTAATGCAGTTCAAAAGTATTGCAGAATGCTCCCCTTGTAGCATTCTGCAATACTTTCGACCTTCATTAAGCTACCATTTGTCATTAATATCTTTGTTTTGTTTATTTTTGAGTGGCCATTATACACAGGTTTTACTGTATGCCTGTTCACCCTATTCCACTTGAATGACATTTTTACCACTCCCCCCAAAAAAGGAGAAATAAACTGTTCCTACTTACCTTTTATATTGTGTTAAAAACCTATCCCGGTGACCTGATAGGGTATCTGGGGGTAGACCTGTCAAACAAGAAAACATTTCTTTTAATTTCTAACACTTTTCTCTTTCTTTTCTCAATTTAAATGTTGGTTATCACTCTGGAATTCACAAAATGCTTGTCAGAATAACAAACAGAGAAGACCCTCAGCCTATCTAGATCTGCCCTGTTTGTCTGGCATTTTTGGCAGGCAACTACAGGGTTCATACAGCAAGTTTGAGTAAAATTCAAGGACTTTTCAAGGACCTCTAAAGACTATCCTACAGGTTTCAAGGACTAAAAAATTAGGAAAATCCCAATTTAAGTGTTAAAATTCTACTTCAGAAATGCTAGACTGAGGTAATGGAGACATTAGTACTAGAAAATTAGTATAAAATTGTTGTGCCTTTATTTGGTGCAGCATTTGCTGCACCAAATAAAGGCACATTGCACAACAATTTTATACTGATTTAGGTCTCTATCAACTGTGCTAAGTTCTACAGAAAATAGTAGAATTCAAGGACTTTTCAAGGCTTTGAGTGATTTTCCAGTACTTTTCAAGGCAGATTTATTTCAAGAAAGCCCTCTAAATTCAAGTACTTTTCAAGCCTGTGGGAACCCTGAAGTAGTTTTCAAAATTTTAGAACATTTACCGTAATAAAGGAAACAGAGATTAGCTTTTGTCCTTCACTTCTTTTTGAACCATTTTATGTACTACCAACCCATATTTAACAGATAATTTTTCATACACTGACGTTTTTGTGTTCATAATACAAACATAACTCTTACACACCAGGTGTGACTCTAAAATTAAATGAGCCACAACATGAGATTTCCAACAATGTGGTATGTGCGACCAGCAAAGCCTCAAATCAGCCTGCCCATATGCGCAGTCTGATCAGAGCGCTTGCTAGTCAATTGAATATTCTATGAATATGAAGCTACTGGCTAAACAGCATTTGATGTTTCTAAGCTTAAAAGGAGGCAGCACAGGCTTGTCAGAGTCTACACTTGTCAAAATTGTCTGAGTATAAACTGGTCAAAATGCCACATTGTTGGAAATCACATGTCCCGGCTCAAATTACTTTGAATTTGCTCCGGTTGTACTGCTCACACAATTGTTTTTATTCAATTAAAAGGCTGATTCAAATTTGATTCAAGTAAAAAGTTTAAAACCATCTATATGCAAAGAGCCCTTTTTAGGGTGAATAGGGTATCTCTAGCATCAAGACACCAGCATGGTATACTTTAGGATATCCTAATAACTTGCAAAACAAAACAGACTAAAAACAAACTCAAAGTGACCATGCGCGGATCCAGAAAGTTTTGTCAGGGGGGAACTCTGATAACGTTTTTTTTTTTAAATTTAATTTCATTGATGAGGGGAGAAGGGATCCAAATACCACTAAAAGCGGGCCATCATGGGCCCACCAGCGAAC
>OZ026525.1:26409030-26493221 GCA_964019695.1 Loripinus fragilis | reverse complement strand
GTGTCTCGAGATGGTTGAGCGGCTCTTCCTCGCGGTGCCATGGGGTTGTCTTTGGTTTGTGATTGTGGTATTTCCTGATCATACTCACTTACTATTTTTAATACAGACTGTTGGCTTACTTTACTAGTTTTACCGTTTTTTTCTGGAGATATTAAAACGAAATAATAAAGCTCTGAAAATGACCAGTTAACTGGTCATTTTCAGAGCTTTACTATTTCTTTTTTTTTGTCCCCTGACCCTAAATCTGAATCAAATTTCACGTGAATCAACTAATAAAAAAAATTGGCCTAAATGAGGATTTAAGTTCTAATATTATGGACATATTTTTTACAAAAGTGAGAAAAGGATAACTCCTCGTGTGAGGTCTCTCGTTCGATTGGTTTTATTGCAAACAATTATCTTTAATCGTCAGCCTTATTGAGTATGTTCAAGTCAAACCTGCCTTGGAGTGATAACTTAATCGTTCATTGTGCGTTTGATAATGCATCGGGGTAAATGTGTGCTGTACTTACATACATTGAAGATTTATGCATCTAAATCCATCCATTAAACGTTATTAGAATGGAGAGCAGTAACTGCACAATGAAATTGAATGACTTACAAATGAACTTGAAAACCCGAAAACACTTAATTCACTGATTTAATAATATATGTCTCGATAATAAAACGTATATAAGAGGGTATGTACATTAAATACGTTGAAAGGCCTCCACGCAAGCTAAACAATGTATGTATTTCAACAACAGCAGAGTCTAGGGAAACGATTTAAGCACCAGGTGACTGGACCTGCTGTCCGTTCCAAGGCGATGGCTCTGTTGTTTTTTTAAATATATTTACGAGGGGCATTTGGAAAGTTCTAAGCACGGCATCATAACTCCACAATGCGTTGATAAAATGCTATCAAATAATATATTTTTGGAAACTAGAATTCAAGGGCTACTTGATGGTTTAATTTTTGTTGAAAAAGGACTCGGCGTGCATGTGCAGCGCATGCTCAAAATGAGTAGGGTTTATACACTGGCTAAAATTTCAAGCAAAATATTTGTAAAATAAAGAAAGGAAATTGAGGACCTTATTCACGATCATGGTTTGACAGATTAATGATTTGGTGCCAACTTATTTTTTTTTCAAAATATATTATGCGATCACTGCTTTTAAGAATTACACCTTTACATTCGTAAAATGTTGACTATAAGAGAAATGATAAACTTTCAAAAATGGGACTTTTTTCGATTTTTCTTTATACTTTTACTATAAATTGTGTCACTACAGGAGCGCGAAAAATGCCTATTGAGTATATGTTTTGCTTTATTTGTAGCAAACAATGCATACAAATCATTTCGTCGCGCGAAAAGTGTGGCTAGTTTAGTTCTGTTTTCAAGAAAATTATTCCTCTGTTTTCCATTCTGTATCTCCACAATCAATATAAGGAGTAAATTTTACAAGAGAGGAATTTTCCTCTGTTCAGGAGTTCGACAATTTCCTATAGTGATTTCCAGAACTCCGAGTCCAACTTGTTTAATATTCAAGTCATAACTAAAATATGACCAATATTACAACAGATGAATTTTCCTCTGTTCAGTAGTTCTACAATTTCCTATAGTGACTTCCAGAACTCCAAACCCAACTTTTTTGACATTCTAGTAAAAACCTAAAATATATCCAGTTTTCCTCCTTTCGGTAATTCAACAATTTCTAATTACGAGAATTTAGAGCCTACTTGAAGCTTTTAACTCTACCTCCAGATATTTGATGACTAACTTTATATTGATAATCCTTATTTTGAACAAATGGTAGGTCAGATATATCCCACTGAACTTCAGTTAAATAAGGCAAATTCTTCTGATACTGAAGCTCCATTTTTGGACTTGAACTTGTCAATAACAAATGGCATAGTTTCTTCTAAAATTTATGATAAACGGGATGATTTTAATTTTGAAATAGTAAATTTTCCATTTCTTGATGGAGATGTTCCTCGCTCTCCTTCCTATGGTGTATACATTTCTCAGCTTATTCGTTTCGCTAGAGTGTGTTCTAATGTTGATGACTTCAACAACAGAAACTTATTTTTTACTGCTAAATTAATAAAATAAGGTTATAGATATCATAAAATTCATAAAGCATTTTCTAAATTCTACCACAGACACTCAGAGTTTATTGTTAAATACAACATTGGGTTAAAAACTCTTCTGCAGCAAGACATATCAGAACCTATATTTTATGGTGATTTAGTCTATAAATTCAAACGAATTGTTGGAAAACCTAATTTTAGTGATCAATTCAAAAAGATAGTAAAACGTTATATAAGGGTTGGATATAACCTGGATATCATGCGACAGTATGCAGGCCTAGTTTTAAACCCAATCACGGTTTATAGCTATGGTTTCCTCTTTAATTGCACGGCGGTGGGTCAGGCCTCAGACTCTATGACGGCTCTGGCGTAAAGCTTTAATCAGTGGGTTGGTGTCTCATGCTTATCTGTAGCTGGACCCACCGTGGCTCAACTTGAGGTTTTCTTTAGCTCTGACTATCTGTGAGTCATGAGCCCTTTTCTTTGTTTCATCATGGTGTAGTAATTTGATTAGAGTGTTTTTTCCATGATGATGCATTGCATTAGTTAGATGGCCTCCATGCGAGCTGAACATTTCTTGTACGTCAACAACAGCAGAATCTAGGGCGAAGATTTGGTACCAGTAAAATGCATTTAAGCCCCCTGGTGGCTTAGGCTGCTGTCCGTTTTAAGGCGGTGGTTCTGTTGTTGTTGACTTTTTGTTTATTGTTATTCACACTGTGGGAGTCTGTAATTGTTCTATGTTTTGTTGTATGCTACTTTATGTTCTTTCTAGTATTGCAATCATCTTGATGGGGAAGAGAGAGCTGATTGCTTTGCTTAATTTGTCTTCCTGGTGTCTCGTGATGGTTGAGCGGCTCTTCCTTTGGGTGCCATGGGGTTGTCTGCAGTTTGTGATTGTGGTATTTCCTGAACATACTCACTTACTATTATTGTTCAATATTTCTGTCTTACATAAATTACAGTTTAAGAACAGAGGAATTTTCCTCTTTTCAGTAGTTCTACAGATTCCTATAGTGACGTCCAGACCTCAGAGCCAAACTTGTTTGACATTCTTGTAATAACTTAAATATTACCAATTTTAGAATAGAGGATTTTCCTCTCATCGGTAATTCAATAATTTCCATTTGAGAGAATTAAGAGCCCAATTTGTTCAATATTTCTGTTGTACATTAATAACAGTTTAACCTCTAAAGCGACAAACAGTTTGATCCCTATCAGGTCCAGACAGAATGTCTGGCCTGATCTGGGTCCAAATTGTTTGAAAGGGTTATCAGCAGACGACAATGTCATGAAAAAGTTTAATGCAAATTTGAAATACATCAGTTCAACTTGAACTTGTCATAACCTCTAAAGTGTCAAACAGTTTTGACCCCTATCATTTCCGGACAGAATGTGGGGCCTGATCTGAGTCCAAATTGTTTGAAACACTTATCAACAGATGTCATATGAGGACAAAGTCATGTAAAGGTTTAATGCAAAAATAAAACATTGGTTCAACTCCAACTTGTCTTAGCCCATAAAGCATCAAACAGCTTGGACCCCTATCAGGTCCAGACAGAATGTCGGGCCTGATCTGGGTCCAATTTGTTTGAAAGGGTTATCAGCAGATGACAATGTCATGTAAAGATTGTCATGTTTCAGTTTAACGTCATGTTTAAGTTTAACGCAAAGTTAAAATACATCGGTTCAACTTCAACTTGTCATAACCTCTAAAGTGTCAAACAGTTTTGACCCCTATCAGCAGATGACAATGTCATGTAAAGATTGTCATGTTTAAGTTTAACGTCATGTTTAAGTTTAACGCAAAGTTAAAATACATCGGTTCAACTTCAACTTGTCATAACCTCTAAAGTGTCAAACAGTTTTGACCCCTATCAGCTCCAGACAGAATGTCAGGCCTAATCTGGGTCCAAATTGTTTGAAACGGTTATCAGCAGATGACAACGTCATGTTAAAGTTTTACCCAAAGTTAAAATACATCTGTTCAACTTAAACTTGTCATAACCTCTAAAGTGTCAAACAGTTTGGATCCCTATCAGGTCCCAACAGAATGTCAGGCCTGATCTGGGTCCAAATTGTTTGAAAGGGTTATCAGCAGATGACAATGTCATTTAAAAGTTTAATGCATAGTTAAAATACATGGGTTCAACTTCAACTTGTCATAACCTCTAAATTGTCAAACAGTTTGACCCCTATCAGGTCCGGACAATTGTTGGGCCTGATCTGGGTCCAAATTGTTTGAAAGGGTTATCAGCAGAAGACAATGTCATGTAAAAGTTTAATGCATAGTTAAAAAACATCGGTTCAACTTCAACTTGTCATAACCTCTAAAGTGTCAAACAGTTTGACCCCTATCAGGTCCAGACAGAATGTGGGGCCTGAACTGGGTCAAAATTATCTGAAAGGGTTATCAGCAGATGACAATGTCATGTTTAAGTTTAACACAAAGTTAAAATACATCGGTTCAACTTTAATTTGTCATAACTTCTAAAGCTTTATACAGTTTAACCCCTATCAAGCCCAGACAGAATGTTGGGCCTGATCTGGGTCCAAATTGTTTGAAATGGTTATCAGCAGATGACAATGTCACGTAAAAGTTTAACGCATAGTTGAAATACATTGGTTCAACTTCAACTTGTCATAACATCTAAAGTGTCAAACAGTTTAACCCCTATTAGGTCCTGACAGAATGTTGGGCCTGATCTGGGTCTAAATTGTTTGAAAGGGTTATCAGCAGATGACAATGTCATGTAAAAGTTTAACGCAAAGTTAAAATACATGGGTTCAGCTTCAACTTTTCATAACCTCTAAAGTGTTAAGCTGTTTGGACCCCTATCAGGTCCTGACATATTTGGCCTGATCTGGGTCTAAATTGTTTGAAATGGTTATCAGCAGATGACAATGTTATGTTAAAGTTTAAATCAAAGTTAAAATAAGTTGGTTCAATTATAACTTGTCATAACCTCTAACGTGTCCAAAAGTTTTGACCCCTAGCAGGTGCAGGCAGAATCTCGGGCCTGATCTGGGTCCAAATTACTTAAATGGGTTATCAGCAGATGACAATAACATGTTAAGATTTAAAAGTTAAAATACATCGGTTCAATTTCATCTTTTCATAACTTCCAAAGATTTAAACTGTTTAGTACACTATCATGTCCAGACAAATTCGGGCCTGATCTGGGTCTAAATTGTTTGAAATGGTTATCAGCAGATAAAAGTGTCATGTTAAAGTTTAAATCAAAGTTAAAATACATTGGTTCAATTTCAACTTGTCAAAACCTCTAAAGTGTCAAATAGTTTTGACCCCTATCAGGTGCCGGCGGAATGTCTGGCCTGATCTGGGTCCAAATTACTTGAAAGGGTTATCAGCAGATGCCAATGTCATGTAAAAGTTTAACGCATAGTTATAATACATCGGTTCAACTTCAACTTGTCACAACCTCTAAAGTGTCAAACAATTTTTACCCATATCAGGTCCAGACAGAATGTCGGGCCTGATCTGGGTCCAAATTACTTGAAAGGGTTATCAGCAGATGACAATGTCATGTAAAAGTTTAACGCATAGTTATAATACATCGGTTCAACTTCAACTTGTCACAACCTCTAAAGTGTCAAACAATTTTTACCCCTATCAGGTCCAGACAGAATGTCGGGCCTGATCTGGGTCCAAATTGTTTGAAAGGGCTATCAGCAGATGACAACTTCATTTTAAAGTTTAGCACAAAGTTAAAATACATCGGTTCAACTTCAAATTGTCATAACCTCTAAAGTGTCAAACAGTTTGTACCCCTATCAGGTCTGGACAGAATGTTGGGCCTGATCTGGGTCCAAATTGTTCGAAATGGTTATCAGCAGATGACAATGTCATGTATAGGTTTAATGCAATGTTAAAATACATTGGTTCAACTTCAACTTTTCATAACCTCTAAACTGTCAAACAGTTTGACACCTATCAGGTCCAGACAGAATGTGGGGCCTGATCTGGGTCCAAATTACTTGAATGGGTTACCAGCAGATGATAATAACATGTTAAGGATTAAGGCAAAGTTAAAATACATCGGTTCAATTTCACCTTTTTCATAACCTCTAAAGTATTTAACAGTTTGGACCCCTATCAGGTCCGGACAGATTCGGGCCTGATCTGGGTCTAAATTGCTTAAAATGGTTATCAGCAGATGACAATGTCATGTTAAAGATTAAATCAAAGTTAAAATACATTGGCTCAATTTCAATTTGTCATAACCTCTAAAGTGTCAAACAATTTTTACACCTATCAGGTCTGGACAGAATGTTGGGCCTGATCTGGGTCCAAATTGTCTGAAAGGGTTATCAGCAAATGACAACGTCATGTTAAACTTTAACGCAAAGTTAGAATACATCGGTTCAACTTCAACTTGTAATAACCTCTAAAGTGTCAAACAGTTTAACCCCTATCAGATCCGGACAGAATGTCGGGTCTGTTCTGGGTCCAAACTTCTTGAAAGGGTTATCAGCAGATGACAATGTCATGTAAAGGTTTACGCAAAGTTAAAATACATCAGTTCAACTTCAACTTGTCATAACCTCTAAAGTGTCAAACAGTTTGGACCGAGATCAGGTCCAGACAGAATGTTGGGCCTGATCTGGGTCCAAAATGTTTGAAAGGGTTATCAGCAGATGACAATGTCATGTTTAAGTTTAAAGCAAAGTTAAAAAACATCGGTTCAACTTCAACTTGTCATAACCTCTAAAGTGTCAAACAGTTTGACCCCTATCAGGTCCAGACAGAATGTGGGGCCTGAACTGGGTCCAAATTATCTGAAAGGGTTATCAGCAGATGACAATGTCATGTATAAGTTTAACACAAAGTTAAAATACATCGGTTCAATTTCATCTTTTCATAACCTCCAAAGTTTTAAACTGTTTAGTACGCTATCAGGTCTAACAAATTTGGGCCTGATCTGGGTCTTAATTGTTTGATATGGTTATCAGCAGATGAAAGTGTCATGTTAAAGTTTAAATCGTAGATAAAATATATTGGTTCAATTTCAACTTGTCAAAACCTCTAAAGTGTCAAATAGTTTTGACCCCTATCAGGTGCCGGCGGAATGTCTGGCCTGATCTGGGTCCAAATTACTTGAAAGGGTTATCAGCAGATGCCAATGTCATGTAAAAGTTTAACGCATAGTTATAATACATCGGTTCAACTTCAACTTGTCACAACCTCTAAAGTGTCAAACCTTTTTTACCCATATCAGGTCCAGACAGAATGTCGGGCCTGATCTGGGTCCAAATTACTTGAAAGGGTTATCAGCAGATGACAATGTCATGTAAAAGTTTAACGCATAGTTATAATACATCGGTTCAACTTCAACTTGTCACAACCTCTAAAGTGTCAAACAATTTTTACCCCTTTCAGGTCCAGACAGAATGTCGGGCCTGATCTGGGTCCAAATTGTTTGAAAGGGTTATCAGCAGATGACAACTTCATGTTAAAGTTTAGCACAAAGTTAAAATACATCGGTTCAACTTCAAATTGTCATAACCTCTAAAGTGTCAAACAGTTTGTACCCCTATCAGGTCCAGACAGAATGTTGGGCCTGATCTGGGTCCAAAATGTTTGAAAGTGTTATCAGCAGATGACAATGTCATGTTTAAGTTTAACGCAAAGTTAGAATACATTGGTTCAACTTCAAATTGTCATAACCTCTAAAGTGTCAAACAGTTTGTACCCTTATCAGGTCTGGACAGAATGTTGGGCCTGATCTGGGTCCAAATTGTTCGAAATGGTTATCAGCAGATGACAATGTCATGTTCAGGTTTAATGCAATGTTAAAATACATGTACATTGGTTCAACTTCAACTTGTCATAACCCCTAAAGTTTCAAACAGTTTGAACCCGGATCATGTCCGAACAGAATGTCGGGCCTGATCTGGGTCCATATTGTTTGAAACACTTATCAGCAGATGTCATCTGCTGACAATGTCATGTAAAGGTTTAACGCATAGTTAAAATACATCGGTTCAACTTCAAATTGTCATAACCTCTAAAGTGTCAAACAGTTTGTACCCTTATCAGGTCTGGATAGAATGTTGGGCCTGATCTGAGTCCAAAATGTTTGAAACACTTATCAGCAGATGTCATCTGCAGAAAAAGTCATGCAAAGGTTTGACGCAAAAATAAAATATTGGTTCAATTCCAACTTGTCATAAGCTCTAAAGTGTCAAACAGTTTAAACCCCTTTCAGGTCCGGACAGAATGTCGGGCCTGATCTGGGTCCAAATTGTTTGAAAGGGTTATCAACAGATGTAAATGTCCTGTTTAAGTTTAGCACAAAATTAAAATACATCGGTTCAGCGAAAACATGTCATAACCTCTAAAGTGTCAAACAGTTTGAGCCCTATCAAGTCCGGACAGAATGTCGGGCCTGATCTGGGTCCAAATTGTTTGAAACGGTTATCAGCAGATGACAATGTCATGTAAAGATTTAAGGCAACGTTGAAATACATTGGTTCAACTTAAACTTGTTATAACCTCCAAAGTGTCAAACAGTTTTGACCCATATCAGGTCCGGACAGAAAGTCAGGCCTGATCTGGGTCAAAATTGTTTGAAAGGTTTATCAGCAGATGACAATGTCATGTAAAAGTTTAACGCATAGTTAAAATATATCCGTTCAACTTCAACTTGTCATAACCTTTGAAGTGTCAAACAGTTTGGACCCCTATAAGGTCCAAACAGAATGTAGGGCCTGATCTGGGTTCAAATTGTTTGAAAGGGTTGTCAGCAGATGACAATGTCATGTCAAAGTTTAACGCAAAGAAAAATACATCGGTTCAACTTCAACTTGTCATAATCTTTAAAGTGTCAAATAGTTTAGACCCCTAACAGGTGCGGACAGAATGTTGGGCCTGATCTGGGTCCAAATTATTTGAAAGGGCTATCAGCAGATGACAATGTCATGTTAAGGTTTAGGCAAAGTTAAAATACATCAGTTCAACTTCAACTTGTCATAACCTCTAAAGTGTCAAACAGTTTGGACCCGGATCAGGTCCGGACAGAATGTTGGGCCTGATCTTGGTCCAAATTGTTTGAAACACTTATCAGCAGATGTCATCTGCTGACAAAGTCATCGTAAAGGTTTAACGCAAAAATAAAACATTGGTTCAACTCCAACTTGTCGTAACCTCTAAAGCGTCAAAGAGTTTGGATCCCTATCAGGTCCGGACAGAATGTCGGGCCTGTTCTTGGTCAAAACTACTTGAAAGGGTTATCAGCAGATGACAATGTCAAGTAAAGGTTTAACGCAGAGTTAAAATACATTGGTTCAATTTCAACTTGTCGTAACCTCTAAAGTGTCAAACAGCTTGGACCGAAATCAGGTCCAGACAGAATGTTGGGCCTGATCTAAGTCCAAAATGTTTGAAACACTTATCAGCTGATATCATCTGCTGACAAAGTCATGTAAAGGTTTAACCCAAAAATAAAATATTGGTTCAACTCCAACTTGTCATAACCTCTAAAGTGTCAAACAGTTTGGACCCCTTTCAGGTCCCGAGAGAATGTCGGGCCTCATCTGGGTCCAAATTGTTTGAAAGGGTTATCAACAGATGACAATGTCATGTTTAAGTTTAACGCAAAATTAAAATACATCGGTTCAACTTCAACTTGTCATAACCTCTTAAGTGTCAAACAGTTTGGACCCCTATCAGGTCTGGACAGAATGTCGGGCCTGATCTGGGTCCAAATTGATTGAAAGGGTTATCAGCAGATGACAATGTCATGTAAGGATTTAAGGCAAAGTTAAAATACATTGGTCAATTTCAACTTGTTATAACCTCCAAAGTGTCAATCAGTTTTGACCCCTATCAGGTCTGGACAGAATGTCAGGCCTGATCTGGGTCAATTTTGTTTGAAAGGTTTATCAGCAGATGACAATGTAATTTAAAGTTTAACCCATAATTAAAATATATCGGTTCATTTTCAACTTGCCATAACCTCTAAAGTGTCAAACAGTTTGGACCCCTTTTAGGTCCCGAGAGAATGTCGGGCCTCATCTGGGTCCAAATTGTTTGAAAGGGTTATCAACAGATGACAATGTCATGTTTAAGTTTAACGCAAAATTAAAATACATCAGTTCAACTTCGACATGTCATAACCTCTAATGAGTCAAACATATTGACCCATATCAAGTCCGGACAGAATGTCAGGCCTGATCTGGGTCCAAATTGATTGAAAGGGTTATCAGCAGATGACAATGTCATGTAAGGATTTAAGGCAAAGTTAAAATACATTGGTCAATTTCAACTTGTTATAACCTCCAAAGTGTCAATCAGTTTTGACCCCTATCAGGTCTGGACAGAATGTCAGGCCTGATCTGGGTCAATTTTGTTTGAAAGGTTTATCAGCAGATGACAATGTAATTTAAAGTTTAACCCATAATTAAAATATATCGGTTCATTTTCAACTTGCCATAACCTCTAAAGTGTCAAACAGTTTGGACCCCTATCAGGTCCGGACAGAATGTCTGCCTGATCTGGGTCCAAATTGTTTGAAAGTGTTGTCAGCAGTTGACAAGTCATGTCAAGGTTTAACGCAAAGAAAAATACATCGGTTCATCTTCAACTTATCATGACCTCTAAAGTGTCATACAGTTTTGACCCCTATCAGGTCCTGGCAGAATGTCAGGCCTGATTTTGGTCCAAACTACTTGAAAGTGTTATCAGCAGACGACAATGTCATGTAAAGGTTTAACGCAGAGTTAAAATACATCGGTTCAACTTCAACTTGTCATAAACTCTAAAGTGTCAAACAGCTTGGACCGGGATCAGGTCCGAACAGAATGTTGGGCCTGATCTGAGTCCAAAATGTTTGAAACACTTATCAGCAGATGTCATCTGCTGACAAAGTCATGTAAAGGTTTAACGCAAAAATAAAATATTGGTTCACTCCAACTTGTCATAAGCTCTAAAGTGTCAAACAGTTTGACCCTTATCAATTCCGGACAGAAAATCTGGCCTGATCTGGGTCCAAATTGTTTGAAAGGGTTATCAGCCAATGACAATGTCATGTAAAGATTTAAGGCAAAGTTAAAATACATCGGTTCAACTTCAACTTGTTATAACCTCCAATGTGTCAAACAGTTTTGACCCCTTTCAGGTCTGGACAGAATGTCAGGCCTGACCTGGGTCAAAATTGTATGAAAGGTTTATCAGCAGATGACAATGTCATGTAAAAGT
Organism: Loripinus fragilis; assembly: GCA_964019695.1. NCBI lineage: Eukaryota > Metazoa > Mollusca > Bivalvia > Lucinida > Lucinidae > Loripinus > Loripinus fragilis. The sequence continues at coordinate 26,481,930 of OZ026525.1, read as the reverse complement.
TTAACGCATAGATAAAATATATCGGTTCAACTTCAACTTGTCATAACCACTAAAGTGACAAACAGTTTGGACCCCTATCAGGTCCAGACAGAATGTCGGGCCTGATCTGGGTCAAAATTGTTTGAAAGGGTTGTCAGCAGATGACAATGTCATTTCAAGGTTTAACGCAAAGAAAAATACATCGGTTCAACTTCAACTTGTCATAACCTCTGAAGTGTCAAATAGTTTGACCCCTAACAGGTGTGGGCAGAATGTCAGGCCTGATCTGGGTCCAAATTACTTGAAAGGGCTATCAGCAGATGACAATGTCATGTTAAGGTTTACGCAAAGTTAAAATACATTGGTTCAACTTCAACTTGTCATAACCTCTAAAGTGTCAAACAGATTGGACCAGGATCAGGTCCAGACAGAATGTTGGGCCTGATCTGAGTCCAAAATGTTTGAAACACTTATCAGCAGATGTCATCTGCTGAAAAAGTCATGTAAAGGTTTAATGCAAAAATAAAACATTGGTTCAACTTCAACTTGTCATAATCTCTGAAGTGTCAATCAGTTTGGACCCCTTTCAGGTCTGCAGAGAATGTGGGGCCTGATCTGGGTCAAAATTGTTTGAAAGGGTTATCAATAGATGACAATGTCATGTTGGAGTTTAACGCAAAATTAAAATACATCAGTTCAAATTCAACATGTCATAACCTCTAAAGTGTCAAACAGTTTGACCCATATCAAGTCCGGACAGAATGTCAGGCCTGATATGGGTCCAAATTGTTTGAAAGGGTTATCAGCAGATGACAATGTCATGTAAAGATTTAAGGCAACGTTAAAATACATTGGTCAACTTCAACTTGTTATAACCCCCAAAGTGTCAAACAGTTTTGACCCCTATCAGGTCTGCACAGAATGTCAGGCCTGATCTGGGTCAATATTGTTTGAAAGGTTTATCAGCAGATGACAATGTCATGTAAAAGTTTAACACATAATTAAAATATATCGGTTCAACTTCAACTTGTCATAACCTCTAAAATGTCAAACAGTTTGGACCCCTATCAGGTCCGGATCTGGGTCCAAATTGTTTGAAAGTGTTGTCAGCAGATGACAAGTCATGTCAAGGTTTAACGCAAAGAAAAATACATCGGTTCAACTTCAACTTGTCATAACCCCTAAAGTGTCAAACAGTTTTGACCCCTATCAGGTCCGGGCAGAATGTCAGGCCTGATTTGGGTCCTAACTACTTGAAAGGGTTATCAGAAGATGACAATGTCATGTAAAGGTTTAATGCAGAGTTAAAATACATTGGTTTAACTTCAACATGTCAAAACCTCTAAAGTGTCAAACAGCTTGGACCACGAACAGGTCTGGACAGAATGTTGGGCCTGATCTGGGTCAAAAATGTTTGAAACACTTATCAGCAGATGTCATCCGCTGACAAAGTCATGTAAAAGTTTAACGCAAAAATAAAATATTGGTTCAACTCCAACTTGTCATAAGCTCTAAAGTGTCAAACAGTTTGGACCCCTTTCAGGTCCGGACAGAATGTCAGGCCTGATCTGGGTCCAAATTGTTTGAAAGGGTTATCAACAGATGACAATGTCATGTTTAAGTTTAACGCAAAATGAAAATACATCGGTTCAACTTCAACATGTCATAACCTCTAAAGTGTCAAACAGTTTGAGCCTTGTCAAGTCGGGACAGAATGTCTGGCCTGATCTGGGTCCAAATTGTTTGAAAGGGTTATCAGCAGATGACAATGTCATGTAAAGATTTAAGGCAAAGTTAAAATACATCGGTTCAACTTCAACTTGTTATTACCTCCAAAGTGTCAAACAGTTTTGACCCCTATCAGGTCCGGACAGAATGTCAGGCCTGATCTGGGTCAAAATTGTTTGAAATGTTTATCAGCAGATGACAATGTCATGTAAAAGTTTAACGCATAGTTAAAATATATCAGTTCAACTTCAACTTGTCATAACCTCTAAAGTGTCAAACAGTTTGGACCCCTATCAGGTCCAGACAGAATGACGGGCCTGATCTGGGTCCAAATTGTTTAAAAGGGTTGTCAGCAGATGACAATGTCATTTCAAGGTTTAACGCAAAGAAAAATACATCGGTTCAACTTCAACTTGTCATAACCTCTAAAGTGTCAAATAGTTTGGACCCCTAACAGGTGTGGGCAGAATGTCGGGCCTGATCTGGGTCCAAATTACTTGAAAGGGCTATCAGCAGATGACAATGTCATGTTAAGGTTTAGGCAAAGTTAAAATACATCAGTTCAACTTCAACTTGTCATAACCTCTAAAATGTTAAACAGTTTGGACCCGGATCAGGTCCAGACAGAATGTTGGGCCTGATCTTGGTCCAAATTGTTTGAAACACTTATCAGCAGATGTCATCTGCTGACAAAGTCATGTAAAGGTTTAACGCAAAAATAAAATATTGGTTCAACTCCAACTTGTCATAAGCTCTAAAGTGTCAAACAGTTTGGACCCCTTTCAGGTCGGGACAGAATGTCGGGCCTGATTTGGGTCAAAATTGTTTGAAAGGGTTATCAACAGATGACAATGTCATGTTTAAGTTTAACGCAAAATTAAAATACATTGGTTCAACTTCAACATGTCATAACCTCTAAAGTGTCAAACAGTTTGACCCTTATCAAGTCCGGACATAGTGTCTGGCCTGATCTGGGTCCAAATTGTTTGAAAGGGTTATCAGCAGACGACAATGTCATGTAAAGATTTAAGGCAAAGTTAAAATACATCGGTTCAACTTCAACTTGTTATAACCTCCAAAGTGTCAAACAGTTTGACCCCTATCAGGTCCGGACAGAATGTCAGGCCTTATCTGGGTCAAAATTGTTTGAAATTTTTATCAGCAGATGACAATGTCATGTAAATGTTTAACGCATAGTTAAAATATATCGGTTCAACTTCAACTTGTCATAACCTCTAAAGTGTCAAACAGTTTGGACCCCTATCAGGTCCGGACAGAATGTTGGGCCTGATCTGGGTCCAAATTGTTTAAAAGGGTTGTCAGCAGATGACAATGTCATTTCAAGGTTTAACGCAAAGAAAATACATGGGTTCAACTTACACTTGTCAAAACCTCTAAAGTGTCAAATAGTTTGGACCCCTAACAGGTGTGGGCAGAATGTCGGGCCTGATCTGGGTCCAAATTACTTGAAAGGGCTATCAGCAGATGACAATGCATGTTAAGGTTTACGCCAAGTGAAAATATATTAGTGCAACTTCAACTTGTCATAACCTCTAAAGTGTTAAACAGTTTGGACCCGGATCATGTCCAGACAGAATGTTGGGCCTGATCTGGGTCAAATTGTTTGAAACACTTATCAGCAGATGTCATCTGCTGACAAAGTCATTGTAAAGGTTAAACCCAAAAATAAAACATTGGTTCAACTCCAACTTGTCATAACCTCTAAAGTGTCAAAGAGTTTGGACCCCTATCAGGTCTGGAAAGAATGTCGGGCCTGTTCTGGGTCCAAACTACTTGAAAGGGTTGTCAGCAGATGACAATGTCATGTAAAGGTTCAGCGCACAGTTAAAATACATTGGTTCAACTTCAACTTGTCATAACCTCTAAAGTGTCAAACAGCTTGGACCCAGATCAGGTCCGGACAGAATGCTGGGCCTGATCTGAGTCCAAAATGTTTGAAACACTTATCAGCAGATGTCATCTGCTGAAAGTCATGTAAAGGTTTAACGCAAAAATAAAATATTGGTTCAACTCCAACTTGTCATTACCTCTAAAGTGTCAAACAGTTTGGTCCCCTTTCAGGTCCTGACAAAATGTCTGGCCTGATCTGTGTCCAAATTATTTGAAAGGGTTAACAGCAGATGACAATGTCATGTAAAGATTTAAGGCAAAGTTAAAATACATTGGTTCAACTTCAACTTGTTATAACCTCCAAAGTGTCAAACAGTTTTGACCCCTATCAGGTCCGGACAGAATGTCAGGCCTGATCTGGGTCAAAATTTTTTGAAAGGTTTAACAGCAGATGACAATGTCATGTAAAAAATTAACGCATAGTTAAAATATATCGGTTCAACTTCAACTTGTCATAACCTCTAAAATGTCAAACAGTTTGTACCCGGATCAGGTCCGGACAGAATGTTGGGCTTGATCTTGATCCAAATGGTTTGAAACATTTATCAGCAGATGTCATCTGCTGACAAAGTCAATGTAAATGTTTAACGCAAAAGTTGAAAATAAGCACAGACTGGTGAAAAAATCGGAGAATTTGAATAAATACAGCCCATTTTTCACCATTTTCCCGTTACCCATAATGTTAAAATTCACCACTCACTTCACCTCGGTACATTTGTTTACCTGTGTCGCTAAGGCTGTGACATCACGGCGGTCATAAATCTGAACAAATTCTTGAAAATTCAAACAAACAAAATGGCTTGCAAGCTTAACAGACTCAGATCAGCCTGCTCATTGGTCCATGCAGACAGCAAAGACTCTGACCAAACAATGTCAATATTCAGGCTGATCAGAGTCTCGGCTGTTTGTCCACGCATCTGCCAATTCTAGTCTGTCCTCAAAGCTTGGATCCTTACCTACCCATTATGTTACTGTTCTGTTCTGTGAAAACACTGATCAGACTATAATCAAATGCAGATGTAATGCTGGAAGCTCACACCATTTAACTCTTAACCTGTTTTTGTCGTCTGCTGATAAGCTTTACAAAAAAAAATTATCAAGAAATTGGTCTGACATTTTATTGGGCCTGATCTGGATCCACACTGTTTGATACTCTTTGATAAACCTTCCAAACAGTTTAGAAATAGATCAAACTGACGCTATACACTGACTGTAATTAACCTATTTGACCTGGTAATTGCCACTTCTGCAGTGATGCCTGAGGAATACTTATAGGAGTATTCAAGTGATTAATGGCGATCCCCTGTGGCATGTGAGTGCAATTAAATTATGGGCTAATTGGAGCGGTTTTAACAAAATTAATGACCCTATGGTTCCCAGTATACTGTTAGCTCTATAATAATGTATATGTAAAAAAAGTCTGAATTATCCCTTTAAACCTCTTTATGACATTGTCATCTGCTGATAATCCTTTCAAACATATTGGACCCAAATCAGGCCAAAACTTAACATGCTTAAGGGTTATATGACATTAGTATTTTAATTTTGCGTCAAACCTTATTATGACATTGTCATCTGCTGATATCAAAATATCTCTAAAAAGACTTATTCTACCCTCAGCAGATAAGGGTTGGCAAAATATCCAGCCACACATTTAGTCACTCTGAAAGTATTACTTTCTTTTAATAGATAAAAGACAGTACAAACATCCAAAAACACCAAGCAGTAAAGAGGTAAAGTAAAATTCCTAATTGATAAATCCTTCATAAATTCCTTTTGTAACACAAAAGTTGATCAAATGAACAATTAAGTGTGTTTCTCCACATCACATCCTTTCATGTAAGAAACCAGACGCATAAGTTACGCAAGATTTGACACCTGTCAAAACAACCATTGGTACCCCACGGAGCGAGCATTTAATCCTCTAATTTGTCATTATAACATTATTATAAAAGGTCTTTGATCTATCTGACATTTGCCATGATTTGGGACATCTGTTTTCTGCACAATAATTTTATTATCCAACTGGCTGTCTACATGGTCTAGCGAACACCTACACTTATCTATTTGTAAAGGAGGTTTTATCTAAGTAAGTATTTTTTTAGTTATTTTAATAACGACATATATAAAGATTTAAATACACACCATTTTTGAGCGTATAATTGTTAATATTCTCTGTAAAAACTATCTGGATCCGCGCTTGTCCCGTTTTAAAGCAGAGAGGGTTCTAGCGAGAACGTCCTTCTTCTTTACTTAGTCTAATCAGCTCCTGAACCTTGGTAGGGACTCGAAAACACCAAAAAGTTGTTGTTTTTCACATATTATACATTCCATACAGAAAACGACGAATGTGCTGATCAGGATGTACGGATGTGTGGACTAATATGCTCCTTTATTGTTTCTACCAGGAGCGCAATCTGAGATGTGTATCGTTTCACTGTGATAGGCAGAAAATAATAAAGAATCTGATCAGACTGCACCGCTGTGCAGACTGATCTGAACCTTTATTGTCTTGCATTGTATTGTTTACCAGGAGCGCAATCTGAGATGTGTACCGTTTTCACATTGATAGGCAGAACATAGTAAAGAAACTGACCAGACTGCGCTGCTGTGCAGACCAATCCGAATCTTTATTGTCTTGCATGCAAAAAGCTTTGCAAGAAAGAAACGACTTATATTCAATGATACCAAAATCGGATAATCAAACTACCTTTTCAATCCGAGAAGTACATCAATCTCATTGCGCTACACGGTAAATAATGTGCTGGCCCGACTGCACAGGCGTGCAGACTGATCTGCCCCTTTATTGCTTTGAAAACAAACCAGTTGTTTTCTCGAGTAGAAGGGGAAACTATTTATCCATTTAATCACTTTAACCACTATAATAGACGGATATCAAATAAAAAGGCGCGGATCAGGCTTCGTAGATGCGCAGGCTGATCTTCATCTTTATTATTTTATTTTTTGTATACTAGAAGCTCTTTTCGATGTGCTGTTGCCGTTTTCTTTGGGTTGAATAACTTTTTTGAACACTATAGACAACTGTACTCGCTTGGCATGAAATAATTGTGCTCGTGATATGTTCGCGCAAAAAGGGTTCAAATACATTAAAACAGGCCGGAGAGTGGCTTTAAAAACGTTTTTGTTAGCAAGGTCGGTCCAGATCAGGCGGCTCTCGTGAGCAGGGTCTACTCGGATATGAAATATCTGATCATACACAAGTGGAACTTGTGTTATATGCTCGTGCGGCAGCTTTAAAACGTTTTTGTAAACAGAGTAGATCCCGATCAGGCGGTTCCCGTGAGAGCTGCCTGATCAGGGTCTTCTCTGTCTTGCTCAGGGGGATATGAAATATCTGATCATATATGCTCGTGCGGCGGCTTTGAAACGTTTTTGTAAACAAAGTAGATCCAGATAAGGCGGCTCTCGTGAGAGCTGCCTGACCAGGGTCTACTCTGTTTGCTTACGGGGATATGAAATATCTGATCATATATGCTCGTGCGGCGGCTTTTAAACGTTTTTGTAAACAAAGTAGATCCGGATCAGGCTGCTCTCGTTAGAGCTGCCTGATCAGGGTCTACTCTGTCCTGTTATGGGGATATGAAATATCTGATCATATATGCTCGTGCGGCGGCTTTTAAACGTTTTTGTAAACAAAGTTAATCCGGATCAGGCGGCTCTCGTGAGAGCTGCCTGACCAGGGTCTACTCTCTTTGTAAACAAAGTAGATCCAGATCAAGCAGCTCTCTTGAGAGCTGCCTGAATAGGGTCTACTCTGTTTGCTTATGGGGATATGAAATATCTGATCATACATAAGTGGATATGAAACAAGTGGAACTTTTGCTATATGTTCGTGCGATGGCTCTAAGACGTTTCTGGTAACAAAGTGGATCCAGATCTGTCGGCTCTCGTGAGAGCTGCCTGGTCATGGCCCACTCTGTTTGCTTATGGGGATATGAAATATCTGATCATACACAAGTTGAAATTATGCCATATGCGCGTTCGGCGGCTTTAAAATGTTTTGCAAACAAAATCGATCCAGATTAAGCGGCTCTCTTGAGAGCTGCCTGGTCATGGTCCACTCTGTTTGCTTAAGGAGATAAGATATATCTGATCATATACAAGTGGATATGAAACAAGTAGAACTTGTGCCATACGATCGTGCGGCGGCTTTAAACATTTTTTTGTAAACAAAGTGGATCCAGATCAAGCGGCTCTCGTGAGAGCTGCCTGGTCATGGTCCACTATGTTGCTTATGGGGATATGAAATGTCTGATCATACACAAGTGGAGCCTATATGCTCGTGTGGCGGCTTTAAACTTTTTTGTAAACACGATGGATCTAGATCAAGCGGCTCCCGTGAGAACTGCCTGATCACGGCCTCCTTTGTTTGCTTATAGAGATACGAAATATCTGATCATACACAAGTGGAACTTGTGCTATAAACTCGTGCTGCAACTTTAAAATGTTTTTGTAAACAATGCAGATCGAGATAAAGCAGCTCTCGTGAGAGCTGCCTGATCAGGGTCTGCTCTGTTTGCTTATGGAGATTTGAAATACCTGATCATACACAAGTACAAGTGGAACTTGTGCTATATGCTCATTGGTGCCTTTGAATCGTTTCTGAAAACAAGATGGATCCAGGTCGGACGGCTCTCGTGATAGATGTCTCGTCACGGTCTGCTCTGTTTCCTTAAGGAGATCATACACAACTGGGACTTGTGCTTATGCCCGCTGGTGGCCTTTAAAATGTTTTTGTAAACAAGGCGGATCCAGATCAGGCAGCTCACGTGAGAGCTGCCTGGTCATGCTCTGCTCTGTTTGCCTAAGGAAATAGGTAATGTCTTAGCATGGGAGCCGGACATTTTCCCACCCGGACATCTGCCCCCCTATGAAAAATGGCATGTGTGGACATCTGCCCCACAAGCAATTGACAGGGGAGGATAATTGCCCCCTCAACAAATGCATAATGGTGGATATTTGCCCCCTCTAAAAAAACAATGGGAGGACATTTGCCCCCCCCCCCCTTTCTCACCCTGATACCCTAAAATAGGTTGAACTGTTAACCTCCATTTAGCTGACATGGCTGAATAGTTGTTGACTGGGAAGTAAAGCCTCAAACAAACAAAGTAACCAAAAATGAAAATGCATTTCTGTTGTGCTTTCACTCAAGGTACATGTAAACAAGTGCATTGAATACTACAACACATGAATGCTTTGTATTGTCTCATAGGCTACTAATCTTTGCTTTTGGTGAGCACATACTCAGAAAGATTTTCAAGTTAGTAAGATATTGGCTGCCTTTTAAGTATGCTTTAAGAAGTCTTATTTTGTTTTAAGTGTTCGGAGTTGATTTACTACAATAACTCTAAAATATTTCATATTTTAATTGCTATTGTGCTCATTTGATTCCAATCTTTTATCAAAATTGTTATTTTGGCTAATGAATTTTAACAGTTTGCTTATCAAATATTGTATTGTAACTATTGTATATAGTAAATCTTAAGTAGTGCTAATAAAACTGTACATTTAGTTTGATCAGCTAATTGCAGATCAAGCTTGAAATGTTCATTGACTGTGTGTTGATGAATGGAAGGGGGGCAAATGACCATGCTATGCACTTTGATTAGGGGGCAAATGTCCTACACCTTTTTTGGAACTCGGGATCTGTTCAACATCAGCTATTCTAGAGAGTTATAATTGTTCTCTAAATTTCTACACTTTGAAGAAATAGTTCGTGTGAAAATCGCTGTTTACTTTGAAATTATAGTGTTTGAAGCATATACCACGTTTTAATTATTCAATATCATATCTTTTGTTGCCAATTTTCGATCGAAAATAGAATAATTACTGAGTTATTGGTGTTTTTGCGAATTGAAAAGCTGACGTGTCACTTTTAAAGGGTTATTCGGTCATTTCAGGAACAGTAACTCTTATTTTATTGTGTCTCAGAACTGTTACAGGACTTCTTTTGTGAACAGTTTATATAGACGCTTGCGCGTATGAATATCACAATAATTAGGTCAGACACGCCACGCTCGCATCACCTCGTCGTCGATTCAGCAAAACAATTTCAAGGCATCTGACAAAAAAAAAAAACAATGCATCGGATTGCTCAAGGGAGGAGGAGGACACATTTCAGGTATGTTATTTATTCATCCATTCATAAATGTGAAATAATTTGTTTAATTTTCTTCCTTGGACGAATTATTGGATGCTGTTGTTGTTGATCGTCGGCTGAAGAGGGACGCCATGTTTTTTTCGCTCTCAGTTTTTGCAGATTTTTCTCGTAAGTTTGGTAAATTTTCTGTATAATCGCACTCCTTTCGGACCTTCGTATAGATCTAGTTTCAAGTTTCGATGCTTTCGATCTATTCTAGGCGATCGTAAAATAAATAAACAACAATAATCATTGTTTATTTTTGGATCGCCGCCATGTAGGTCAAGTATCATCAACTCCCTGCACAGAGGGTTCTCCAATGGCGGTGCGTACATGTTTTTTTCAGACTGTATTTGTGTGTTATTGGCTAGATATGAAGTATCAGGACACCGAATTTTTATCCTTGGGTGGGGATTGAACTTCCAGGGCCCCATATGTAATAATATTGAGTGAAAGTAAAACGCTTACCGTACAGGCTACACGATGTAGGTGTTCCCATTAAGTTAATTTGGTCTTCATGTGTTTGTTGCAGATTAAAAAACATATGCACTGTGCACATATTGAGAGGGGGGGTCAACCCCCCCCCCCCCGCCCCCGAAAAACCAAAGGTCTAAGGGTTTCTATTGGAAGTAGCATTTGGACCCCTCCTCCTCTGAGATGTTTTTAGCCAAATCAACCATTTTAAAACATGTAAACTGAGTTGATGGCAAGAAAAAATGTCAGCTGTTTTCTGGCAGTTTGGCCTGGATCCCTTGGCAAAAAATGCTGGATCGAGCATGTTCGCTGTGATAGTGTGTGAAAATTTTGAAGTTTGTGAATTTTGAATTCAGTTACAGTTACAGATGGGTAGTGTATAGGAATATAGTTAAATTGTCAGTGGCTTTTACCTGGGCATTTCTACATTGCATTTCAAAACTCTGGCTTTCTGTTCTGTGCCTAAACACTACGCTGGCTGAGCAGTTTTGCAAACCTGTCTAGAATGTCTTTGAGGACGTGTGATAGATGATGTCTGAAAAATGTGTGAATCAGGTTTAAGGCCATGTAATCTTTTTCCTTTTGTCCTACTTTTTAAGCATTTTTAAGGGCTTTCCTGGTTTGTCATTTTTCATCTCCCATTCTCCCCCCATGTAAAAACTTTTGACAAATTGAAAACATCTCTATCATACATATACAGTCTCTCTTTTAACATTTCATTTAATCGAAACAGGCAAATTTTATTATTTTTGGGCTTAACACTAGTTCAAAGCTCTGATTATATCATTGGCTTCATCTTGCTGTACTGTCAACCAACCGTGGACTAGAAAACATTTGGTGGCATGCCATAGCAAATCTCCACACCCTTGAAGAAATCTAATTGTTTTTGACCCAGCCCCAAGGTCACCAGTTTGATCCTACAGTAAATTTTTTTAGTGTATTGTGGTCTGCTGGTCATCCCCTTTAATTTGATATGGCACACGATCATGATTCAGTATGAATGTGAGTAACTTACACACACAATTTGGTTGGATTTTGTCCAATGGTTTAGTAGGAAAAAACCTGAGGGATAGATGGACGGACATACATATGTGCAGCCCCTCCCCAAGGCACCAGGAGGCAGGGCAAAATAGTATTATTTGTGTTACGCTGGCGCACCATTGAATGTGTTCTAGTTCATGGTTGGTTGACAGTGCAGCAAGATAAAGCCAATGATATAGTCTGAGCTTTGAACTGTTAATTAAGTCTAAAAATATGTCCATTTCAGGTTAAATGAAATGTTAAAATATGTGAGCAGCTTGCACACTGGATTTGTTTGGATTTCTTCCAATGGTTAAGGAGGAGATAGCCTGACTGTCGGACGGACAGAGGCAAATGCAATATCTCCATTTTAAAAAGTATTGGGATAATTATGGAATAAGTAGTACTAGTGATCATTATCGAATGAATTTTAATCATTAAAAATTGTTTTCCTGTTCTGTAAACCTTTCATCTTCTATGTTGTAAATTCTCATGGAACTGTACATACCATACCTTCTTTATATAATTTTTTAATTATGATAATTTGTTCATGAAGACATTTCCACAAGTGATTTACAAATAATAGACACCTACATGAACTCTGATGTTTGGGTAAACAGTTTGTCTCATAGTCTGCTAGCAAAGATTTTTAACAAGGGTATCTACATGTATATTTATTTTAGCCAGGGTTCGCACAGACCTGGAAAAGTCCTTGAATCGGGTTCTTGAATTTGATTGTGGTCCTGGAAAACTCCTTGAATTTAAAAAAGAAATGTCCTGGAATTTTGTAAAATTATCCTTGAAAATATGAATTAGTCCTTGAAAAATATAAATACAATGTGTCCTTTTGTATTTATTGGATGCATAAAAAACTAAGTAAAAATCGCAAAAAACTGAGTGTAAATCACTAGATACATGTTGGAGAGAGAGGTAAAACTCATATTCTATTAAATTTGAGATTCTTGAAAAATATCCTAGAATAGTCCTGGAAAAGTCCTGGAATTTTATTTTTCCATTTCTGTACGAACCGAACCCTGTTTGCTTTTGAGAGGTGGCAGACAGTTTCTAATGTTGGTAATGCTAGAAGATTAGTTTTGATTTAACTAGTGTGTAGATGAGCGTTTTTCTTTTCCAGGTCTATAATCTGAAGCTCACCGTCTCACCATCTTAAAATATGTGTATTTTAAGTCAAGCTTTGTTTTGTAAGTATATTTTTTGGTCATATTAAGTATATATAAATTATGTATGACTATGACTATCTGTTTTGGCCTGAGATATTCCAGTGTTGTCCCCAGGGCAGAAATTTAAAGGGTTTGTCAGAGCTCAGTAGGATTTTGAAAACAGGAGTCCCAGAGCCCTCTTTGCCAAAAACTGGGAGTTCAACAATACAAAAAAATATAGCCTCCTTCAAAAAATAGGTGTCCCAGCACCAAATATTGGGATTCAGAACTGCAAATTGTAAGTTAGTGAGAGCTCTGGGTCATGTTTGGTCTCATTCAGCATTTTCTTGGGGTCATTTCAAGGCTTGAAAATAGCAATTGTCTGCTCATACATTGTATTTAAAAATGCCCCAGGCTGCAGGGCAAGTGAAAATTTTAACATTTCTTGTGAAATTTTCCTCCTATGCTTACCAATATCTTTTGCGATGTAGGTCAAGTGCCTATTTAAAGATATTCGAGGCCTGCGTTTGAAAAGTTTGAGAGCTGTATATTACGAGTGATTTTATTTTGCCATTTTTACTACATTATTTGGGAGTCATTGCCAATCCCAAAATGGCCTCTATTTTCCCAATTTAAATGTAGTTTAGTACTTATTTTCCCAATGTTTATTATATATTAAGGAAAGGGTAGCTTCCCAAAATCCCAAATAAAATCGCTGATTACCTACATGTACCTTCAGTGGAACAGAACCCCCATTTGCTTTTTTTTTTTACAAAAGCTGAACTTGTCCTATTTGTGTGAACCAGTCAATGTTATTGTTGTAAATGAAAGTAGGTATTTATTGCCTTAATAAATTTTAAGGACAGACTGCACGTGTTTAAGTATGGCAATTAGTGCTTTCAGAATTCTTCCTTCGGCAATCAGGGTTACCATCGGTTACCGAAGGCTGCCCATGGCAACATTCGGTAACATATGGTCACCATCGGTAATCACATCGGTGAGTTGCTGGTCGTCGATACCGCTGCGTCACGATAGTCGAGGTAGCCTCGGTAGCTGATTTATGACGTCATTTCAAAATGGCTGCTAGAATTAAATCTTCTAGCGTGATAAACAGAAATTTTGTTTCCAACAGACTTTCCTGTCAACAATAAGCTTTACAAGTTGTTGGTAAAACAAAGTGCTATTCCGCTGATATCAGATCATAGATTTTGTCTCATGATATTTAAAACTTTTTAGTTATAGTGAAGAATAGCCAACATTTTAACAGACAAGTAACGGGTCTAAAGAGATGATTGTTTTTAGCTCCCAAAATTTTTGACGTACACTCAAACTAACATGTTCAGCTACAGAGACTAGCCAGAATGCTGACATTTTACATGAAGCAAGTTTAAATATTCAAATTTTAGTATATAAGTGAATATATGGTAAATTTATTTGCCATCGGTTACCATAGGCCACCGATGATAGCGAAAGCTACCAAAAGCCGTTCAACTTAAAACACCTGTTTTCGGCTATTTTTGTAGCCAATGGTTACTGAAGGTACCGTCGGAAACCACTTGGTATAAACCTTGGGTACTGATGGGAGAATTCTGAACGCATTAAATAAAACAATCAAGTTGTGAACCTCGTACTGTGTTATTCCCTGTGACAGTGCATGTTTGTATTTAAAGTTTTCTCATTACTTAGCACATATAAGTTTACCGGCAGCAGTGATTTTGTTACCTTGCTATCCTGCATCTTTTGTGCATAAGTTTTTATTTCTGTGAGTCCTGGGATGCAATAGTATTGCAAGACTTGTCATTAAAAATAGTGTTTTGGACTCATAAGTTTGCAGTTGGCACTCGCTGATATCGAAAACAGTGAGTCCCAGGACCCATAAGCCCAAAATTGTAAATGAATCACTGTAATGGCAGTGATTTTATTTTGGATTTGGGAAGGTACCTTTTCCTTCACATTTAGGAAAATTTATCATAAATGGGAAAATAAGTATTATAATACATGAAATTGGGCCAGCTTGGATTGCATCATAAACCCCCCCCCCCTACGCACCATTTATTGCTACAAAATAATCCTCTGCTGTAATCTCTAAGGCCTAAATGAAATATGTGTTTGGTTCCTGTTGCATACCAACAGAATTTTTAGTGTAGGTAGGTAGGGAAATTATGAAATTTTGTTATAACATTTAATAAAGAAAATATTGACAAAATCTGAAAAAGTGCCCATTTTAGGTATTTTTTCTCCAAAGACCATTTTAATGTTTGGGTAGGGTTAAAAAATTAGGGTAGGTAGGCCAACAGGAACTAAACATACATTTCATTTAAGCCTAATGGATATTTTGTAGCTGAGCAAATACTGTGATATCTATCCAAGGTGTATTTCACTGACAGTACAAAAATGGGTACTCAATCGGTTTTCTCATTCAAACAAAAACTAACAAGATATCAGAGCAGTCAGATTGATATCATTCTCCACCAAAATTTAAATCTAGTTAGGGTTTTGCCATTTCTATGCTATGCGAATTTTCAGGGTATGGTTTCAAGAAACCTTTATGTAAAATTTTAAAAACAAAAATCTGTGTTTCATTCTACTTTGAGTGCAATACTACAGCAGCATTGTGTGCCATGTGCAAAACCGTATAAGTACTCTTTCAGTACGCATAATTGAACATCCATATTGAATCAAACTTTGTTATGTTTATTCAACGGATACATGTGCATAGGACCAGTTAAGCAGAAAAATGCACATAAAATCACTATTATATTCTTATCTATCAGTTTTAACATGTGTTCTGGATGTTCAAAAGAATTGTCTCATTGAGACGGTTCTTTTGAGTACCCGTAACATATGTTTTGGTCAGGGAAATAAGAAAAACTGAAATAATTTTCAGTTATGCACTCTTATCTGGGGGCCTGCATGTGCCCAAATATACTGTGTCAAATATCATTTCAAAACAGTTTAATTATTGATAAATGGGTTTTGTTAACTGGCGGTTTAGAAGTTTTGTTCAGTATACACTTAATGTCTAGTCTTGCAAGTCATGAACACCCCTGCAAGGGGCCCCTTAACATCAAGAGAAGACTTGCTCTAGTTCTCCTACTTTTTTACATTGAGAAGCTCTACTTTTCGCTTCTTTTTTTTTACTTCGTTATAGCATTGGCCCACTTTGAAAAGATTGGTGGGGGGCTTTATGCGATTTGGGTTGTCTGTCAGTTCGTCATAATTTTATTTTCTCTCAAAATCTTGTGTCAATGTGAACTGATGGATTTTCCACCAAATTTTATATATATGCGAGGCCCTTATATTGACAAGATACAGCCTGTTGTTGTAACATTTCCTTTTTGCATATTGGTACCAGACCGGCAGAGTTATGTCCCATGATTTACACTCAACTTTCTTTTGCTCAATATTATCTCGAGAACAAATGACAGATATTTACCAAATTTTATATATGCATTCATGTTGACAAGAGCTAGCTTGGGATTGTTATATGTTCTTTTTGCGTATTTTTACTAGTTATGGCCCTTGGTTTGCGCAAAAAAAACCCAAAAAACACCCCGCTGAACTTTCTTTTTGCTCAATATCTTGAGAACAAATTGACTGATGTTACCAAATTTTATATATTCATTCCAGTGATTTTATTTTGCCAAATATTTTCTCAAATGTGAAGGGAAATGTTGCTTCCTAAAATCCCATATAAAATCACTGCATTCATGTTGATAAGCTTTGGCTTGGGATTGTAATATGTTATTTTTTGCGTATTTGTACCAGACTTATGGCCCTTGGTTTACGCCAAAATTCCTTTCTGCTCAATAGTTTAAAAACAAATTGACAGATTTTTACCACTTTTTATATTGACAAGGTCTAGGTTGAGATTGTTACACATCTTTTTTTGCATATTTGTAGTGATGACTTGTTTGATTATTGGATTTTCATAATCCATCATCAAAATTAATCATTCAGGAGGTTTCGATTGATGATCGATTATAATCGAAAATTATCAAATGAAAGGGAAACACAGGTTCCATCCCATAGAATGTCTACCCTTGTACTGCTTGAAACTCTTATCTTAATAAAAATTGTTATTGTCAGTGTTGTGCTATTTTATGTACAGTATCAAATACCACAACTGGTCTTGACAGCAAACTCAAATTAACTGCCTTTGCCATTTTAAACCCTTTATACACTTATGGGTTTTTCCTTCTGGTTTGAAACAATAAACTTGGGAAGGTCCATTGTAAACATCAAGGGGTCACAGGTTATCATTCCCAAATAATTATTTATTTCTCTGAATATCTTTTATATCCTTAATAGCAAACAATGTTTACCGTGATGAAATGCCTCATTTTGTGGCATTTCATCAGAGTTTTCACTCTTTTTAGGAGTCATTAGTCGCATAGCATACAATGGGTTAAGATTGCACTGAAGGCGTCTTAGATTTTAAAGGGATAGAATACACAGCAAACCAGGATACAGTTTATATCTTTATTCCTCACATTCTATTAACCTTTGAAATTATGGATTGCATTTTCTTGTAGCAGAGTTGCAAATTTTGAATAGTAGCCAGTAAGCCTACAAGAGGGTCAGGTGTGAATATTTTCGATTATAATCGATTATTACCAAACACAATCGATCAGTAGAATCGGAAGAAATTTCTGATTGATCATCGGTTATAATTGATCATCGATACAACACTACATGATATTTGTATCAGAGTTTAATATGTCCCTTGATTTTTGCCAGAATTTTGTTTTGCACACTATCTTGGGGACAAATTGACAGATTTTTACCAAATTTTATGTATGCATCTATGTTGACAAGATGTAGGTTGGGATTGTTACACATCCTTTTTTACATAAGGGCCCTTGATTTATGCTAGATTTTTTTTTCTGATTAATATCTTGAGAACATATTGACAGATTTTATATATGCAGATCTTGCTTGAAGTTGTCAGTCGTCATTTTTTTTTTTTGGTTCGCATTTTATACTAGAGTTATGGTCCTTGAAAAACTTCAGAATTTTGTTTCCGCTCGATATTTGTAGAACTTCGCCTTTTTACAGCATGGAAAGCGCTGCAGTGATGGGGCTGTAGTCAAATTCTCTGACAATTCTATTTTTCGTTAAAGGACCTTGGAAGCTTACTTATAAACAGATAGGGAGTTGTATGGAATTATGTGTTTGTCTGTATAATGCATAACTGGATACTTATCTTTATTAATACTTTGGCAAAGGAAATTGGCAATTAGGGTCTGTAGCTGATTAAATGATAAATTGGAATTTAATGGACCAGGAAAAATTGCTAACCAACTATAAATCTTGATTTCTTTTTCTTTGATCAATTTTATAAAAGGCCTTAGAAGAAAACAAAATGCAAGGTTTTGATGTCTTTGTTTATTTGCTCTGTGAAGAATATGGTACATATATTAAAGAGCATATGTTAGGATGTATTGTTCATGGTATGTATTGTAGTGTTATACAATCTACTTTGTTTTCTTTTCAGGCTATTGAACCTGTCCAATGCATTACAATTTCTTTTCGTGGATTGCTCTTAGTGTTATTTATGCTGTAAGTACTATTTGATTTTCCTTGGTGATGCTAAAAAAGGGTTTATGTGCCATTAGACTTCAATTTATTATCATTATTGTTTTAAAATGATGTAACTGCTAGCCAGTATCTGGAATGAAGAGTTTAATTCCACATGATCCTTTTACTATAAGAGGTGTCCAAACATCTTTACATAACTAATAAATTGTTGTCTGAGACTTTACCCATAAAACGCCACCTATAACTTGCAGTAGATTGCAATTCCAAATTTTGTCTCTTTTTCAAAAATAAGAGCAGTGGCTCAGTGGTAGAGTGCTTGACTCAAGACTGAAGTGCTGCGTGTTTGAGCCTTAATGAAGTCACTGCATTGTGTCATTGAGCAAGACACATTAATCATAGTTAATTTCTGGTTCAACACAGGAAGACCTGTCACGATGTAACTGAAAGATTAATTACTGGGACATAATCAAACAGACAAATATAATAAAGCATGATATTTCATGAGAATCATCTGCTGGCAGGCAGTTCTCATCATGCAGAGCTCCAGCTAGAATTTGAAAAGTGCGGTGCTGAAGCCCTGAATAGAGCACTTTGTGGCGTGTCATGAAAGTTAGGATTCACAGGGAGTGGAAAGGGATGACCATCTTGCATAGGGGGCTAGCATACTCTAAAATATTCATATCCACATAAATATTCACCTTTCTGAAAGACAAAGAAAATAAAATTTGAAATTTTTAACCTATAAAAATAGACCAAGCATGTATATAAAGATCTTAGCCCCAGACCCCCCACCCCATCTGTGAGTCTTTTCATTCAGGAGTAGGCTGCTCTGGAACTATACTGAACCACACTTCCAATGCAAAATCATACTGAACCTTAAATATTCCATATATTGTTTCATCCATTGTAATGCAATTTTATCAAAAATTAAAACACTTACTTATAAAACATTTTTCTGTCAATCATAACTCTGCCATAGCCTCTGAATGGTACAATGATTTTGTCTATACCTTGTTTATTAATTAAAATTATTCTCCTTAAATTTTTTGCGTTGGAAGTGTGGGTCAGTAAATTTTGGTTACATGTTTTTCATGTCAGAGAAATTTAGTTCATTAAAAATTAGTCACATTTAGTCTTGGTATGTGTCAAACTGTGTCCCCTGATTTCAAAAGGATAAAAAGCCTAAGATTAGAAGATTCCAATATGTATCTACAATGTATCTATATAATAGTATTCTCTTTTATGATAGGTAGCAAAAAAATATATCCCATTTATTTGATTTTGAGCTGTAATAGCCATACATTGAAGGCTTCATGCCATTCTAAACTAGTAACAAAAAAGTCTATTTTTCTGTAGCCCCTTATTTCTTTGATGTTGCTGAAAACAAAGAATTGAGTTTAACAAGTGAAATTGGACATTACAAATATGAGGAAAAGGAAGGTTAATTGCTGAGTAAGCTGATTAAAAGGTACCATTTCTCCTGCTAAAAATCAAACATGTGTCTGGTCAGTTCTCAGCTAGATCTCAGTGGGGGATATCCCTGTAAACAGGAAGTTGCTCAATTTGAATACACAACTTCTGTGACCACATGGGAAGATAAAACAAAGGACATGGTTGATTTTAGGGCAGGGTGTTTTGAAAAGGGACATGGCAACAGACATATAAGGCAGGGTGTGGCACCCTTGTAAACAGCCTAGCTGGAGCACTGTCATGAAATATCATACCCTATTTTTTTTTTTTTTTGAAAAAGGGAAATTTTGAAATATTTGTCCTCTGCTACAGTCATGCATTAAAGCTTAAACTGAATCACCTTCTAAATAGGAAAAAATGTTGGGTACATCACATGTTTGGCCTTGGGTAAGAAAAAAACACATGGTAAACTGTCATACAGATCTGCATGTGGCAAAGCCTGTTTTCCAAAATTAATATCACAACAGAAGTTGTTTATTGTGTTGCCTGTCATTTATAAGCCTTTTTGACAACAGTGTTAATTTGTTGCTATATTTGCCTACCAGCCTATTACTGAACTCAAAATTTATATGATTCAAACCTATACAACAGTTAAATTTCTTATTTTTCAATCGATATTGAAAAATAGGTTCCTGCATCTGTTTTTTACCGAGAAGAAATTAAAATAATTTGCATCTGTTTTTTAAAAAATGGCCTAAGAAACAATTCAATATTTATTTTTGGCCTTAGGCACAGGGTCTACCACCTATTAGTATTTTCCTTCAGAAGGGAGGATACAATGGGGATATCCCAAGGTCTGGGAGTTAGCTACAAGTTTGTAAATTGGCTACTTAATTAATTCCCCTATTAATTGATGTCCCATCAAAGGGTTATAAATTTACACCACATATTTACTAAGTACCAAGTTTTTTTTAATTGTCAAATTCCCAATGGGTATGGGAGAAAATAATTACAGATGCATATTAGTTTGCTCATTTGTCTGTTTTTACACTTTGGCTGTAAACATTATAAATGCAGACCTAAGGAGCAGCCTGATCATGGTCAATTATGTTAACCTTATTAAAAGTGGTCAGAATTATATTTACATATATGCACTTGAAATAGAGAAGTGTATGTGGCTAAGTTGTAGAGTAGTGTTTATTCAGATATTTTTTATAGGTCCCTTTCATTGGTTTTTTTTTTTTTTTTTTTTTGTAAGAAATGAAATCCCTAGTGTTGTTCGATTATTGGATTTTTCATAATCGATCATGTCACAAGGTTTGATTGATGATTGATTATAATCGAAAATTATCCAATGAAAGGAAAATACAAGTTCCATCCCAAAGAATGTCTATCCTTGTACTGCTTTATCAGAGATCTTAAAGTATCAGTTTCATGCTATATTATTAACAGTGCCTTAGCACAACAGGTACTGAGGGAGCGCAGTGGCTCAGTGGTAGAGTGCTTGACTTGAGACTGAAGGGCCGCAGGTTCGAGCCTCACCGACGTCATTGCGTTGTGGTCCTTGAGCAAGACACATTCATCCTAGCTTAGTACTGGTTCAACCCAGGAAAACCGTCCCTATATAACTGAAAGATTGTTGATGGGACGTTAAGAATCAAATCGAACAAACAATAGGTCCTGACAGCAAACTAAATTCAACAGCCATTGACATATTTACCCTTTATGCACTAATGGATTCTTCCTTCTGGATTGAAACAATAAACTTGGGAAGGTAAACAGTCTGGACCTTGATGAAATGTCACATTCTTAGGCATTTCATCTGGGTCTTCACTGTTTGTCACAGTGTCACAGCACACATTTAGGGGACATTGTACAATGAACAAAGGGTTAAGCCTTAAGGTGTGCACTTGCTGTAATTACAGTTTCTATCTTTATTTAAATATTCTATAAACCTTGCATTTTCTTGTAGAAAAGTTGCAAATTTAGAATAGCAGCTTACAAGAGTCAGGTGTGAATATTTTCGATTATAATCAATTAATACCATTCCTTGATGCCACTTCAGAATTTCAAACGCCTGTAACTTTCATGTTAGTGGGCAAAACCACAAAGTGTGGCTATTCATTTTCTTAGTTAGATTTTGGGAAATTGTAATGAATTGCCGCGAATTGCTGTAAGTTTCACTTTTTCTACTCCTGCTCCTATGTTTTCAGTTTTAGTGAACATTGTACATTATGCAATACCAGGGGTGTGGAAATAGTAAAATTTTATACTTGTCCAGTAATGGCCATAATGTACTTGTCCAAAGAAAATCTTATACCTTTCTGTGCTTAACAAATTTACACTCTCGAAAACAGTATGAAACCATGCAGATATCAACTGTCTTGTAAACAGTGTAGATCCAGATCAGCTGGCATCTGAAGAAGCCAGCTGATCAGGATCCACACTGTTTTCAACGCACCATATGCTTATAATAATTGATCAAAATATGAAATACTAAATTTTATAACTTTATAAAAAATTTTGCACTTGTCCAAGGACAAGTAAATTGAAATTTTCAACTTGTCCTGAATGAAATGGGACCAGGCTGGACAAGTCAGACATGATATTACCACAGTTCTGCAATACTATCATTAATATGACCTAATGTGTGAATGTGTATGACGTCATTAGCAGTGGTTTTATTATGGATTTTGTAGAGCAATATTTGTTTTCCCTTCACTCGATGAAATAAATGGCACATTCATTCCAAAATTTTAAATATACCTTCTATCTATTTGCTATTATTCTGTTCATGCATTTATAAATATTTTCTGCTTAATGTTGTTTTCACTTTGCCAATAGCTATCCTAAATTGTTGGTCATTTAACCCTTAGAGCGTCATTTATGACTGCAGCAAACAACAAATTTAGCAACATCTTTCCAGATTTTCAAATAAAAATAGGTATGATATTTCGTGAGGTTCGTCTGCTGGCAGACAATTCTTATGAAATATGATTCATTACATGTATTTGTTTTTTTTTTGAAAAAGCAGCATATTTTGAAATTGTCGTCTGCTGCAAATTATAGATGGCACTTTAAAGGTTAATAAACTGAACCTTTTTAGCTCATCTAAGGTCAAGATTCATTGGTGAGCTAATGGTATACTAATGACTCGAGCATCTGTTGTTCATCACCATTTTCAAACATCTTTGAAACCTCTAGTCCAATTAAACTCAAATTTCAAGTGGTAACTGGGACAAAAAAGTTGGCATTTGGGATGTGGGACCTACCAAGTTTGTTCAAATGATGATCCTCAAGTTAACTTTAAGGTCAAATTAGCACCCTGATACAAGAAAAGGAATACTTTTCCAAGGACCATATCATAGGAGAGGATGCAAAACACCATGAAAAATTCTGTCCTTTACACAAATGCATAGTTAATAAGCTTTTGCTATGACCTTGAAAATACTCAAAGGAAACTAAGAGAGAAGTGGATTAAAGTTTTCTGGTTTACTTGTTCCCTAAAATGACTCTTTGTTGAGAGGATTCACAAAAATTCTTTAATTTGCTACATCTTAATCTTAGATGAATCAGTTCGAAACCTGGAGCACTTATGGAGGGAGGTTTTTTGGTGTAACATTGTATTTTAACCGTAAATATACAATGTTCAGTCGTACTGAAATTATTCACTTTATATCTCCTGTTTGCTTCAGGTACCATGGATTATATAAAGATTTGTGACATAACAACTGCCAAAGAGGCTGAATCGGTGAATGTTATTGCCACTGTTGAAAGCAGGACACCATTAAAACCATGGTCCAATGACAAAAGTTCTGGGACTAAAGTAACTGGAATTTTATGCGATGAAACAGGTGCTATTGACTTTGTCTGTTTTACGAAGTCATCCCAAAAATTTGATGAGATTTTAAAGGTGAAACAGACTTATTCGTTTAGACATGCAAGTGTTAATAAAGCAAGAAAACAATACTCCAAATCTAACCATGACTGCCAACTTAATTTGGAAGTAACAACAACTGCTGGCCTACTAGATAGATCTCCTTTTGAGCGTCAAGTGAAAGTAATTGCAATCAAAGATCTTGAGTCTGTTCCAGATTATGGGCGTGTGGATATTGCTGGAAAAGTTTTGGATATCCCAAATCCTGAAAAATTCTACAACACTGAAATCGTGAAATGTGTAATTCAGGACAGAACTGGTAAGGTTCAGTTATCTTTTATTGGTGATGACATCAAAAAAATTGATTTTGGAATTAATGATGTTCTCCTCCTGGAGAACATCCAGCACAGGCAATGGGGTCATTTGCATGGGTTAGTGAGTAAAACTGGTACAAGGAAAGTTAACCCAGTCAACAACACAATAACATCTTTTCTTCCAACAGACACAAGTGATTGCATAAACATGTCCCCAGGGAAACCCAAGCCCACAAATGTGTCTGTACAAAATATGGTTGGAGGTGAAGGCCCCCTCTCCGTAACAGCTAAAGTGATAGCCACAAATATAAATAAAGATGCTGTGTACAATAAATGCCCATTTGTGGCATGTAAGTCCAGAGTTATTTTATTGGACAATCAACTCTTCAGGTGCAACAAGTGTTGCAAAGATTATTTAGTGGCTTCAAGTGGAATCCGGTTAACAATAGACATAGAAGGAAACAGAGAAAAAAGAAGCATAGTTCTGTTTAATGACAAGGCTGAGAATTTTCTGAAAACTACAGTCAATGAACTGAAGAATTTCACTAAGGATGAACAAATACAATTAGAACAATGCATAATTGATAAGGAATTTTCATTTGTTGTAACCCCAGGGCGAACAGAAGGGGAGTTCATCTGTGATTCATTCAGTGGCTCACTAACTAAACAGAGTTTGAGCCCTGTTAACAAGCCAACAGCTTCAGCAAATGGTAAAAGTGCCATAGCAATTGATCTTTCTGGAGAATGTCTTGACTTGAGAAGTAACACACCAAGGAAACTATATCCGGATAACAGTATTCAGAATCCTCACAATAACAACCAGCCTATGGATTTGTCTATAGTGTCACCATCAAAAAAAGTGAAATTTGGGATAGCAGACTTGCTGAGTTAAACAGGTTTATTGATATGGAAACTGATTTCTTACTAAAATAACAAATATATTTTAACTTTTTTTCAACTCAATTAAGCTAAAAATAGGAAAGAAAAATGACTTTATACAGGACTTTAATTAAGAGAGTGTAACAAAAATTTAATTTTATTATTTCTCAACCAAAATATATGTTGTGGATTCTCAAAATAAACGTCTCAATGAGACGGTTCTTTTGAGCATCCACAACATATGTTAAAATTGATGATTAAGAAAGTATTTACAATTTTTAGCTGAAAATTTTCATTTATCTAAACCTGTGTTCATAGTTTTCAAGCTTGTTGACTTGAGCCACAACAGAAGGTTTCCAACCATATGTTATGAGCAAGCTACTAACTAGCAAAGGCTCAGATTAGCCTGCACATATATGTAGTCCAATCAGGGCCTTTGCTAGTCTCTTGAATATTCTATGCCTTTGAGGCCACTGGCTAAACATCATTTTGAGTTTCTTGACATAAAAGGAGGCTGCTCAGGCTTGTTTGGGTTTACATTTGTTGATACAGTCAAATCTCTTTATAACGTCACTCTTTATAACAGAATATTCAATATTCGACATAAAATTGCTGGGGACGGATCTCTTTCCATTAAAAGACCCTCTTTATAACAGAATATTCACTTAACGACACCGACAGTAACTTTTGGGAACAGATATGCAATTTCTATTGAAAATTAATTCATTATAACAGAACTGTTACCATGTGTCAGACAATTTTATGATCAGTTCAAGGCCTTTTTGCATGAACAGGTTTCTGTCCCACTTGATAAGTGGGAAGCTTTGTGCATTATGGTACAATATGAAATTGAACTGATGTATACATTTGGAATTATAGCATTTTAATTCATTTGTATAATATTTTCTTTTACCAAATAATTATTATGTGGAAATCTGGTAATGGTCAGAATTTCTTTATAACAGCAAATTCACTTTAACGTCAAAGATAGCTTGGAACAAACAGTGTTGTTATAAAGAGGGTTGACTGTATCCACATTATTGGCAGGGGTGTGGAAATAGTAAAAAAAAAATACTTGTCCGAAAGAACAAATTAGCTTATACCTTACAGTGTTTAAACAAATTATTATTTCAAAACAGTATGAAAAAAGCAGATATATATCAACTCTTGTAAGTATGGATCCTGATCAGCAAGCTTCTCTTGAAAACAGTGTAGATCCAGATCAGCTGGCTTCTGAAGAAGCCAGCTGATCAGGATCCACATTGTTTTCAATGCAACATGTGAGCTTGTAATAATTAATCAAAATATTAAATACAGAATTGCATTTACTTTATACTTTTTACTAGTCCAAGGACAAGTAAATAATTTTTTTTTTACTTTTCCTGAATGAAATGGGACCAGGTAGGACAAGTCAGGCATGGTATTCCCACAGCCCACTTTTTGGACATTACATGTTATGGCTCTTGTGATTTTTTTTTTCATCAGTTAAAACATTTATTTTTAGCACAGATCATCATAAAATATAGTGATTTTTTTTTTTTGGAGGTCAGTGACAGAATGCTTGACTCAGGATTGAGTGGGTGAGGTTTGAGCCTCACCAGTAGCACTACGTTGTGTTTTTGGGCAAGACATATTAAATCCCTGCTTAGTGCTGGTTTCAGCAGGAAGACCTGCCTTGCTTTAACTAAAAAAAGTTGACTGGGACGTAAAAAATCCAAAAGAACAAAATATTTTACTTTCTTTTGTACTATAGCCATTGTTTTAAGGAAATGAGACTTATTTTACATTGTTAGAGCATGAAATCATTCAAAATAGCCCCCCCCCCCCCCCCCAGAGAAATAAGAGTAAAAATTCTTGGATGTCTTGAAAAAAAAAAACATAGTCACACTGTTCATGGAAAATTATTTTGAAACTGTCTTTATATTTTTTTAAAATCTGTCATTAGGCCATCCTTAAAAATATATTTGTCTGCTGTGATCCTATCCATCAATTTCAGTTAATGTGTGTTTGGTAGGTGAAATTCAGCATAATTTAATGACCTTCTTACTATCACTTTTAGATGTCTATCAATGCTGTATATAGGTAAGGATGCATATAATAACAGTCTCTGTAACCTTTCTTAGATTAAAATACAATTTTTTATGTTTTTAAAGATGAGTTGTTAACAGAATTAGAGAAAAGTAAAAAAAAAAAGATTCTCAGAAAGGCAATTTTTTGGGGTAGGTCCTGTTTTGGGTTGGTAGGTAGGAACATGGCTAACCAACCCTTTTTGTTAGGTTAGCTTGGTTATTTTAAAGTTTAAAAGCTAAAAGTGTTTTGGTCTTCAAACATTATTTGGGCAATTTCAATAATATTTTTTGATGTATATATTGAAAATTGCCTTTACTTTCATTTTCTAGAATTTACATAACAGACCATTACCAAGATGGGCATGTCCTGTGGTTTGGTATTACTAGCATGTACTTCAGGAAGAGAAATCTACTGTTTTATGTGTGTTTTTTTCTGTGCTTTATAGCTTAATTGTTTTGTAATTACCTTCATATTGTCCTTGAAGATACCACTGACACTGAAGTGACCAGCAGAAGTGTCCT
The DNA here is from genome assembly GCA_964019695.1 of Loripinus fragilis. Classification (NCBI taxonomy): domain Eukaryota; kingdom Metazoa; phylum Mollusca; class Bivalvia; order Lucinida; family Lucinidae; genus Loripinus; species Loripinus fragilis. The sequence continues at coordinate 26,454,886 of OZ026525.1, read as the reverse complement.
CAAATTAAAATCACAATAAACTAGGTAGCTCGGCAATTTGTGGCTTTTTGGCAAGGTGAAAACAAATACAAGTAGTTATATGAACTTTGTTATTTAATGGTTTTCCCCCATTTATTTTTCTTTTTCCAGATGACATCTAATAGGCAGAATGTATTTCATGCACTCCAAGAAGAGCTATTGTTTGCAGTATCTGCAGGAGCAGGAGTACAAGAATGTTTAAATTCTGCAGCAGAAAAATTGGAATTCTTTTCAATTCCAAACATTACTGATTGTCTAGTAACTAATCACAATGAGGACACTTATGCCCAGACATTCATGCCAAAAGATGCTCCACCAAATTTGGTACCGCTGGTTTGCACTCCCAATGGAAATTGTTTTTTTAATGCTGTATCAATTCTATTAACTGGCAATGAACTTTTATCGACTGAACTTCGTGTAAGATGTGGAATAGCCCTTTTACAGCTAAAAGATCAATTTATCAATTTTGAAGGTACTGCTGTGCACCAACTGATTAAAGAACAGATTGTCTTATATTCACCATTTGGAAGAACGGACTTGGTTGTCCATCAGAATATATCTTCTGCCCAAGTTGTAACTGTATTTCAATCTGAAGTTATCAATACATTAACTGATAAATGCTGGTCAGGTATGTGGCAGATCATAGGGCTTGCAACTGCTTTACAAGTGCCAATCTTTTCTGTTTATCCTGACTACAATGCACAAATTCGCTCTATATTCAATACCAAGGTAGAACCAATAATAGGCTCTACTTCAGATGCAGATACAATTTATATTTTATGGTCTGGAAATGTTGTTCAAGATCAGTTTCAGCCAAATCATTTTGTTCCCTTGGTAAAAAAAACTTCAATCAAACATAGAGGCAATAGTGGTGCAAGCAAAACTATACCACTGAAAAGAACTGCACATGACAGTAAAAACCTACCAGATGTTAAAAAGAGCAAATCCCAGGGTTTTTGTATGCATCAAACCCCTTCTTCTTCTACCAATGTACAGCCTAGCTGTGGTCCTGAAAATCCCAATGCATATCTTCCTTTGCCTTTTGATACATCTATATGTGTTAATGATGAGCCTAATACACAAGCATTACTTACGGATACATCAGATGTTGTCTGCCATCAGAAATCAAACCCTATGCCATGGTCTAAGCCATTCTCTGTATCTGGAAATGCAGATTTTCTTAAAAAAATAACATTTAGTCATGAATACTGTGGTTCCTGTTTGCAGCGTATTCTTGCAAAGCAAAAGCATAAATATGGAGATTTAGGGGCTGTATGCTCATATTGTTACAGATTCTTGAATAAGTCTGAAACTCCACCAGTACACCACAGCCTCCTTTATCCAGGGGATGTTCCAGATGTATTATTGCGTCTGAATAGCACAGAAAGAAAACTTATTTCCAAAGTCCACCCATATATGACGATGCTTGTGTTGCCAGCAGGAGGCCAACATGGCTTGAAAGGCCAATCAATTAATATTCCTGCTCCCATGCAAGAAATTTGTTCAACATTACCAAGGAATATGGCATCACCATTGGTTAAGGTTTATTCTGCCAAATCGCAACACCACTGTGAGATAGTAAACACCCAACATATTGATGCAGCATTGCAATGGCTAAAAGTACATAATGTTCTTTATAAGGATATCATTATCTCTGAATCTACCCTCCTTCAAAACCAACCTGTATCTGATGCATCAATAGCTTCCCACTCATCATTTTCAAATGACATTTCAGCTGAGTCTCCATCTCAGTATTCAAACACCGAAGTTGAAACACAAGACATTGGCTTTATACCAATTGACCACCAAGTTCAGGCTGATGCTAAAATTGACTATCCTATTGCCAAACTTCCCATTATCTCAAATCCACCATTAAATATTTTTACAGATATCAATATTGAGGAATTAGCTTTTCCTATGTTATATCCATATGGTACTAATGGTTTCCATCATCCAAGACCTCAGCAACCTACAGCTTTCCAATACTTTCGTTGTCGTATTCTTAACAAAGACCAACGCTGGTCATCTTCCCCACAATATTTGTTCTGGGCATTACATATTTATGAACAAGAAAAGCTACAGTCAGCAATATCTGTTGCCTTGCGTCACAAAACCCAAGCAAATTCATCTCTTCAAGTTCAAGATGTAACCAATGCACACAGTATTACTCTAAAGACAGATAATTACATGTTTATGAAACAGTTAAGAGGAACTGCTGCTTACTGGAAAAATGAACTGAGTAAGCTAATTGCAAAGATCCGTACTTTAGGTGCCCCTACATTCTTCATGTCGCTTAGTGCAAATGACATGCATTGGTTTGACAACTTCAAATTCATAAATCCTGGTTTGTCAGATGATGATATTGCTCAACTTAGCTACACTGAACGGTGTAAACTTATCCGTCAAAACCCTGTTTTGAGTGCTTTACATTTTAAAGCCAGATGGGAAGCTTTTTTACATTCTTACCTTTTAGTTAAGCCATATCCTCTTGGCCATGTTACAGATTTCTTTGCTCGTGTTGAGTTTCAGGCGCGTGGCAGTCCTCACATGCATATTTTCCTATGGGTGGCGGATGCCCCCTCATTTGACTGCCCAGGGGACAAAGACTTATTGCTTCCCTTTATTGACAAATACATATCTGCAGAGCTTCCAGCCAAGAACACTGAGGAATATAAACTAGTAAATGCACTTCAAACACACACACACACAAGTACCTGTAGAAAAAAAGGTCGTGTTACATGCCGTTTTGACTTCCCAATGCCCATTTCTGACCAAACCCGATTCAGACTTGCTGCAGATCTTGGGTCACGATCCAGATTTTACATCTTGCGTCGCAAACCAGAAGACCTATGGATTAATCCATATAATCTTAACATACTTAAGAACTGGAATGCTAACATGGATATACAAATGGTTGGCACAACCCACGGAGTTGCTAGATATGTCTGCTCATACATTTGTAAGAATGAACCTTTGGCCTTTCGCCAGGAGGTTGCAACTGTTCTAAAAAAAATGCCTAACGATGCATCTCAAAGGAAAATACTATCAAATATTGGCAACATTTTGCTAACTCACCGTACAATTGGATCACAAGAAACTGCTTATAGACTGTTAGGGCTTGAAATGGTTTACAGTTCAAGAGAAACTGTGTTTATAAACACAAGTTTGCCCAATGAACGTTTTAGGGTTTTGAAAACAAAGAAAAAATTAGAAGAGCTACCAAAGGGAAGTACAGATGTATTTGCTGATGGTTTACCACAGTATTATACTATGCGCCCAAGTACACCTCCATTTCCGAACATGTCGTTGTCTGAATTTGTAACAAACTACAAATTGAACAGCTATACCCCCAAAAACCCATCCACAGCTCAGCCCAGGTACACATTAAATGCTAATGGTGAAAGCAAATGCATTGTGCTTCGTACTAAAGCTGCATGTCTTCGATGTTCCATTCCACACGTTTTGGCAAATTCTGAAGCACATTACTTCAGCTTGTTGTATTTATTTTTACCATTTAGATCAGAGACTGAAATACTTCATCCTTTCAGCACTTATCAGGAATCTTTCATACACAAGAAAGATAGATTAGACCAAAAGCAGTTGCACCACACTAGTCTAATGAATGAATTTGAAAAATCACTCAAACACCTTCTTGCAATGGAAGTTCAAGATATACATGATATTCAGGCCTTGACAACACCATCCTGCAATCTTGCAAAAGACATGACAGAAGCTGAAGAATCAACATGTTACAATAACATATTTGCATATGACATACTTCCAAATCCTGAAAGAGATAACTCTGAGTCTTCTCACAAAAATTTCAGTGTTGAAATGTTCCACTCAATGGCAGGCTGCACTATGACTGAGGAAGAGTTTTTAGAGAAACGGTCACTTCTTTCAGACAGCCAGAAAGGTGTTTTTCAAGTGATTACTGAAGCTGAACAAACACCAATGCACATTTTCATCACAGGTGGTGCTGGGACAGGAAAATCTTTTCTCCTTAAATTGATCCGTGAACATTTTCTGCGTACAAATTGTCATACACTCCCAAATACATTAGTTGCTGCTCCTACAGGTGTAGCTGCTTACAATATTGGTGGCCTTACCTTACATTCACTACTTCAGTTACCAACACAAGATTGTTCCAATGCTCCATACCGCCCCCTATCACCTAGAAGTTTTAAAATTCTTTCAGAGGCATTCAAATATGTAAAGTATTTGATCATTGATGAAGTAAGCATGGTTAGCTTTAACACATTAGAGCATGTTCATTTACGCTTAAATGAAATCAAAGGTAGCCTCTTGGGTACAGATAAAATGTTTGGGGATATCACTATTATTGCTTTTGGTGACTTGTACCAATTGCGCCCTGTGTTTGGGTCTCCAGTGTATGCAAACACAAATCGCAACACAGTACTGCATTTATGGAAAGACCTCTTTACGCTCTATGAGTTGAAAGAAAACCAAAGACAATCAGTTGATACTACTTATGCTAAGTTGCTCAACAGAATTCGCATTGGTGAACACACCAATAAAGACTTGGTTACACTCCAAAATAGGTTAATCAAAAGTTCAACAAAAACTTCAAATCTTCTTCATATATTTCCACTAAAAAAGGATAGAGATGCTCACAATGCTAAGTATGTGTCTGAATTGACAACTGAAAAGCATACTTTTTCTGCTATACATGATGTTGCAGAAAAATTCATACCTACAGATGATCAAAAGTGTGCTGGCATACCTCACAAACTTACCCTTGCTGTAAATACACGCGTCATGCTGATACGTAATATTGATACACAACATGGGTTAGTAAATGGAGCACAAGGTACTATCCAGTCTTTTGAATGGCTAAACCCGCAAGGTAAATCAGTGGAAGAAGAAATGCCTGCAGCTGTTAATGTACTTTTTGATGATTACTCTAGCCCAGCATACAGCCACTCAACCAAGCTACCTATTACTATAAAACCAATTACTGTGAAATTTCTTGGAAAAGAACAAACCTATGTTTCACGCACACAGATTCCATTGGTTCTTTCATTTGCTACTACTGTACATAAAGTTCAAGGGCTGACAGTAGCAAAAGCCGTAATAGATTTAGGCCCTTCAGTATTTGCATCTGGGATGGCCTATGTTGCTTTAAGTCGTGTACCTTCTTTATCATCTGTTCATCTTCTGCGTCTTTGTCCAACAAAAATTTCTGCATCCAAAGCTGTACAAGAGGAAATGAACAGAATGAGAGAAATAAAAAATAAATAGTACTCATTCATATGCAAAGAGAAAAACTGTTGCCTTTTGTCCAAGTAAAACTTAACAATGTAGATAGAAAACTTAAGGAATTCAAGAATACTATTCCAAGTGCTAGAGGTATCTTCTGATAAACCTTAAATACAGCTTTTGAAACAAAGAATGATTCTAGAATTTACATTGAAATTGAAAAAAGCCCCTCCTTTTCACTATAAAACTTGTCAAGCAAAACACCCTTTCAAAATATAGCATGAATCGCATCAAATTGTATTCAATTTTAGAAAAAATATAGAAACTTATTTGTAGGAGTTGAATTTGTGCTTAAGTAAGCATAATTACATGGGTTAAAGTTCAAAATTGTCAAAATCCTGAACTTTGAGAGTTCTAATCTTATATCATACAGTATCCATAGAAAACATTAAATTTTTCAATTTTAAATGGTCAATTGTCTAATAGATAAACTAAAAAATAAACCATTATATGTTTACTAATTATGATTTAAATGGAAAATATACCTTGCTCCTGATTTCAGGAGTAATCCTGAAAACTTTCACCCATGTAATTATTATAATTTCTTATCCATTATCCTGCTAAATCTTTATGTCAAAAGAACGTTATTTTATATTTGATTATTATGTCTGATACTTATATTTAAAAGTACACTCCAGTATTTTTATCTTCAAAAGAAACACTTGGAAGCCCGATTAGACTGCTTCTTAGTAGCTGTTAAATGCAGTAGCAATTGGATCTATTTGTTTTTATTATTGGCCACTAGAAAACATTAGCAGAAGAAAACAAATGACAATGATGATTGCAAGCAAACAAAAATTGTTTATATTTTTCAACTTTTAAGTCAATGCATCACCACATGGTATTCAATACCCTAGTCTCTTATAAATCTAATAGAGATGGGAACCAGTTGGGGGTGTGGTTAAACATTGACATAATAGCTGAATAATACCATATATGTTTTTTCTATAGTTAGGCCAAGAAGTCATTATTTCTATCTGCCTGTTCCATCCAAAACTTGATAAATATTTCCATGCTTCAATTATGTATTATAAAATGCTACTGGCTAGTACATGTAAAAGAAACAAACACAAAACATGCAGGACACTTAACATGCAGGATATAGTTATTTTTCTCTTTATCTACTAATGTAATCTGCTAACAATTAAATGCAAACATTTTGGACCATATCCAGGCCAGAAAAACATCATGCCTCAGCAAATCTTATTTGTTTTGGCAATTATGAAATTCCTTATTTTGTTATTTGAGAATGTTTACTATTCTTCGATCTGCTTCCATGTTTTGTGTATATAAAAAAGGTCTCTATCTCCTCCAAAAAGGAGAACATAATAGTTAATTTGTGTAAAATTTTTAGAATAGTTAATTTGTGTAGTAGTAGTTTCTAGTGAAAGTATTTTATTTGTTACATTGTTGATGTTATACATTTTTATTTGCCTTGTTATGCAATATGGATGTCATTTTTATACATGTGTGACATCATTTTCTGCCATAATAGCAAATAAGGCTATCAGTTTTTTGTTTGTAGGGGAATGGGTAGAAGGGGGTGCCTGTGCAAAGTTTGTTTTGCTTAAAACTAGGTTGCTCTTTGATTGCTTACATGTTTTGCTAAAATGCTTTTTGTAACATTTTGGACCCAGACCAGGACCAACTTCACTTTGGTCTTGATCTGGATTCAATTTGTTTGGCACTCTTACAATTGATTTCAAATTTATAAGTCCCACAATCAATAAGCACGAAAAGTTACAGTGTAGTGGGTTGTCACTTATATGGTGGCATTTGGAAGTTTTTTGCTGTAAATTTGGTTGCTTTTTGAATACTTTTATGGTTTACTGATATACATTTTTGACCCAGATCAGGAGTGGCTTAACTTTGGTCCTGGTTTGGATCTCAATTGTTTGTCTCTCTTACAATTAATTTCTAATTTATCAGTCGGGCAACCACTAAACATGAAAAGTTTCAGAACAGGGGTTATCATCATAATGGTGCTCATCATTGTGACAACCCTTGGACTGTATGCTAATGTATTAGTCCTCCAGATTAGTTCTCAGTGAGACTATTTTTTTTTAGTATACTTGACAGGTGCCCCTACCCATTTATTAGGTTGTGATATTAAAAAGAAATGTCTCTATGAGACCGTTCTTTTGAGAACCCCTATTTTTCTCACAAATATACTTTATTTTTGATGTGCCAGTGGTTCATATTCATAATTAAGTAAATCCATGAAAGCGTCATTGAGACCAGTTTCAAAGGCACAATCATGAAAACAGTGGAAGAGTGCTTGACTCAATAGCAAGTTGTCCCAGGTCGAGTCTCAATGGCGTCACTGTGTTGTGTCCTAGGGCAAGAACATTAATCCTAGCTTAGTACTGGTTCAACCCAGGAAGACAGGTCCCGTAATAACTGAAAGATTGTTGATTGGGCGTAAAGAATCAAATCAAACAAAACAATCATGAAAAAAGGAGGAAAAAAATATAAATAGGTCATAAATCATATACTACAATTAAAAAGAATAAAGTGATTCATTTGCTATACTCAATCTTACTTTATTTTTTTTTAGATTTGTAATATTTGATCTAGAACCTATACTTATAAGCCAGTATCTCAGTAAACATTACCATAAAAAAGTGGACAGTATGCATTTTTGATACATATAATTGCTTAAACCCTCTGAAGACAAATTGACTTTTCATAAAGTTTTAAACAGTCAATTTTGAATGTTTTAATTGAATATAGTGAGAAGTTACAGGCCATTATTTTCAAATAATTTAAGTTTGTTTCTCTGAACATGGGTTTTTTCATTGCAAATAATGCAAAATCCTGATAAAATGTCACATTGTCACACCTACCAAATGGTCAGATGCTCAACCACTGGTTGAGCAAGAAAAACAATTTGAGTGTCTCCGGTTGAGATTTCAAGGAGCTAAAAAGCATTTCGGTCGCATATGATCATTCATATGGTTTTATATTCTTGGAAAAATTTTTTTAATTCATATAGTTTGCTATTCGGCATTTTTTTCAAGAATTTAAGAATTTGTAGCGCGAAGTTTGGGAATAGTAAGACGGTATGGGCCCATGGAACAGACTGAATGCATTATCCTGACTATTGGGTGCAAAAAAACGACAAATGATGCTTTTAAATTTTCTTACCATTTTTTTTATTATCTGATGCTTAACCAGATTTTCCCGGGACTTTCGACCAAGATTTTTGCGCGTATTGCACAAGCTCGATGAAAATAACCATCTGAATTCCAGTTGTTGATCTCAGTCTTGATCAGGCCTGTATATATCACCTTCAAGCACATCATAAAATTGAATACACAGCCTAAACAACACAAATTTCTACACGTTTATATCTGCTTCTGGTACACCTTCCTCATGCAAAAGGTAAATCTGACAAAGGGAGATAATTCTGACCTCATATCTACACCATAAATATAGGGCCCTGTAAGAGGTTGCATGACATTCCCCAATTTTTTATTCTCTTCCTAGGACAAGAAATATTAATTATAATATACAGAACATGCAGCATTTGTTTACCTTTTTAGCTCCTCGAAAACTCAACCGGAAGACACTTGAATTGTTTATCTCGCTCAACCAACGGTTGAGCATGAGCATCTGACCGTTTGGTTGTATGGCATTTCATCTAAATTTTCTTTTCTTTACAACATTCACCATTTATGAGTTACCTTATAGAAAAAAATATGATTATATTTTTTTCTTAATTTTGTGTCTTTGATAAAACTGTATATTTACCTGTAAATAGTGTTAATATAACAAAATTGTTTTCTCTATTTTTGTATTTGTTATACATGTGAATGACTAAAAGATGATGCCACAAATGTTGAATTATTGTAAAAGTGGTATGTTGATCTCATAGTTTTACAAACCATTATGGCTTTTAAGTTTGTGGTATTCATATAGCCCCACATCCTGCCATATTCCTGGTGCTAATACAATAATGACCATCATATTTTTGTGTGTTTTCTGTTGTTTTTTTTGTAAATTTAGGTGAATTTGTATTCTCCTCTGATAAAACATCAGCAAATATATTGGACCAAGATCAGGCCCTATCTGATCTTGATCCAATCTATACCACTAGCTATCTACCACATTTATATACCTAACAGAAATTCAGATATAGATAGCCAGGGTTGCTCAGTCAAGAAAAAAAAGAATTGTAGAATGGAAAACTCTATGGAAGTACAAAAAAAAAAAAAAATCATGGAATTCCATTTTTATTTGAATTTTTTTTTTTGAAAATATATACTAATGATATAAAGTTAATCATATTTTGATTATGTTGCTAAGTTTTACCAGAATTTCATTTTTTGATAATTATCTATTTCTCATTAAAAAGTACTGATATTCTACTATCCAAAAGTCAGTAATATAGAACTCTACAAATCCTAATGATGTCATAGGAAAGTGAAAACTGAACCTATTCAAACACTTCCGAAAACCAAAAAGTTATTTTGGAATGATTTTGCTGACTGTCTGTCAACGTTTGCAGATATTCCACCATGTTAAATCACACCAACATAGTTGTATGACTCTGACAATTTCAAATGGGTTTAAATTATGACAATTTTTGCCCTTTGAGGCTGCATTTAGGATAAAGTCTAGGAATCCTGTTTCCTGGGTCTTATGGTCTGTAAATGCCACACCGATTCTTCTTACATCACCAAGCAATATTTTGCAGCAAATAGGGACTGATTAAACAGTATTATAACATAATTATTGCATTTCACTAACACATTCATGACAGACATTTGTACATTTTTTATTTCAAAATGCTTCTTATAAGATCGGTTGGCATGTCAAACTTTGCTGTAACAACTTAGAGGGAACATTGGTCTAAAAAGTCTGAGAGACTTATCCCTTTCCTATGTGTTGTTTGTACACAGCATCGAAGTTTGGCATTTTACATACTAAAAGTTAACCCATAAAACCTGTTCTTTTGAGTCACTGAATGTGTTTCAGAATACCAAAATTTCGGTTTTCTATTCAAAATAAGTATGGTTGACTAATTCAAAAAGCAGTATATGTTACACAACCAGAATTTATTATTTTCAGTCATTGGAAGTACAATATGCTTAACTTTATTTCAATGGAATATAAATAAAAATTCAGGGAAAATTCTGAAATTTTAGAGGAAAAAAATCCTGATTATATTTCTTAACCAGCTTGTGTAAATTTTTCATTTTTTCAGGAGAGAACAAAACATTGTTATACTTATTACTTATGTAAAAATAAAAGTTTAACATGCCTAGTCACAATATATTTTTTGTTTAATGCATTTATACAAATGTACTTCGCTTAATCTTTTTCAATTTAAAGCTATGTCTCTACTGCTAATAACAGTAAGCAAATATTTTGGACCACCAACAAACCCCATCTCATCTGGGTACAAACTGCTTTTGTTTTTACAGTATGATGAGATATAAGTGATTTTTTTTAACTAGTCAAGTATGCCATGTATAAAATAAATTTCACCTTACTATTATTATGCCCCCCACTATGTCAATAGCCAGGACATAAAGTATTAACCATGTCCTATTGCGATATGTTAAAACTTATATAAGCCCCTGGCCCCTGGCCCTTAGAGTTAGTAAATATGTGACACATTAAAATTTTGCTAATATAATATTTTGATAAGAATTAGCATGCTAAAATTCAACTGTACATCAACACTAACAGGATGTTATGATCTAAGTATTACCCATTAATACCCAAGTTTTGCTTACATGTTATGAAAATGGGGTTTATTCTACTTGTGACAAGACTTACTTGAACAATTGGGACCACCTTGTTTAAGTTTTTATATTAATCATATATGCAATGTACTATGCTCTTTCATTTTGATTCTGTTTATAGTTAGATTTATTTTCACTGTTTATATGTTAAATTTGTATTTTACTGTTTGCTTTTTGAATTTTTTCGACATGTTGATAAGCGCATAGGTGAGATTTGATTGTTTTTTAAAACTAGTCAATAAGGAAAGTTTTAAGCTTTAATTCATTTTACCTTGAAAATTACAAACATGTATCTGCTTATAAAAATTACATGCAATATGAACAGGAGGTAAACTCCTATGATCAATCTGATTATCAATTTTTTTAAGATGTTATGATCTAAGTAATACCCATTAATACCCAAGTTGGGCTTACGTGTTGGAGAAATGGAGTAAATTCTACTCATGACAAGACTAACTTGAACAATTGGGACCACCTTGTTTAAGTTTTTATGTTAATCATATATGCAAAGTACTATGCTCTTTCATTTTGATACTGTTTATAGTTAGATTTATTTTTTCACTGTTTATATGTTAAATTTGTATTTTACTGTTTGCTTTTTGAATTTTTTCGACATGTTGATAAGCGCATAGGTGAGATTTGATTGTTTTTTAAAACTAGTCAATAAGGAAAGTTTTAAGCCTTCTTAAGCAGTAAAAGTGATACCACTGTCTGAGGGTTATAAAAGACACTTTATGCAGTGATTGCAATTTCCTCACAGGGTGCAAAAGAGTGGTCCTGTGAATAATTTTGCTTTTTTTTTATACAATATTGATATCATATTGAAAAGATTGTGTTGAATACAAATATGTCTCTTATTCATGCCTACCAAATGCTTTAATGCTCAACATCTGGTTCAATATTAAAAACAATTCCTCCAGGAAGAGAATAAAAAATCGGGAATGTCATGCAACAGACTCTTCATTTCTACCTTTGTGGTGAGGTCAGAAAGTTTTCTCGTTTTGTCAGATTTACATTTCGCGTAAAATAGGTGTACCAGAATTCAACAGGAACATGTTTATCACACAAAAAGTTAATATGCCCTGATGAGAATAATTTCTGAGCTCGTATTTATATCACAAACGCAGGAATCCATAGGCTGTTGCATGACATTCCCCAATTTTTTATTTTCATCATAGAGCAGTTGTTTTTAATATTCAACCAGATGTTGAGCATTCAAGCGTTTAGTAGGCGTGTTATTGGGGCCCCTTTAAAGCATGCATTTATTGTTGACATGAAGTCCTAAATATTAATTTTCTCTTTACTCGACTAAAATATTTTTTTCACTCCATTGAGCACTCACAGGGATCAGGACTTCACTGGACAATGATCATTTAAAGTGTCTATAGCTTTACATGAAAAGAAATAATGAGCTAGTGCGCGAGGTTTCCAACAATTTGACATTTTAACAAGTGTAGACTCAGACAGACTCTGCAGCCTCCTTTTAAGCTTAGAAACTCCAAATTGTGTTCAGTCAGTATCTTAACAATCAATGAATACTCAAGCGACAGGCAAAGGCTCTGATCAGACTGCGCATGTGCACAGGCTGATCTGAGGCTTTGCTGGCCGCACATACCACATTGTTGGAGATCTTATGCACTGGCTCATTCATTAATGGTAGTGATCATACTGAAAATAGAATATTTGCATTGTCCCATTTTTTCTTTTTCTTATGCTTACACTTACTATGCATAATTATTATTATTATAATTCATATGGACATTTCTTGAGACCTTTTTTTGTGTTTCGTTTTTGACAAGATTGCATCTCAGGAACCAAAATGTCATAAGCATTATTATATTGCATGCCTCTGTTTACCTATGTATGCCAAGGACCTCATGCTGCATGCGCCTTGGTTGGTTGGCCACTAAGTTCATTAAATTTACCATTATGGAACCTTATCTGTGTTCATGTTATGACACATTCTCAAAAGGACAGAGCACTTTAATGGTCAATCATCTTGTGCCACAATTATTAACAAATTAGAGTCAGCTGCACTAGTGGATGCTAGTATGTAAGATCCAAAGCAAGTTTTAATCTAAAAATTGTGATTCATTTGTTTTTCTATTAAGTGCCTCTCCCAATGAATGTTAACATAATACTTATGATTTTAACATGTATGTAAGATAGATACAAATGAGAGGACCCACAAGAGTCAGCTTGTCTGAATCTACTACTCATGGCACATATCATTATCTAACAGTATAATCATGAACTAAATATCCAGAATGATTCTGAAATCCTGACAAATTAGAACCTTTAACTTAAATTATAACATAAAAAAGCTATGTCACACGCTATTATCAGCCATGTTTTAATCAACAAAAACCCATGAATTAATCAGGCAATTCAAGGTCTGTTGTACACCACCCTTGGGGTCTAGCAGATGCTAATTCATGGGGAAAAACATGTTTGATCCATATATTAAGAAGCTATTTTAGCCCCCCCCCCCCAACTTTTGATGTTAAAAAAAATGAAAGTTGCTTTTCATCAATTTCTTCATAAAGATTTTTCAGTACAATAGCCCATGTGTAAAAGTGTGCTATTTTGGTTCAAAATACCTTTTTCTATCTTATTAACCTATCACAGAGATTTAAAGCAACTTTCAATTTTTAAACAACGGAAGGGACCAATTTAGCCTTTCTTAATATCTAAATTTTGTAAAATTATGTGCTACTAGTATTCTTGTTTGCCTCAGTGCTGATAATAAATGAAAACTACAATATTGATTGTTTTCTTCTCTTTTTACCAACAAAACACAGTAAGTTTGTAAACTTTATATCACAAGCTAAAGATTTCTCTAAAAATTTGTAATTGTGGACCTTTTCAAGTTTAATAAACTATGTTTATATATTTTAAGATATTTTAATATATTTCATGGAGTCTTTTATTCTATAAAATACAATAACAGCAAAATCTGTATTTATAGATACACATGTTGTTTGGGTAATTTGTTTATGTCACAGAATCACAGCCAAGAGCAAATAATTACAACTTGTGATATAATGAATACTGCTTTCATTCCAGGAACTTTTCATATGCTATAGCCGAGTTCATTGATATGGCACTTAATGCCATATCTTTTCTTGTTTCAGTTGGGGGGCACATGTCCTCCTATGTCAATTGCTTGGGGGCAGATGTCCTCATATGCCATTTTTCATAGGGGGGCACATGTCCGGGGGGGGGGGGGAATGTCCTACACTCGTCTTAGCATAGGTGCTATATGTCCTTGGGGCGCCTTAAGAGCGTTTTTGTAAACAAGGCGGATCCAGATCAAGTGGCTCTCGTGAGAGCTGCCTGATCAGGGTCTGTCCTGTCTGCGTATGAAGTCAAGATATGAAATATCTGATCATACACAAGTGGAACTTGTGCAATACGCTCGTGCTGCGGATTCAAAAATGTTTTGATCGGATCCAGATCAGGCGGCTCTCGTGAGAGCTGTCTGATAGGGGTCTGCTCTGTTTTTTTGCTAATGGAGATATGAAATATCTGATCATACCACAAGTGGACTTTGTATTATATGCTCGTGAGGCGGCTTTAAACGTTTTCGTTAACAAAGGTATATGGATTTTGAAAATAAAGGTTTGATCAAAATGTTAATGGAGTTTTGAAGGAAATGCTATTTATGAAAAGTTTTTCTGTGCAAACAAATAAAAAAAAGAACGGTTGAAACTATTTTGAGACGACACAAGTCGTCATGGAGTAAACCTTCTACCTCATAAAGACACATTTAAACGGTTTTGTAAACAGTGCAGATCCAGATCAGGCAGTTCTGTGAGATGCCTGATCCGGATCTGCTCTGTTATGTTTACGGAGATTTGAAATGCCTGATCATATACAAGCGAACCTTATAAAGTAATTTCTTAATCGATATACGAACATAAAAGTCAATATATAAAATTATTCATATCGGATGGAGCTTTTTTGAAAGACAGGGATTATTATGAAAAACTTTTTCTGTGCAATCAAACAAAAAGAGCGCGGTTGTGTGTCGTTGTGTGTGCGTGTGTGGTGATTCATCAATTGAGCGCAAATGCTCATCAATTCGGTGCGGAGGATGCCATCAATTGGGCGCAGGATTTCTATAGAGGTCGGAGACCTTGCTTGTCGATTGAGCGCAGTTATTTTGGGCAGTTACATGTGGAGGTACCGTTCAAAGTTTCATTAAAATCACATTGATGGGTTGGCTATGAAATGCCTCTGCAGCGTCGTTCGTTCGCCTCTAGTTCTGCCATAAAAATGCTTTTTCCCCACGCTCGGTTGTTGTATGAATAATTTCACCAATCTGAATGGGAGCGACAACAAACTGACTAACTAAGAACCGTTACTTGTAAGGCCCGGTATTTTATTGTGCACACAAACTTATGTTGCCCGTTTACTACGGGTAGATCCCATAAAAAAGTCATATAGAATCTGCGCTCGGTCGGTGGGAGGGTTTTGCGCTCGGTTGGTGACATTGAAAAAAATCACTTGCGCTCAGTTGATGATGAGCCGCGTGTGTGCGTGCATGATGTGCGCCATCTCCTTTGGTATACTAAAAGGTGGTGCCACAAAATGATAACTCGTAGGTATTACAAACTATTTATGTTAAATAAATTTGCTGCCAGTTCTACACTGAATAATTGTCTTGCTAAAATTAACATATACGGCAGTTTTTTTAAACAGGCACTGCATTTCGGCTCGGAATAAATATTTAGTTAGAAATTTTGATTTTGCGGGACCGTGTGGGCTTGTAAAAAAAAACGATACAGTACGAGTTGTTTCCCGTACCCCATACCCTTTTGTTTCGTCTCGAAAAGGGCCGGAAGAAGGGGAGAACAATCTCAAAAATCTATTAATACTGAGTTTCAAACAATTTGGACCTAGATCAGGCATAACATTCTGTCCAGACCTGATAGGGGTCCAAACTGTTTGACACTTTAGAGGTTATGACAAGTTGAAGTTGAACCGATGTATTTTAATTTTGCGTTAAACTTAAACAAGACATTGTCATCTGCTGATAACCCTTTCAAAAAATTTGGACCCAGATCAGGCCCGACATTCTGTCCAGACCTGATAGGGGTCCAAACTGTTTGACACTTAAGAGGTTATGACAAGTTGAAGTTGAACCGATGTATTTTAATTTTGCGTTAAACTTAAACATGACATTGTCATCTGCTGATAACCCTTTCAAACAATTTGGACCCAGATCAGGCCTGACATTTTGTCCGGACATGATAGGGTTCCAAACTGTTTCACACTTTAGAGGTTATAACAAGTTGGAGTTTAATCAATATTTTATTTTGCGTTTAACCTTAACATGACTTTGTCAGCAGATGACATCTGCTGATAAGTGTTTCAATCATTTTGGACCCAGATCAGGCCCAATATTCTGTCTGGATATGATCCAGGTCCAAACTGTTTGACACTTTAGAGGTTATGACAAGTTGAAGTTGAACCGATGTATTTTAACTTTGCGTTAAACTTTTACTTGACATTGCCATCTGCTGATAACCCTTTTAATAAATTTGGACCCAGATCAGGCCTGTCATTCTGCCGGACCTGATAGGGGTCCAAACTGTTTGGCACTTTAGAGGTTATGACAAGTTGGAGTTGAACAATTGTTTTATTTTTGTGTTAAACCTTTACATGACTTTGCCAGCAGATGACATCTGCTGATAAGTGTTTCAAACAATTTGGACCCAGTTCAGGCCCGACATTCTGTCAGGACATGATCCGGGTCCAAACCGTTTGACACTTTAGAGGTTATGACAAGTTGAAGTTGAACCAATGAATTTCAACTTTGCGTTAAACCTTAACATGTTATTGTCATCTGCTGATAACCCTTTCAAGTAATTTGGACCCAGGTCAGGCCCAACATTCTGTCCAGACCTGATAGGGGTCAAAACCGTTTGATGGTTTGGGGGTTATGACAGATTGAAGTTGAACTGATGCATTTTAATTTTGCGTTAAACTTAAACAAGACATTGTCATCTGCTGATAACCCTTTCAAAAAATTTGGACCCAGATCAGGCCAGACATTCTGTCCAGACCTGATAGGGGTCCAAACTGTTTGACACTTAAGAGGTTATGACAAGTTGAAGTTGAACCGATGTATTTTAATTTTGCGTTAAACTTAAACATGACATTGTCATCTGCTGATAACCCTTTCAAACAATTTGGACCCAGATCAGGCCTGACATTTTGTCCGGACATGATAGGGGTCCAAACTGTTTCACACTTTAGAGGTTATAACAAGTTGGAGTTTAATCAATATTTTATTTTGCGTTTAACCTTAACATGACTTTGTCAGCAGATGACATCTGCTGATAAGTGTTTCAATCATTTTGGACCCAGATCAGGCCCAATATTCTGTCTGGATATGATCCAGGTCCAAACTGTTTGACACTTTAGAGGCTATGACAAGTTGAAGTTGAACCGATGTATTTTAACTTTGCGTTAAACTTTTACTTGACATTGTCATCTGCTGATAACCCTTTTAATAAATTTGGACCCAGATCAGGACTGTCATTCTGCCGGACCTGATAGGGGTCCAAACTGTGTGGCACTTTAGAGGTTATGACAAGTTGGAGTTGAACAATTGTTTTATTTTTGTGTTAAACCTTTACATGACTTTGCTAGCAGATGACATCTGCTGATAAGTGTTTCAAACAATTTGGACCCAGTTCAGGCCCGACATTCTGTCAGGACATGACCCGGGTCCAAACCGTTTGACACTTTAGAGGTAATGACAAGTTGAAGTTGAACCAATGAATTTCAACTTTGCGTTAAACCTTAACATGTTATTGTCATCTGCTGATAACCCTTTCAAGTAATTTGGACCCAGGTCAGGCCCAACATTCTGTCCAGACCTGATAGGGGTCAAAACCGTTTGATGGTTTGGGGGTTATGACAGATTGAAGTTGAACTGATGCATTTTAACTTTGCGTAAAACTTAAATACACGACATTGTCATCGGCTGATAACCCTTTCAAACAATTTGACAAAAATCAGGCCCTATGTTTTGTCCGGACCTGATAGGGGTCCAATTTGTTTGAAGCTTTAGAGGTTATGACAAGTTGAAGTTGAACAAATGTATTTTAACTTTGCCTTAAACCTTAACATGAAATTGCCATCTGCTGATAACACTTTTCAAGCAATTTGGACCTAGATCAGACCCAACATTCTGTCAGGACCTGAAAGGGGTCAAACTGTTTGACACTTTAGAGGTTATAACAAATTGAAGTTGAACCGATGTATTTTAACTATGCATTAAACTTTTACATGACATTATCATCTGCTGATAACCCTTCCAAATAATTTGGACCCAGATCAGGCCGGACATTCTGTCCTGAGCTGATAGGAGTCAAAACTGTTTGACACTTTAGAGGTTGTGACAATTAGAAGTTGAACTGATGTATTTTAACTTTGCGTTAAACTTTTACATGACATTGTCATCTGCTGATAACCCTTTCAAACAATTTGGACCCAGATCAGGCCCGACATTCTGTCCTGACCTCATAGGGGTCCAAACTGTTCGAAACTTAAGAGGTTATGACAAGCTGAAGTTGAACCGATGTATTTTAACTTTGCGTTAAACTTAAACATGACATTGTCATCTGCTGATAACCCTTTCAAACAATTTGGACCCAGGTCAGGCCCTACATTCTGTACTGACCTGATAGGGGTCCAAACTGTTTGACACTTTAGAGGTTATGACAAGTTGAAGTTGAACCGATGTATTTTAACTTTGCGTTGAACTTAAACATGACATTGTCATCTGCTGATAACCCTTTCAATCAATTTGGACCCAGATCAGGCCTGACTTTCTGTTCGGACCTGATAGGGGCCAAACTGTTTGACACTTTAGAGGTTATGACAAGTTGGAGTTGAACCAATGTTTTATTTTTGCCTGAACCCTTTACATGACTTTGTCAGCAATTGACATCTGCTTATAAGTGTTTCAAAATATTTGGACCCAGATCAGGCCCAGCATTCTGTCCAGATCTGATCCGGGTCCAAACTGTTTGACACTTGGAGGATATGACGAGTTGAAGTTGAACAGATGTATTTTATCTTTGCATTAAACCTTTACATGACATTGTCATCTGCTGATAACCCTTTCAAACAATTGGGACCCAGATCAGGCCCGACATTCTGTCCGGACCTGATTAGGGTCCAAACTGTTTGACGCCTTAGAGGTTATGAAAAGTTGAAGTTGAACCAATGTTAATTTTGCATTAAACCTTTACATGACATTGTCATCTGCTGATAACCGTTTTGAGCAATTTGGACCCAGATCAGGCCCAACATTCTGTCCGGACCTGATAGGGGTCCAAACTGTTTGACACTTTAGAGGTTATGTCAAGTTGAAGTTGAACCGATGTTTTTTAACTTTGCGTTTATCTTAAACATGACGTTGTCATCTGCTGATAAACCTTTCAGATAATTTGGATCCAGATCAGGTCCAACATTCTTTCCGGACCTGATAGGGGTCAAAACTGTTTGACACTTTAGAGGTTATGTCAAGTTGAAGTTGAACCGATGTTTTTTAACTTTGCGTTAAACTTAAACATGACGTTGTCATCTGCTGATAAACCTTTCAAACAATTTGGACCCAGATCAGGACCCCCATTCTGTCAGGACCTGATAGGTGTCAAAACTGTTTGACACTTTAGAGGTTATGACAAGTTGAAGTTGAACTGATGCATTTTAACTTTGCATTAAACTTAAAAATGACATTGTCATCTGTTGATAACCCTTTCAAACAATTTGGACCCAGATCAGGCCCGTCATTCTGTCAGGACCTGATCCAGGTCCAAACTGTTGACACTTTAGAGGTTATGACAAGTTGGAGTTGAACCAATGTTTTATTTTTGCTTTAAACCTATACATGACATTATCATCTGCTGATAACCCTTTCAAACAATTTGGACCCAGATCAGGCCCAACATTCTGTCTGGACCTGATAGGGGTCCAAACTGTTTGACACTTTAGAGGTTATGACAAGTTGGAGTTGAACCAATGTTTTATTTTTGTGTTAAACCTTTACATGACTTTGTCAGCAGATGACATCTGCTGATAAGTGTTTCAAACAATTTAGTCCCAGATCAGGCCCAACATTCTGTCCAGACCTGATCCGGGTCCAAGCTGTTTGACACTTTAGAGGTTATGACAAGTTGAAATTGAACCAATGTCTTTTAACTTTGATTTTAACTTTAACATGACATTGTGATCTGCTGATAAGCATTTCAAACAATTTAGACCCAGATCAGGCCTGACATTCTGTCCGGACCTGATATGGGTCTAAACCGTTAAACACTTTAGAGGTTATAAAAAGTTGGAGTTGAACCGATGTATTTTAATTTTGGGTTAAACTTTTACATGACATTGTCATCTGCTGATAACCCTTTCAAACAATTTGGACCCAGATCAGGCCCAACATTCTGTCAGGACCTGATAGGGGTTAAACTGTTTGACACTTTAGAGGTTATGACAAGTTGAAGTTGAACCGATGTATTTCAACTATACGTTAAACTTTTACATGACATTGTCATCTGATGATAACCATTTCAAACAATTTGGACCCAGATCAAGCCCAACATTCTGTCTGGACCTGATAGGGGTTAAACTGTTTGACGCTTTAGAGGTTATGACAAATTGAAGTTGAACCAATGTATTTTAATTTGCGTTAAACCTTTACATGACATTGTCATCTGCTGATAACCCTTTCAGATAATTTGGACCCAGATCAGGTCCAACATTCCTCTGGACCTGATAGGGGTCAAAACTGTTTGACACTTTAGAGGTTATGTCAAGTTGAAGTTGAACCGATGTTTTTTAACTTTGCGTTAAACTTAAACATGACGTTGTCATCTGCTGATAAACCTTTCAAACAATTTGGACCATGATCAGGACCCACATTCTGTCAGGACCTGATAGGTGTCAAAACTGTTTGACACTTTAGAGGTTATGACAAGTTGAAGTTGAACTGATGCATTTTAACTTTGCATTAAACTTAAAAATGACATTGTCATCTGTTGATAACCCTTTCAAACAATTTGGACCCAGATCAGGCCCATCATTCTGTCAGGACCTGATCCGGGTCCAAACTTTTGACACTTTAGAGGTTATGACAAGTTGGAGTTGAACCAATGTTTTATTTTTGCTTTAAACCTTTACATGACATTATCATCTGCTGATAACCCTTTCAAACAATTTGGACCCAGATCAGGCCCAACATTCTGTCTGGACCTGATAGGGGTCCAAACTGTTTGACACTTTAGAGGTTATGACAAGTTGGAGTTGAACCAATGTTTTATTTTTGTGTTAAACCTTTACATGACTTTGTCAGCAGATGACATCTGCTGATAAGTGTTTCAAACAATTTAGTCCCAGATCAGGCCCAACATTCTGTCCAGACCTGATCCGGGTCCAAACTGTTTGGCACTTTAGAGGTTATGACAAGTTGAAGTTGAACCGATGTATTTTAACTTTGCGTTAAACCTTTACATGACATTGTCATCTGCTGATAACCCTTCCAAACAATTTTGGACCCAGATCAGGTCCAACATTCTGTCCCGACCTGATAGGTGTCCAAACTGTTTGACACTTTAGAGGTTATGACAAGTTGGAGTTAATCCAATGTTTTATTTTTGATAGAAACCTTTACATTGACTTTGTCAGCAGATGACATCTGCGGATAAATGTTTCAAACAATTTGGACCCAGATCAGGCCCAACATTCTGTCTGGACCTGATCCGGGTCCAAACTGTGTGACAATTTAGAGGTTATAAAAAGGTGAAATCGAACTGATGTATTTTAACTTTGCATTAAACCTTTACAAGACATTGTCATCTGCTAATAACCCTTTCAAGTAATTTGGACCCAGATCAGGCCCGATATTCTGTCAGGACCTGATAGGGGTCAAAACTGTTTGACACTTTAGAGGTTATGACAAGTTGAACCGATGTATTTTAACTTTGTGTAAAGTTTTACATGACATTGTCATCTGCTGATAACCCTTCCAAACAATTTGGACCCAGATCAGGCCCAACATTCTGTCCGGACCTGATAGGGGTCAAACTGTTTGACGCTTAGAGGTTAAACTGTAATAAATGTACGACAGTAATATTGAACAAATTGGGCTCTTAATTCTCTCAATTGGAAATAATTGAATTACCGAACAGAGGAAAATTCCTTTATTCTTAAATTGGTAATATTTCAGTAATTACAAGAATATCAAACAAGTTGTGCTCTGAGTTCTGAACGTCGGTATAGGAATCTGTAGAACTACTGAACAGAGGAAATTTCCTCTGTTCTAAAACTGTAATTAATGTAAGACAGAAATATCAAACAAAGTAGGCTCTTAATTCTCTCAATTAGAAATTGTTGAATTACTGAACAGAGGAAAATTGGTTATATTTTAGGTTTTTACTAGAATGTCAAAAAAAGTTGGGTTTGGAGTTCTGGAATTCACTATAGGAAATTGTAGAACTACTGAACAGAGGAAAATTCCTCTGTTGTAAAATTCACTCCTGTTATTGATTGTCGAGAAACTGAATGGAGAATGTAGGAAAATTCCTCTGTTGGAAAATTGGTCATATTTAAGTTATGACTTGATTATTAAACAAGTTGGACTGGGAGTTCTGGAAATCACTATAGGAAATTGTTGAATACTGAACAGAGGAAAATTCCTCTGTTGTAAAATTTACTCCTTTTATTGATTGTGGAGATACAGAATTGAAAACAGAGGAAAATTCCTCTGTTGAAAATTGGATTTATTTAAGTTATGATGGATATTTATGCTAAGATGGAAATAATAATAAACAGGGTACTTCATCTTCATCATAAGAAAATGGGCTCATAATTCTCGCAAAAGGAAATTGTTGAATTACCGAACGGAGGAAAATTCCTCTGTTGGAAAATTTGGATATATTTTAGGATTTAATTAGAATGTCAAACAAGTTGGGTTCGGAGTCCTGGAAGTAACTATAGGAAATTGGCGAACTACTAAACAGAGGAAAATTCCTCTGTTGTAAAGGTCACTCCTTCTATTTATTGTTGATATTCTACAGAATAGAAAATGGAGGAAAATTCCTCTGTTGAAAATTGGAAACATTTAAGATATGATGGATATTTGTGTGAAGATGGAAGTGATAGCAAATGGGTTTCTTCATTTTCATTATAGGAAAGTGGGCTCTTAATTATCTAAATAGGAAATTGTTGAATTACTGAACGGAGGAAAATTCCTCTGTTGCAAAATTGGTAATATTTAAGTTATGTCTAGAATGTCAAACAAGTTAGGCTCTCAGTTCTTGAAGTCACTATAGGAAATTGTCGAACTATTTAACAGAGGAAAATTCCTCTGTTGTAAAATTTCTCTGCTTTTATTGATTGTCGAGATACAGAATGGAAAACGGAGGAAAATTCCTCTGTTGAAAAGTGGAAACATTTAAGTTATGATTAAGATGGAAATGTTAACAAACATGGTTCTTCATTTTTATTATAGGAAAATGGGCTCTTAATTCTCGCAATAGGAAATTGTTGAATTACCGAACGGAGGAAAATTCCTCTGTTGGAAATTGGTAATATTTAAGTTATGACTAGAATGTAAAATAAATCAATTCTGGAAGTCACTATAGGAAATTTTCGAACTACTAAACAGAGGAAAATTCCTCTGTTGTAAAGGTCACTCTTTTTACATATTGTTGAGATACTGAAAGTAAAATGTAGGAAAATTCCTCTGTTCTGAAATAAGATGAAAATCTGATTGTGATTAAAGGAAGACTTGTCCCATTGTCAAAACAGAGGAAATTTCCTCTGTTGTAAACAGATTTCTACTTGATATACAAATTGATATTTGAACTTTTCTTTAAACTATTAGGACAAATACACTACTTGGAACATATTTTAAGGACATCAATTTCTGCATTTTGAGCAGTCACAACAGAGGAAATTTCCTCTGTTCATAGGAAAAATAAATTACATTGTACCATCACTCTTGTACTTTATAACGATGCAAAACTCAAATATGATTATATCCATATTTATGTTTTACTATCAAAAAAAGGGAAATCCATCGGAAAATCCCTTTTTATTTTGGAAAGAGTTATATTTTAATTGTATCGTGTAAATTGAACTATATAGATACTGATATGTCTCCAAACAGTGACCTATATAAGAGTGACTAGAAACTCCAATAAAATACCAATACTCAACTCAAATAACACTGTCGTGTATCTTACACAGGTAAATGAGGGAAACTCGATATCATTTATCTACACGAATGGCTTTTACCGCTGTATTGGAATACACAGCGTAATTTCTCTACGTTTACCTAAACTTTTAACACCTTTATAAACACCGAAATTATATAATAACGATAATTATGAATCATTTGGCATCTTAGTTTATGAATATTGATAAATCCAGACACAGATATAGCCATGTTTGAAGCTTTATTCGTCAGAGTGAAAGAGGTATTTTTGAAGCCATTTTTTGCAGATTTCCGCAACTTTCTTAAAATCGGCCGTTATTTACACGGTCATAACTCAATCGGATTAGTTTTTACAGTGCAGAAACAAAGCATTTAGCAATATTTCATATATGTTTTTTCGATTGTTATTATCAATATTTACCAATAAGCGATATTAAAGACGAAGTACGCTCTTTAAAGTACCTATAAATGCAGCGGTCTCACAAGCTGCATCGCCATTTTGAGTGTGTACGATAAAAAGCGCACCAGGCGTTAGTCACGTGACACATGCCACGACATACCTATATGGCTGAAAAATGAAGTGTCCAGTCACTCTAATATAGGTCACTGCTCCAAATAATCAGAATTATTGTGGGGTGTCGTATTTTTAAATGGTTACGAGAACAGTAAACAAGAGGTCAATGGGGCAAAATGATACAGTCTGAACTTATCTAATTTGTCTCTGTTTTAAAGCATTTTCAAGATATTTTTTATTAAAACTGTCTATTCCTATCACAAGTAAGTTAAATGATACTGCTATGTCAGAAAAGTACCATTTTATCTTTAAGAACGTTAAAAATGGGTGGTCAACTGTATCATTTTGCCCCATGGCAAAACATAAAACATGAATGGTAACAAATGTGACTCAGAAAATTCAGAAAACTGTTCGTGTTCAATCATATTTCCGTGGCGATATATAGCATTATAAATTGTTTAATTGTGTTTATAGTTATTTCTGTGCTACGTCTTGAATATTTGAATCTGAGATGAGAAAAGTCTTACTGTATCATTTTGCCCCGTGTACTGTATCATTTTGCCCCGTGCACGGGGCAAAATGATACAGCTGACCACACATTTTGAATGCTTGATTTCAAGCACTAATGTCACTTTATGCCTGTTTTTCTTTCTCTCAAGATGTAGCTTATATTTGACAGTGTATTATACATTTAAAAGCAATAAGATATATCCAGTCATAAAAGCAGGAAAAAAATATTTTAAAAAAGTGGATCATTTTGCCCCGGTCTCCCCTAACGGTTAATCCATAAATTACTATCATTGCGGTTTCAACTGTCCTCTGACTCCTCAATTGCTGTTACAAATATTGCTTGAAGTTGCTAGATTTATCTTCCTTGGTCAGAATTGATATTTTCAGTTGAACGAAACATGGATCACAGTGCCGTCAAACAGTCAAAGATATACGATACATACACGTTTACATATGTAAGTATAGGTTAACTCGGACCGAATAAACACGGGTCTGAGAGGTTTATGAATAAATTCGTTACGGTTCGTCGAAGTTTGTGAATGCAGAAATTGAGTTTAGTGGCGCTGATAATGAAACCAGAATTATTGTAACCAGAATTCGTGGAAGCGAAAGTGACCGGAACAGCTTTAGATTCTGTGAGGTTTGACCTGGTCACACTGTAGTCAATACTTTCAGGTCAAATCCAACCCTTCTCCTGAAGAAGTTGGTGGCTCAGTTGGTAGAGTGTTACACTGGGGATCAAAGGGTTGCTTGCGTGAAGAGTCCCTGTGTTGTGTCCTTTCAAAAGCAAGACATTTTGTCAGCTGCTGCCTTAGTACTGGTTCAACTTATGTCCTATGAAGACAATCTTCAATCTACGCGGTTACTGGCTGAACTTTGCACTCAGGTATTCTTCTACAAAGGTAAGATCAAGCTCTTTGGTATTTTTTCTCTGGTAATTTTACGCCAAATTTAAACTGTTATATATCAAAAAGAGATCTAAAATAAATTATTGGAAGAAAAAAATATTGAGATGCAAGTTTCTGGTCCTTTGTTTCTTTGAATCTCTCTGTCCTCTCAATGTAGCCTCCTACTTCTTCACAAATCAACTCCCTCCAGTTGGGAAACTCCACCGGACTGTCATAACCTAGCAGAGTGTATATATTAGGTGCATGAATTCCTAACTGTTCTCTCAGTCTTTTCATTAGAGTGTATCTGGCTTCATCATGCAATGGTCACTCAAGAAGGTAGTGTTGTACAGTTTCAATTTGCCCACACTCACAGTACCTTGTTTCCACCTGCCCAAGTTTATGTCATACTTGAGCATTACGCCAGGGAGTGCTAATTTTGAAATTTCAATTAAAATAAAAGAAGTTTTGTTTAAATAAGGAGTGCACAGTGCAAGAACAATATAAGACAATATAAGACAATTTAGAAAATAGTAAAAACTCAGCCAGAAAGTAGTTTTTTTAAACGCGAAAATGTTCTAAAAATGTCCCCGGAAAAACAGCACCGCCATTCCCTGACACATGCTTACTCCTCCTCAATTAATGAGTAATGACATGCATTTTTTAAGAATTCTTTTTCAGATTTTCTCAATTGCAATGCATATATCGAAATACCAAATCAGACCAAATGACATTGCACCTTGACTAAATAAATAATGTTTAGATATAACTTTCCAGTTACAATTCTTGAATAAGAACGCATAAATTGGTTCTTTAACCCATTAAGCACCACCTATAATTTGCAGCAGACGACAATTTCGAATTTTGCTGCTTTTTTTTCAAAAAGTAACAAATAAGGCATGATATTTCACGAGGATCCCCTGCTGGCAGAAGATTCACATAAAATACCATACCTTATTTTTTTCGAAAATAAGGAAAGATGTGGCAAATTTATTGTCTGTTTCAGCACGTTGTATCTGATCTGAAATAATGTTTCCAGCCATCTTCACTGGGCACACAGTTTCATCGAGTTGGTCTTGCCCTGGTTTATATACAATGAAGAATTACTTAGCCAGCAATCAGTTCTCGCTTCCTTATTCTGGTGAATACCAAACTAGAAAGGACACGCCTCATATCAAAACTGGGTTTCACTAATTTGATGCTTTACTCAGATCAACTTAGATATCAGCAAAAAAAAAGATCAGGATCAGGTATGATCAAGAAGTACCGCAGACCAACCCACGGCACGCGAGGAAGAGCCACGGAACACTAACAGTCACAGGCAGGAAGACAATTTAAGTAAAGCAACCAGCTCTCTCTTTCCCATCAAGATGATGGCAAAAGACTCGCAAGTTAGATCTGATTATCAACCGTGCACTGAATGGGTAACTAAGGGCCTTACCCCATTGCTCTGCTTTCGTCATGAATATTGTTGTTTTTGTGCGTGGGCAAAATTAACACAAATGACTTATTGTTTTGGGGATAATATAAAGATGGCACTTAAGGAAATATACGAGACGGTGCACTAATGCTTCCGCTACTGAGAGATAGTCAAGCTTCCGTTTGTTAGCAAGTGTCTGATTGCTAATTCCTTGTTCTGTTGAACCCAGATATAATCTTTTTTGAAAGCATTGTATATCCGGATAAGCTGACTTCAGACGAAGCCATCTGATCAGGATCCACACTGTTTTCCACTCTGATTGAAAATGCATACTTGCAACTGGAATGCTGCAGGTAAAATTGATAAAAAAAAAATGGGGACGAGTGAAGAGCATAAAATATTCCGCAGGCCAAGGATTAAAATATTGTTTCAAGTATTTATTTTTTTGGAGTTTTAATACTACCAAAAGCATATCTATTCATACAGCTGATTAAAGACGGATGTCTCAAGCAGAACACTTGTGCATTTGCGTCACAAACTTGAAATCTTAAATTGGCAATTATATAATTGAAAGAGAAACCCGGATCTCAATCAAAAACATTCTATCCTATTTTTGCGCCAATAGTTTTAGATTTTGTCAAATAAAATTAGCATAAATGTTGTTATACCATTGACATAAAGTTAAGCATACTGTACTTCCAATGACCAAAAAGAATAAGTTTTGATGGTCTAATATACAATGCTTTTTACATTAGTCTACCATACTTATTTTGACTCGAAAACCGAAATTTTGGTATTCTGAAACATATTCATTGACTCAGGTTTTCTGGGTCAACTCTCAGTATACAAAAATGCCAAACTCAGATGCTGTGTACAAACAACGGATAGGAGAGGGCTAACTTTTTCAGACTTCTAGACAAATGTTCTCTCTAAATTGTTACAGCAAAGTTTGACATGTCAGACGATCTCGTAATGAGCATTTTGAAAGCAAAAATGTACAAATTTTGGTCATGAAATGTGTTAGTGTAATGCAATTCACGCAATAATTTTGTTATTCGACTGTTTAATCTGTCCCCATATGCTGCAAAATATTACTTGGTGATGTGAGAAGAATTGTTGTGGCATTTACAGACGATAAGATCCAGGAGCCATATCCTAAGTGCAGCCTAGTCTCAAAGGGCAAAAACTCGTCATTATTTAAACCCATTTGAAATTGCCAGAGCCATACAGCTATGCCGGTGTGATTTAGCAATGTTTATTATCTGCAAACTTTGACAGACAGTCAGCAAAATCATTCCCGAATTTAGAAGAAAATCAACATTTGGTTTTCGGAAGTGTTTTAGTAGGTACAGCTCTCACGTTCCTACGGCGTCATCCGGATTTGTAGAGATCTATATTACTGACTTTTAGATAGTAGAATAACAGTCCTTTAAAATGAATAATAGATAATTTTGTAAAAAATGATATTCTGGTAAAAATTAGCAACACAATCAAAATATGCTTAACTTTATGCTTTTAGTATATATACATGTGTATACATGGACGACACAAGTCAATGCATTTTAGCCGGATGTGACGTTCCAACGCCAGACAAAATATTTCACCACCGATTTTTTTCTGTCGATATATATTAATATTTTTTGCACCAAATTTATTATTTCCTTTGATTTGGCGACAATGGTGACCGCTAGCGCGAACCCAGCCATGGTGAATGGAATTCTGCTGAAGAAAACAATTGTTTCTAAAAGGCTTTTATTTGATTTATATCACGGTAATATTTTAGCTGCAAGTTGGCCACTTAGGACACTAGCTGGCACCAGTCACAGATTGCAGACCGTCCTATCATGGTAACACGTCTAAGAATGATAAATTTTGCCAGAACAGGTCAAAACTTTGGGTCGTCATGTGTCTAAAAGCCCAGCCCAGCTGTCATCCATTTTTGTCGACCCCAAGATTCAAGTCATTGACCATTTTGATGGATGATTTAATTGGACATTGATAAGTTTAAGTTCATATGCAAATTTGGCACAAAAAGAACGAAAATATGATAAATAAATTTTATGGAGCTTACTAAATAATGCAATAATTTTACGAAAATGTTCATATTCCATCTACATCTGTATAATGCCCATCAATTTAAAGGACTTAACTATATTCATGTGTATAATGGCAGCGACCAGATTGGGACAGTCACCAGAAACGGACCAATCCGAAATTCCGAATGCTGAACAAATATTGTCTGCCTTGAAAAAAGACTCAATCAGTTTAGTTATTTAATCAGTGGTGTAGCCAGATGGGGTTCACTTGAACCCTCTTTTGAGCCCAAATTATTTCATTTTCATTGAGATATTTTAGAAAAATGAGACCATCCTTTAAAAGATTGTTTGCGGTCACCCTACTCATAATTTTCCAGGTAGGTAGGTATTCAATTTATTTTTCACTGATTTATTTAAAAGACATTAAAAGTTTTTTTTTTAAATGTCTAAAATTATAATAAAAATATTTCTCCAAAATGTGGTGAAAAAGTCATTTTTTTATTTAGTGGGTGGAATTTTGAGAGAGTCTGTCGTGTGACAGCAAACAAACATTGTTTTAAGGATGGCCTGAGTTAAAATCATCAAATTGATTCCCCCTATACATCTGAATCCCTTTCCAGAGGAAACTCTTTGCCTACTGGTTAAGGTTATCAGCAGACAACATTGATATGCAAGAAAGTTAACCCTTAAAGTGCCAATCACAACAAAATTTGTTTTGTCATCTGCTGAGTGCTGAAATGTTCAATAGCTTTTGGACAAACAGCATGGACCCAGATCAGGCTGCTCTCTAGTCTGATATATAGATTTGACCTGGGTCATGATGATGATGCTCCGCACTGTTTTCCCCCAATACTTTCATAATCAAATAATGTTTGCAAAATTTGCAGCAGATTACTTAGGCAGACAGCATTTTAATTTTTAGCTCACCTGAGCTGAAGGCTGGCTCAATGTGAGGTATTGTAATCGATCTTGGTCCATCATCTGTCAGTAAACTTTTTCTTTAAACAACATCTCCTCCTGAACGACTGGTCCAAATTTAAAATAACTTCCCATGAAGGTTCCTATTAATGCCCTTTACCAAAATTGCATAAATGGTTCCGCTCCACAGAACACATGGGCCGCCAGAGCTCTAGATAACAATTCTTTTAAATGACATCTCCTCCTGAACCACTGGTCCAAATTTAAAATTAGTTCACAGATGCCCTTAACTAAAATTGCACAAATGGTTCTGCTCCACTGAACATCTCCTCCTGAACCACTGGTCCAAGTTAATATTAGTTCACAGAATTGTTCCTCATGATGCTCTTAACTAAAATTGCACAAATGTTCTGCTCCACTGAACAAAAGGGCTGCAAGAGCTCCAGATAAGAAATACCTTTAAATGACATCTCCTGAACCACTGGTCCAAATTCAAAACAATTTCACTGAATTGTTCCTCATCATGCCTTCTATCAAAATTGCACAAAGGGTTCAGCTCCACCAAACAAAGGGGTTGCCAGAGCTCTAGATAAGAAATGTCTTTTGATGACATTTCCTTCTGAACTAATGGTAAAAATTCAAAATAATTTCACAGAATTGTTCCTCATAATCATGCCCTTAAGTTAATTGCACAAATGGTTCTGCTGCACTGAACATCTCCTCCTGAACCATTGGTCCAAATTTAAAAGTAGTTCACAGAATTGTTCCTCATGATGCCCTTAACTTAAAATTGCACAAATGGTTCTGCTCCACTGAACGAAAGGGCCGCCAGAGTTCCAGATAAGATATAACTTTAAACGACATCTCCTGAAACATTGGTCCAAATTCAAAACAATTTCACTGAATATGTTCCTCATGATGACTTCTACCAAAATTGCACAAAGGGTTCAGCTCCACCGAACAAAGGGGCTGCCAGAGCTCTAGATTAGAAATGTCTTTTGATGACATTTCCTTCTTAACCACTGATCAAGATTCAAAATAATTTCACAGAATTGTTCCTCATAATCATGCCCTTAGCTAACATTGCACAAGTGGTTCTGCTCCACTGAACAAAAGGGCTGCCAGAGCTCCAGATAAGAAATACCTTTAAACGGCATCTCCTGAACCACTGGTCCAAATTCAAAACAATTTCACTGAATTGTGCCTCATGATGCCTTCTACTAAAATTGCACACAGGGTTCCACTCCACTGAACAAAGGGGCTGCGAGAGTTCTAGATAAGAAATGTCTTTTAATGACATTTCCTCCTGAACCACTGGTTTAAATTCAAAATAGTTTCACAGAATGATGGCGCTACCAAAATTGCACAAACAGTTTTACCTCGGCTTAATACAGGGAAGATAAGTTGAAGTGTAAAATTTGGGCATTTATTTAAATTGTACCGTTGCTATGGTAACAAAAATGGCTTACAAAGTAGGCATAAAGTGGAGAAATTACCATTTTGGACCAAATTTGAGGCTTTTGGAGACCTATTTTTTAAAAATTATATATCAACACAGCTAAATGCCAAAATATCCTTTTAATATGTTTTGTGCCGTGATAATTCTAATCAGCTGTTAAAATATCTTATTGGTATTTACTGGTGCTCTGTGTTAATTGGTCTGTCAAACATCTCAAATTTGCTCCAAAATGGTTAATTTCCTGTTTTCTGCCTATTTTGGTGGCCATTTTTGCTACCTTTGCAACGGTTATAGTCGTATTAATTCAACTTTTACACTTTGGTTATTGTTCTAACATGCCAATAAGAACAAATAAGTTAAAACCATTTTTATATTATAGCCTCATAGGGGGGCCAAAAAGCCTGTTAATGCACGTGGATCTTTGAACATTCACAATGTGTACAGTAAATTTTCTAAAATTTAAAACATTTCTTTTTTTGTTTTCTGTTTACATGTGGGTTATCAATGCTTCAATTCATCAAGTGCTTGTCAGAATAGCAAACAGGGAAGACCCTGATCAGACTGCTAGATCAGAAGCAGTCTGATCTGGGTCTTCACTGTATGTCTACAGTCTAGTAAGAAAGGCCTTTTTACGAACAACAAGTGTTCAGAATGTTAGAACATCTACTATATATAGGCTGAATTTAGAGCCATATACATGTTTGTTTCAGGTGACTCTAGCTAAGAAGTCTGACTCAGGACAGAACATCTGTGAGGTGATCAACGAAGAAGGAATAAATATCACAAGTTCAAATGTCCTTGTTAAAGGTAATTACATTGACTTACTAAATCTTGAAGTCAGTGTTGTTATTAGTTCGGGAACTATATAGGTTTGCTTGATGCCTGATGATACCCTCTACCAGAATTGCACAAATTGTTTGGCTCCAATGAACAAAAGGGCCACCAGAGCTCTAGATAAGAAATATATTTAAACGACGTCTCTTCCTGAACCACTGGCCCAAATTCAAATAATTTTACAGAATTGTTCCTCATGAAGCCTTCTACCGAAGTTGCACAAAGGTTCTGCTCCGCTGAACCAAGGGGCCATCAGAGGCCTAGTTAGGATTCGTCTTTAAATGACATCTCCTGAACCACTGGTCCAAATTATAAAATAATTTCACAGAATTGTTCCTGGTGAAAACCTGTACTAAAATTGCATAAATGGTTCCTCTCCGCCAAACAAAAAAGGCGGCTAGAGCTCTAGATAAGAAATACCTTTAAATGACATCTCTTCCAGGCAGATCCAAATTCAAAATAGTTTCACAGATCTGTTACTCATAATGTCCTCTACCCAAATTACACAAATGGTTTTGCTCCATCGCACAAAGGGCCGCCAGAGTTCTAGATGAGAAATGTCTTTAAATGACATCTCCTTAACCAATGGTTCAAATTTAAAATAATTTTACATGTTCCTCATGATGCCCTCTACCAAAATTGATAACAACATGGCCACCAGAGCTAAAAATAAAATATCTTTGAATGATATCTGTATAGCCACAGGCCAATACATTATCTCCTCATGTATGAGGATTCAGATGAGTGATCCAGGGCCCTAGGGCCCTCTTGTTTTTTTTATTGTGATCAGTTTTCATCTGGCATCTCTTGTCCGCCCATCGTCCTCTCAATTAACTTTTTCTTTAAATAACATCTGCTCCTGAACCACTTGTCCAAATTTTAAATAATTTCACAGGAATGCTCCCATAATGCCCTCTTCTAAAATTGTATGAATTGCTGTAGATTTCAAGTCTTTTTAACCAATCTCCTGAACCACTGGTCCATATTCAAATAATTTCACAGAATTGTTCCCTGTGATTTCCTCTACCAAAATTGCGCAAATGGTTCTGCTGAAGTGGACAGAAGGATTGCCAGAGCTCTAGATAAGATATATTTAACTACATCTCCTGAACCACTGGTCCGAATTCAAAATAATTTCACAGAATTGTTCCTCATGATGCCTTCTATTAAATTGCACAAATGGTTCCACTCTGCTGAACAAAAGGACCGCCAGAGCTCTAGATAAGAAATATCTTTAAGCAGCAACTTCTCCAGAATAATTGGTTTATATTCAAAATAATTTCATAGCAATGTTGCGAAAGATGCCTTCTACGCAAATTGCACGAATGGTTACATTCTGATTCTCAGAAATCTAGCTCAAGCAATAAGAGAGTGAATAATTGAAAAAAATTCTTAGCCATCAGTTTTAGCATAAATTTCATTTGGGTACTCAAAAGATTTGTTTGATTGAGAGGGTTCCTTTGAGTACCCTCAAGAAAAATTTCGGTTGATAATAAGGGAAGGAAGTTTTAATTACATACTCTTATCTAGAGGGGAGTATATACTGTTTTCAGCTTTTCCTGGAGAGAACCCTTAGATTTAAGTTATATACACTAGTTCTAAATGTATTAATGTTGCCTGGCATTTACAAATTATAACTCGGGTTAATAATCATATAGATAAATTTTCATTCATACTGGAGAGAACTCTTATATGAATGTTTATTCATACTAGAGAGAACCCTTACACGAATGTTTCTACACCATGAGCTGGTGAGAGCTCTATAAATATACTGAGGGAAAAAGGTTAGCAATATACTTTGGGGATTCACAGTTAAGAAGAAATGGGATTTTTAATTTCATAATATCAAAATTATATGTTGACAAACGTTTGCAAGTATGATGAAATTAATTGGTTGGCATTTCACATAATGTAAAGTCTGATTTTAAGTCCCCTTGCTAAAACATCTTATCTGGCAATAACACACATATTTTTCTGCTAAAGTTTTATTTTCCATAAAATGTTTAGATCTAAAAGCTACGGTGGTATGTTTAGGACATTCATTTAGAAATAGATATTCCGTGTGCACAATTAAATAATCCGTGCAAACTGAATAATAATTCGTGCAAACGGAATAATAATCCATGCAAACGGAATAATAATTCGTGCAAAAGGAATAATAATCCATGCTAACGGAATAATAACTCGTGCAAATGGAATAATAATTCGTGCAAACGGAATAATAATCCATGCAAACGGAATAATAATTTGTGCAAATGGAATAATAATCCATGCTAACGGAATAATAATTCGTGCAAACGGAATAATAATTCGTGCAAACAGAATATTATTCCGTGCACTCAAAATAAGATTTCGAGCTAACGGAATAATAATTCGTGCGCACGAATCAATAATTCATTAAAACGAAATAGAAATTTAAGAGCTCGATTTAATTATCTATGAGCTCGAAATAATAATCTGTGAATAAGGGTATTCTATGTGCACGAATATAACAAAAGTTCTACAAGTTGGATTTTAAATCTGTTATAGCTCATCTGAACATAGTGCTCAAAGTGAGCTACTGGGATCAGTCAATGTCTGTTGTTCATCGAGTGTGTCGTCAATAGTGTATCACTGAGCTAATTTTCACAGGAATGTTCCCTCTACAAAAGTAAGCTTAATCCGTCAAAATATGACACAAGGCTTGACTAGTTTCTCTTGTAAACATTTATAGGAAACTTTTAACATACCCCCTGGAACCAGTCGTCAGAATTGAATTAAATTTGGCATTGATATTTCCACGGTCGACCCACTACAAAACAGATAAAACAAACTTGGTCGCTCAAAAACATGGCAGCCAGGGGACGTGACCTTTGGCAGATACGTGTAAGGAAACTGTTGGCGTCTTCTCTAAAACCGCTCATCCTTTGACAGAAACACAATAAAAGCCATAACGAATTTGATCCGTTGTAAAACTTGGCAACTTTTGTACCCAAATATAAGAGATGATAAACCTTTGTATACCCTTTGTATATTCGAAACCCCTAATTGGGTACTTCATCGAACAGGGAAGACCCAGATGAAATGCCACATGATGTGTCATTTCATCCGGGTCTGCACTGTTTGCTATGACAAAATCCATGTTCAGAGAAAGAAAAGAAAATATTTCGGACAAATTATAACATACACTGCAAAAATTAAATGTAACCTTACACCAATTTGGTGGTAGCTTAAAGGCCAGCGATATTGGTGTTACCCTTCAACGGCTTTAAAATATGTTTTTTTCGATTGTATCTGTCCAGAGAACAATAACTACAGCAATAACAGGTAGAAATGTTGGACTAAAGTAGTTTAGTAGGAAATTAAGGGTAATATTTCACCAAAAGGGATTACAACTCAGCTGCCACCTCTTTGGATATTAACTTGAACGTATTTGTATAGTGTGTGACCAGGGGGCGTTGCTTATTCCGGCTATGGAAACTTGAAAAAAAAAATCCACTGAAATGGTTGAATACCTGGGTGGATGGTGCACTTAAAACTCAAAATTCAATGCAGAACAAAAACTAAAGAAAAACCGAGCACTTCTAAACGACACAATCTTATCGCCAACAGCAAGTCAAAAGTGCTCCTTGCAGTCGAAATTGACAGTGGCCGATCCGTGAAATTCAAAGCCTAAACATTAAACTGGGCAGTGCCGTGCAGCATCGTGTATCAACTCCTGATCTTTGTCTTCTTCCTTACTTTGTCCGACTGGACTCCTGCGGGTCGTCATATAGCTCAAACCAATCAAATTGTTGATTAGAATTCAAAGTCGTTCGGGCAGAAATTGTTTTTGGTGACCTTCTACAAAAATAGTATAAACAAATGTGATCTGTCGAACTTGAATACGTGTATGTCAACAGGGGGCTTTGCCAGTTTCCAACAGATACATATTTATACAAAAAAGACATAACTCAGGTGAGCGATACATGACCGTTTGGCTCTTTGGTTATTGAATCAGATGAATACACCAATCAATTCACGTAGATTGTTCAATTGTGCGCTCAAATAATTATATCGTGAAAACGGATTATTATCTCGTGCATACGGTTTATTATATCGAGCGCATGGATTCTTATTCCGTTTGCACGAATTATTAAATCGAGCCCTCAGTTTGTTATTTCGTGCGCACGGAATATTATATCGTGCAAACGGATTATTATTTCGTGATAACGGATTATTATATCGTGTGCATGGATTATTATATCGTGCGCACGGATTATTATATCCTGCACACGAATAAATAAATCGTGTTCTTGGATTGTCATCTCGTGCATACGAACTGGTATATAGTACACACAAGTTAATAATCATGCCATTGGATTATTATATCATTTGCAGGGATAAAGATTTCGTGAGCACGCTTTATTAAATGGTTTGTTCGGAATATCAAATTGTGTGCACAGATTAGTAAATCATGCGAACGGTTTGATAAATCGTTAGCATGATTTACTAATCTGCTATTTCGTATGCACAGAGTATTATTACGTTTGAACAGCTTATTTAATCGTGCCGACGGAATATATTTTCTAAAATTAAAATAATGAATGTCCTAAAGGTACCACCGTAAAAAGCCAAAAAGTGAAAACCAGTATAAAATTGGAAGATTTGGTCACCATTTTTGTACAGTTTTTGTACAGTTAAAAATCATATTTTTTCAAATTACCTCTCTAAATTGAATAGTGCTTGAAGTTAAAATGCCCAGCAGATCAAATCCACGCTATGAAATCCTAACCTCTTGAGGGTAGCCATTAGCTCATTTTCAAACAATTGACATGTGTGTGCACTTGCTAATAAATTAGATCTAATGCTACAAAGATAGCCTATGGGAAAACCCATTATAACTAATTGCTTAACTTTTTTCCCCTCAGTATAGTTATTAATACAGGAAATAACCTTACATGAATATCATATGGTAGATAAATAATATGTTCAAGAACTGTTCTTTAATGATTTTCATGATGGAAGGGGACACAATGAATAGTTATCAAAACATAGGCATGTACTTCTATCATACTTGTGCCATAGCACCAGAATAGTTTGGCAGGGAGTATTATTGTATAGATCATATTGGAGTCAAAAGCATTCCGTACATAAAGTTACATTTCTATATTAAACAAGTTTTAGCTGAATAGATTTTCCTATTCTAATCATTTGGATGAGCCTGTCTTAAAGTTTAGGGTTGTTTGAGGGTATTATTATTCATTTGAATTCAAAGCGAAGTAGAACATGATTTAAGATAGGAGTGAAGACCCTGATCAGAGATTGCACAACATTTGATCTGGATCTGCATTGTTTGTCTAGTCTACTCTTTGTCCCTTAAAAAGGAGATAGGCTTAAATGAGTTAATAATCTTGTGTAATATTACTTTTTATGTTAACACTTTTTTTTACTTATAATCTTAGTCTGTCAAAATTTACTTTCAGATTTTATTCAGAGATGTTCAAAATTTACTTTCAGATAGTATACAGAGATGTTCACTATACAGAGATAGAAAGGATGGAGCTACTACAACTGCAAACCACAGAGGCCCAATGCGCAAAATAATACTTTATTATCAAATGATGAATTCTTTGAAGGTTACACTTCATAGAATGGTGACATGTTTGAATTTTCCCCAAAAGTCTTAGTCTTTCATGATGTTATCATTGTGTGTGTGTGTGGTTTTGTGTAGCATTTGAAGAAGTCACCATTCAATGAAGTGTTCTATTCAAAGGAGCCACTGTTAGATACAGTGTAACATGGGTTGTATTAGACAAAGCTCAATAAAAAGCAGGATCCAATTAATAACTTTGTGTTTTTAATGTTTGAACATAATCAATACACTTTTATCTCGCTAACTTGAATCCTTCAAACTCAAAATACCCTCTTAAGTCCAAGTAAACTGTAGGATGAATTCATATTTAACAGACTTTGTTCACAATTATTTCTATCCAAAACTATGCTGTCTTCGATGTACATAGGAGGGCTGTCTCAGTGGGACTGTTCTTGTTTGTGCGTGCATGTACATATACTTCATACAACACATATCAATGAGATGAATATTGTATATTCAAACAGCTCGTCTCCATAAGACAGTTCTTATGTGTACAGCATATACTTCGGTATGTAATAGCGAAAACAATCTTGATTAGCTTATACATTGTAATATCCTTTTCCAGATCCACTGTTTTAATTCAAGCTACAAATTAATTTGGATATAAGTGTTCCAAATATTTCATGTGAATCTCGGATAATAGCAACCAGCAACCCACGGAAACACAACCTGTTAGGCGACACCCACAACGCAACAGGAAACCTCTGGACAGACTCACATATTAGTCTTTGGATTATTAGTGAATAAACGAGTAAATATTGTGCTTAATGCTCATTGCAGTGAACAAGGGCATAATAATCCCTTACTGTAATGATATGATGAGTTAAGAAGTAATGATCACCTTCTTATCTCGGATGCATCTGTGTAAAGTCTGGTTTTCTCTCAGACAAGCGACTTTTATGAATGGGGCTTATCAGCTTTGGGAATGTATTATTTTCATAGATGGCTTTTTATCAGAAATTTATTAATGAATATTATGTGCAGCTTGAAAGATATAGTTTTCAAGTGATAACGGCTTGTCTCATTAAATCCAGGCTAAAGGAAGTGAATGTATTGTTTATCGTACATGCTTTTACGTATATGCAATGTAATCTTATGTTCCACATACTACAGTTAATGGAAAATACTGTTCCAAAGACACTTGGATTTAAAAACATGCGTCTAACACAAGTAGACATTCTGACTTGGATTAAACAATGTACGTGACACTCACAGACGTATACTACAAGCAAAGTCAATAACATTATGGACTAGCAAAGTCAATAACAGTGAGAACTTCCAATCTAGAGGAGGGGAAATGTTGTGTACTGACAGCTTATTACAGTAAAGACTGTACGAAACTCTTAATAGCCTTAAGCAATAGTACACCCTGCTTATCATAATTGCCTCGTATAATATTCTGCTGTTTGTAGAAATAAATTAGTTCAGAGCTAGAACCCACTTTGTTAAGTTGTGTATCGAGTACATAACAGGTTAGACACTGAGACGATATTTAAGCTTTTCTGTGGGCTAACTATCACATTTAGTGTGAACTGATTTATAGGCGAGCTTATAGTATACCAAAGATTCTGTCATCCGTCTTTCAACATTTTCAAACACTGGGCGAACTCTACTCAGATGTCACATTGAGATCCATAGGATAGAGCGAGAAAAGCTAGTTTAATGGTACTGATTACACATTCGGGATCGCTGCAGGGCTAAAATATGGCAAAACCCTTCAAGAATAGTTTTCTCTGGAACCAAAAAGCCTATGACTTTTCTCTTTTCAAGATTTTATACTGGTGGCCCCATTGCTGTCAAACTTGTAGTTGTGCATATATGTCTTGCCGGACGATGCTTTTGTTGTCCTTTGCAATCTCCATGCATGCCCCTGCACTCCATTCCAACATAGTTCAAATAGATTACCACAAGGAACTATAATTTTAATTCCATGAACTCTATGCCAACAATGCCAAGTAAATGGTAGTCCAATAACAGTAAATGGTAGTCTTTAATAATCAAAACAGCATTCCATTACATCTTAGCCAACGGCTCAATATGAACTTTTGTGACTCTTTCATGTCCGTCATCTGTCAGTCAACAATTTGCTTTAAATAACATTCCCTAAACTACGAAGTGTCACAGGAATGTTCATTGGAAAGTTTTTAGATCCTATTGTGATCATTGGATGTCGGTCGTCCACCATGCATCGTCAACAGTTGCTTCAAGGGGCATCTCCTCCTAAACTGCTTATTGGATTTTGACCAAGGAGTAAATGAGTATGATCAGGAAATACCACAATCACACACTGCAGACCAAACCCGCGGCGCTTTTACAGGAATGATCCTTTTATGGCCCTCTTCAATAATTATTATTAACAATGGTTCATGTCCGTTGTATATCTAGATCAGATGGGCTAAGAATATATCTGCGAGATGAAAACTAAAAATCTTCTTGTCTGAAACCACAATGCCTAGAGCCTGATATTTGGTATGTAGCATCACCCAAGTCTGTTCAAAGTATTAATCCCCTATTTTTTTTTTTTTTTTGGGGGGGGGGGGGGAGGGGGGCTATAAGTTTGCTCGATTGTATCCGTCTCTCCATCAGTTACGCTTTCGTGTCCGAGGAATATCTCCAGTATTATTTGAGATCGGCATCTCGAATTTGGTGTTTGGATGCATCTTGAAATAACTGAGTGTTTCGTACTATTTTGGGGTCACTGTGACCTTGACTGCTGACCTAATTTCTAGAATAATCGTGTCCGGAGCATATCCTCTACATTATTTGAGGTAAGAATCTAAAATTTGGTGTATGGATGCATAATGGGATGGCAATGTGTCACACACGATATTTGGGTCACTGTGACCATGTCCTGTGACCTCATATCTAGAATAATCGCGTCCCAAGCATATCTCCTACATTATTTGAGGTAGAATCCAAATATTGATGTGTGGATGCATCTTGGGATGCCAGAGTGTCGAGTACCATTTTGGGGTCACTGCTGACCTTGACCTCGTTTCTAGAATATTTGTGTCCGTAGCATATCTCCTACACTTTTTGAGTTAGGAATCCCAAATTCGACGTGTGTATGCATCTTGGATTGTTCATCATAATGCCCTTTACCAAAATTCTACCAATTGTTCTGCTCCGCTGAACAAAAGGACCTCCAGAGCTCTAGATAAGAATTATCTTTAAAACGGAATCTCCTGAACTACTGGTTCAAATTCAAAATAATTTCTCAGAATTGTCCCTCATGATGGCATCTACTTAAATTTCACAAATGGCTCCTCTTGGCCAAATAAAGGGGTCGCCAGAGCTCTAGATAAATGTCTTTAAACGACATCTGACCCACTGGTCCAAATACAAAATATTTTCACAGAATTGTTACTGATAATGCCCTCTAACAAAAATTGCACAAATGGTTCTCTCTGCCGAGCAAAAGGGCCTCCAGAGCTCTAGATATGAAATGTCTTTTAATGACATCTCCTCCTAAACCGCTGGTCCAAATTCAAAATAATTTCTCAGAATTGTCCGTAAAATGTCCTCTACCAAAATTGCACAAATGGTTTCGCTCCACTGAATGAAGGGATCACCAGAGCTCTCAATGAGAAATGACTATTAACAATGTCTTCTCATGAACCACTGGTCCAAATTAAAAATAATATCACAGAAATCTTCCTCATGATGCCCCCTACTAAAAAGTTCAGAACGTTGAACTTGGTTGAACAACATGGCTATAAGAGCTAAAATCTTGAAATCATATCTCTTTAGCCACAGACCAATACATCATGTGTCAGGAATCCGGATGCGTGATCAGGGGTCCTAGGGCTCTCTTGTATATATGAGGATTATAATGCAAAGGGGTACTTACATCTGAGCCCATGCATGGATTTTCTTTAAACTTTGCGTATTAATAACTCATTATATACAAACTATGAAAATGTATTTATCGAATTAGATTGTTAAAGCTGCATACTCTGTAACTATGAACATTTTTTTCGAAAAAAAATATTTTCTTTTTAAATCATTTGTAAAAGTTGAATTAAGTTATGTTTTCACAATAAATCTGTTCACTAGAGCGGAAAACTGCACGGAAAAGTGAATTATCTTGTAAAACAGGTGTGTTTTTCTCGTGTAGGTAATTATTTGCGTCCCTCCAATAATTATAGACAGTTAATTTTAACATAAATGCTGTTGTTTCGATACTGATAATTTGTTAACATTTACGAAATTGGTAAAATGTATACATGAATTTTAGCTATTTTACTGTGTTCTTGAAAAATAGAAACATTAGTTCTAAAATTAAAAGATCAAAAGTTACAGACTGAGCAGCTTTAAGAATAAGGCTTAGGAAGCAACCCTGACGTACTCCACCTTTGAGGTGGTACCTATCTCTAAATTTCTATGTCCTAAATCTATAGTTTGGTTTATTTCTATGATTTGTCATCTAGATTGAATCCAAAATACCATAGGCATTATATTAATACCACAAAACCATTTGGATAAATTATGATTTACGTTTTCTGAAGAAGTGGTTATAAAAATTCAATATTTTTTCTCAAACATTTACAAAAAAATCAACATTCAATTCCAAAGATAGATATGTTCTAGTCTTTGTCAAGATATCATATCATAACAAAAACATGCCATTTATATCCTGCTGATCTGAGCAAAATTTCATGAAAATCCAAAACCGGTAACTTTGTTATTTCCTATCGCTTATGGGTATAGTTCAGTTTTAGCAAAATTTATTTAGTTGAAATGAATCAATAACTCGACAAAAGGAGGTTATTTTTTAAATCTACTTCAACTTTTCGTAAAGAAAGACATGTTAAGACAATTTCAAATGATTCAATGGTCGGAAATGCCGAAGGTCATGGTCCTATGTCATGGCACTATGGGGCCAAGACAATGTGTAATTATTCCTCAAGTCCTGAATACTATTGTTTAAAAAACATTATATCATAACAATAAACGTGTGTAAAGAAGACCAAATATTTTCTTTACATCCCAACTGAACTAGAGTAACCGCATTTTGGTGCTGTGACCAGGATAAAGTGTATCTGAGTCTTATC
The DNA here is from genome assembly GCA_964019695.1 of Loripinus fragilis. NCBI lineage: Eukaryota > Metazoa > Mollusca > Bivalvia > Lucinida > Lucinidae > Loripinus > Loripinus fragilis. The sequence goes on along the minus strand of OZ026525.1, from coordinate 26,411,352 downwards.
AAAGGTATCATAGAACAATGCTCTACATGAATAAGTGAGGTCCAAAAAACGAGCCAGCTAAAGTATAAATGTTGATATTTGATGAAAATCAGCATCAGTTTTACAGAACAGAATGTTCGGAGAAGATTTCAGCATTGAATTAGCAATATCTTTGAGGCCAGGAGTTCTCTGTGACCAAAATGGTTAATTTAAAGAATAGGTTTGACAGGGGGTTATTCTTGTGAACCAGGTTTATTAATTAGGCTTAATTGGGTCGGGTGTGGTACTTGATTGTATCGACTCCTGATCTTTGCACCCGTACTTACTTTTACAATTATAAAATCATACATATTAGTTTCCTCTGTATGAACTGACTTGTCATAAGGTTTCTCTTCTGTATGAATTAAAATTCTTAATAATGTTACATATTACGTATGACATTGGTTAGATGTAGGTTTAACGTAAGAAACTAGATGTGGTAAGTACAGGTGCCACCATATTGTATCACTTTGGGTAGTATTATTGTGTAAGCACTTCACTAAATAAGAATCATTGCACTTAATATAAAAAAAATATTGTATTTTTCTTTGCCAATTCATAATTGGGAAAAACACTGAACATGTCAACTTCTACCAATAAACATACCAGCATGTTGATTCAAGCAAAGCAAAAATTCAAGTATAGTTCACACTGAAAAATAATTATGGTATTTTACATTTCAATGAATTAGAGGCATGTGTTTACATAAAGTTGAAAAGTATGTTACCGGTCCTTGAATTTCATGAAATTTGGTCTACATATTCTTAACATATATGGATAAACTATATGTTGAAATGGTATCTTGACAAAGACCGCAACTTGTAAAAAATTTAATTTCAAATTTGACTGAATACATACTATACAGTTGAAAATTGGGGTACCATGTCATAAAAATGAATGCTCACCCGCTATCCAAATACATACAAAGCCATTTATAGTATCAACGAACTTATCAATGATATAGTTAATTAATAAAACATTTCTGCGCTCGGTACATGATATGTCAATTACTTTAGAAATAATTATAACTGGGTACCCTAAGTGTTGTAGTGATATACATCACGTCATAAGTTAGCAATGGAATTGCATAAAAACTCAAATGCACCTTAAATATAAAAGTCATACCCCAGACAATTAATAAACATAATATTATAAAATTACTAGCGTGGGCAGACTCCCATGGTAATTTCCCATACCATGTAAGAGCCCATTTAAAGCTATATTGGTTTTTTGTGTATGGAACTTCACATTTCCCCAAAACTATTATACCTAACAACTTTTTATAAGTACCAAATGTAAAGCTGACCTTGACCTTTCACCCAAGGCAGCTCACTTTGGACTGTCACATACATATCTAAACAGCTTTTTCTCAGAAACTACTTGGCTGATTGAACTCAAAATTCATATGGAGTATGCATTAAATAAAACAATATATTAAATTTTGTTTAAAGTAACTTGACCAAAATGGGCACCGAGCCCAAATATAGTAAAAACCCTTAAGTTTTTCTTCTCTTGAGCCAAAAGGCAAATTATGCTTGATCTGTAGCATAAGGTCGTTTTGGTATGTAGCATTGAGGTGTGAGGCTTGGGAGCCATATACAATATTTTAATAATAATAAGCCTAGGTTGACCACGACGTAGTTTAACATTATTAAGGAGATATTGTGATTCAATATCAGGTGAGCAATTCAGGTCCACACGAAACTAATAGGCCTTGGTATATTCGCTGGAAAGAAGGCTGTGTACGAAAATACTCTCCATTTGATGCAATGAGAAGTAACAAATAATATACTCCAATTATGATCAACACCCTTTATTTTATTTGTAAAAATAGCAAATGTCTATGCTTTACTTATGGGCATGTCATTAAAGTAAAAATAAAATTCTTGTTTATTACCAAAAAGTCATTTTTTTCTTTCCCAATACAAATCTGGAAAGTTTAACTTGGACGCACGAAAATAGGTATTGCCTATTTAATTCATATTAACTTAACCAGATTGTGGCCTACCAAATGGTACAAAATTATCTAATTACATGAACTATTGTAAGTGTTCTGCACACTTTTCAAAATGTAAAATGTTATATTTTCCACAGAAATTTTGCGTTTTCCAGTATATAAATAGTACATGTATTCACAATACTATTTTTCGTGTCTGCATTATAATATCCTCATGAAATTTGAGCCATAACATAGAAGAAAGATAGCTCTTTAAATTGATACCAAACATGATAGGGATTGTAAATCTGTTACGGAGATAAAAAACCATGCTAAGAACTTTCCAAATGCCCCTCGTATTCATGAAT